>ML058565.1:1951752-2473294 GCA_003013855.2 Liriodendron chinense
AGTTAAGGATGATATGGCATTGTTGGCTAAGAAGTTTTACAAGATTTTCAAAAACAAAAGTAAATTTGAGATTCAAAAACCTTTGGGAAAGAAGAAAGGTAAATCAAGTTTTTGAAAAAATAAAACTAAGGATGCACAATGCTTTAACTGTTCAGGTTATGGAAACTTAGCTGCAAATTGTCCTACAAAAGAAAATTCAAAGAAGAAAGGAGTGGTTGTAACTTGGAATGATTCATTAGAATCTGAATCTGATTCAGACTCCGATGAATCAGATCAAGAAGGATAAAAAATTCAGAATGCATTTATGATTATTACCAATATTTTATCTTTTGAAGACAATGATAACTCTGGATATGAAACATCCAGAAGTGAATCTGAAAATGAAGATGATCTTCAAGAAACTTACAAAGCTCTACACATGGAAAGTTGTAAGATTTCATCCAAATTTAAAGTTTCAAAAAAGAGGTGTGACGATTTGCAAATTGACCTTGACAAATATATTTTAGAAAAATCGCATTTTTCTGATTGTTTTGAAAAATGTAAAGTAAACTTGAAAATCAGAAATGAGGATTTTGAAAAACTTTAAACTGATTTTAACTCTATAAAATCTGATTTGCTTATTCTTAAAAAGTCAAAGATTTCTGAAAAATTCAAAGACATAGTGGAAGAAATTCTTCATTTTTCAGACCTTATGGTGATAAATCAGGTCTTGGCTATAACAAGTTTAATACAAAACTAAAGACATCACCTACCATTTTCGTAAAAGGTGAATCTTCGCATTCCAAGAATGAATTTCAGAAAAGTTTTAAAAAATCTATTTTCAAAAGTCCAAAACCTTTTCAAAAGACTTTGAAAATCTCAGCCAATAACAAAAGTAATTTTTCTTCACTTATTCTAAGAATCATTGACTTACTAAAAGATCTCTTGATACAAAGTAGGAGAAAAGAAAGACAAGTGTCTAATTCTCCTCAAGGAAAGAAGGATCCACCTAAGTCTAAAACCATTATGAAGTAGGTTTCTAAAAACAAATGTTTGGTGATCCACACTGCTTTCAAAGCCAGTAGCCATTCTAAATGGTACTTAGATAGTGGTTGTTCAAGACATATGACAGGAGACAAAGGTATATTATCAACCATCAGCGAGATTGTAGAGGCGCTATCACTTTTGGAGATGGTAGCTATTGTAAAATCATTGGCCAAGGTAATGTTCAATTACCTAATCTTCCTTAATTTGTTTAAAAATGAACTATGTGTTGATGGATTAAGCATAACTTGCTTAGTATTTCACAAATCTGCGATAATAACCATAGTGTTAAATTTTTTTTATCGTAGATGTGAAATTCTAAATAATTCAGGAGATGTAATTTTACATGGTCGCGGAACCTCTAAAAATTGTTATATAATTAATCAAAGTTTCTCAATGAAATATTCATGTTACATGGCCCAACTTGATGAATCTGAATTTGACATTAACGACTTTGTAACGCCCCCAAAACTCGACACTCGAGTATATAAATTCAAATCCCGAAATTAAGGGTGTTATGTAAATAATGAATGAATCCTTCACAATCACAACTGGTATTTTTCTTTTCCATTCACATGGTACCAAATATATAGAATAAAATAAACCAAAATTTGAAAATTAAACTATTAATCAATGGGTCTACGAAATTATTCTGTCTAAACTAATGGCCATCTAATGGGCCTTATTACATCAATACTTTCAAACTAAAATCAAAATAAAACAATTCTAAAAAATCTTCTAGAGTATTCCCTCATCTGGAATCGCTTCCTCGAAGTCTTCTAAACCATCACCTGTCACTACGGCTAATCGCATAACACTGCGTCAGCTATAAAAGCCGGTGAGTATTCTCATATAGTTTAGCACATGTAATTCGATATAGAAAATTCACTTGACCATAAATTACAAATCACTACAATTCTAATGGCAATTTTATCAAACCAAAATCTCTTAAACATGCACGTGATGCATGGTATGCAAATATGCCCCAACAATCTCAGTACGGTTATCAGTAGAACATCCAAGGCTAGTTTATAGTCGGGCCTACACTGTTTCACAATTGCAGAGTTGGTCTCTTGTACACACCAGGGAACTCACCCAACCTGCCAAAATCATTTGATATCCACCGAGTACGCTAGTATGGTATCTTGCACACACCAAGGAGCTCAACCAACCAATCCACAATCGATGGACTATCAGAAGGGTATATTGCATACACAGGGCGCTCAACCAGGGACTGTTGCACACACTTGGGCGCTCACCCAAACAATCATCAATGGGTCTATTGCACACACCAGGGTGCTCACCCTACGGTAATAACTGGAGTTCACAAATCGTGTTATGCATGAATCAAATCAATATTCCAAACATCTTTCCAGGATAATTCAAAATAGGCTCACACATGTACAACCTTAGCCAGTATTAATTCATATGAAAACACAATTTGTAGAGAATTCTACATAGCATCGATATAATTCATAAATCCAATCATAGAAAACAATTCAAATCTCTAAACCAAGAAATTTAAAATATAAATAAAAATTTCAAAACTCGAACCACAGAGTGAAAATATATGAGGAAGAAAACTCACACTCTCTTCTTCTTCTCTCTTTTTTTCTTTCTTTCCTTCCTTTTCTTTCTTTTCCTTTTCTTTCTCTTTCTTCTTCCTCTTCTCCCTGCTACTGGAAGGTTGCCCCAGCAACAAGAGCAGCAACAGCACTTGGAAACCCCCCCTACGATCAGTCTCTCTTCTCTCTCTTTCACTCTCTCTAACGTCTCCCTCCTCTCTCTACTTTTTACTGGGGAGGGGAGAGCCGAGTACGGCCTCTTATATCACACTGATATGCCAGAGGTAGTGTTTTGCGGACGGAAGAACCGAACCGACGTTTTTGAGTTTGAGTGGGAGAAGGAAAAGATCAAGATTTCTGATCTCCTTCTACATCATCAATTGGTACTATGTGAACCATTAAAACCGTAGGTGGGGTCCACGAAAACAATCCCTTAAATCTCAAGGGCCCATGCATAGGATCGGTCCCGATCTTGAGTGTTCTATTTCGTTAAGTTCCCGATATAAACGGATTGTGCGATCCACTATGGCTTCTAATTACAAAACAAAATTCTTCCATTAGTAGCCCCAAGAGGGGGCTACATAATGGACGGAATGGATTTCTAGATGGGGTCCACCGTGATAGATGGTGTGGACCGTCCGGCGGACAGCGGACACTGCTGTCGCAGCAGCGGACGAAGAAGACGCCGCATCTTCGGTTATGTACACGGTCAACCCACGTTGACCGTGTGGTTTAACATGCACATAATGCACGTGGGTCCCACCATGGTGTATGTGTAAAATCCACACCACTCATCCATTAGGCCAGATGATTTTAAGGCATGACACCAAAAATGAGGCAGATCTGTGGTCTGATGGCCCACTTATGGCCCGATTTCTAATTAGAGCATTTGTAGGATGATCGAAGGGTTGAAATTCGACGTGTACGGCTAAAATATGTCCCTAAACTATTATATGAAGTTTTGTATGAAACGAATCGTCAGAAACTGGTATACTTAAAATGATCAGTTTAACTTAAGTTTACTAATGTCATTTTCGTAATCATTGTGAATTTGTGAGCTTTTGTAAAATCTAACACTTCTATGCTGTTCTAAGGTTCATTTTGAACAACTTTAATAAAGGGATCTTATACTAATTCCCTACGGAATATTTATTATTAATTTATTAATATAGTAATTCACGTAATTTACTAAATAATTAATTAAATTATTACTTTAATTATTTCGAAAACTTGGGTCATTACAGACTTGGACATGTGAACTTCAGAGATTTATATAAATTGAGTAAAAGGGATCACTTACGTGATTTATCCAAACTAAGAAAGAAAGAAAACAAAGTATGTGGCTCATGTCAAGTTGGCAAACAAATAAGAAGTTGCCATAAGAAAGTAAACTCCTTAGCCACATCTAGACCCCTTGAACTTCTCCACATGGATTTAGTTGGACCAACTCGAACCGAGAGTAAAGGTGGTAAAAAGTATTTCTTAGTTATTGTTGACGACTTTACTCAATTCTCTTGGGTAACTTTTTTTAGAAAAAAGTCTAAAACTTTTGATGAAGCCAAAAAGATCATCAAATGAATTCAGATTGAAAAATAAATGTGTGTCAATAGAATCAGAAGTGATCATGGAACTAAATTTGAAAATAGCAATTTTCAGAAGTACTGTGAAGATCATGGTATCTCACATGAATTTTCAGCTCCAAAAACACCTCAACAAAATGGAGTTATTGAGAGAAAGAATAGAGTTCTACAAGAGATGGCAATGTTTTGCTAAATGGTAAGAATTTACCAAAGAATTTTTGGGCTGAAGCTATAAATAATGCTTGTTACATTACAAATCTTGTGTATATTAAAGTAGGTAAGAATAAGACACCATATGAATTGTGGTTTGATAAGAAACCATCAGTTAAACATTTTTTTAATTTTCGGAAGCTTGTGCTACATTCTACGTGACAGGAAAAATATTGAAAAGTTTGATGCTAAAAGTGATGAAGGGATTTTTCTAGGATATGCTACAAACAGTCGTGCATATCGAGTTGTAAACAAAATAACTGGAGTGATTCAGGAATCCATAAATATGGTCATTAACGACCAAGATCATAACTCCAGCTCTACTATGGATGATGATGACATAGAAATACCACCATTTAATCTAAATGATGTTGAACTCCGATAAGTAAGTGACCATCCACAAACTCAAATATTGGGTGATCCACTTACTGGTGTACGAACTCGAAGTCAAATAGAAGAGATTTATAGTTAGGTATGCTTTACTTCACAAATAGAACCGTCCAACGTAAATGAAGCACTAGCTGATGAAAATTGAATATTAGCAATGCAAGATGAGCTGAATCAATTTGTTTGGAATGATGTATGGTATATTGTTCCATGTCCATCTGATAAGGATATAGTTGGAATTAAGTAGATTTACAAAAATAAATTAGATGAACTTGGAAATATCATTAGGAACAAGGCTCGATTGGTTGCATAAGACTACACTCAAATTGAAGGTATAGATTATGATGAAACCTTTGCACCAATTGCTCGCCTCGAATTCATTGGACTATTCATATCCATTGCATGTTTTAAACGTTTTAAAATTTATCAAATGGATGTGAAAAGTGTGTTTCTTAATGTTCATTTACATGAGGAAGTTTATGTAGAACAACCTAAAGGTTTTGAAGATCCAAAACTTCTAAATCATTTATTTCAACTTAAGAAAGCTCTTTATGGTCTAAAACAGGCACCAAGAGCATGATATGATAAATTAACCCAATTTTTTATCAACTACGATTTTTAAATGGGTAGTGTTGACAAAACCCTAGTTTTCAAGTATTCAAACAATGATATTTTGATTGTTCAGATATATGTAGATGATATTATATATGGGTCTACTTCTACTAATCTGTCTCTTAAGTTTGCAGAACTGATGAAATCTGAATTTGAAATGAGTATGGTTGGTGAACTTACCTACTTTCTCATATTTCAAGTCAGACAGTTGAAAGAAGGTATATTTCTATCTCAAACCAAGTATGCTCAAAACTTAGTTAAGAAATTTGGTTTAGATAATAGTAGAAATTATGATTCTCCCATGAGCACTGCACTTCGATTATTAAAAGATGAACTTGGTAAAAGTGTAGACTCTCACTTATATAGAAGTATGATTTGTACCCTACTGTACTTAACTGCTAGTAAACCTGATATTGCATTCAGTGTTGGTGTGTGTGTCAGATATCAATCTGAGCCCAAAGAATCATACTTAACTGTTGTGAAATGTATACTTCGATATGTTGCTAATTCTACTAATCTTGGATTATGGTATCCATGTGATACTTCATCGCAATTAGCAGGATATTCAGATGTTGATTGGGCTGGTAATGTTGATAATAGGAAATCAACAAGTGGTGCATGTTTTTATATTGGTAATTGTCTTGTTTAATGGATAAGTAAGAAACAAAATTCAATTTCTTTATCAACCGATGAAGCTGAATGAATACATTGCTGCAGGAAGTGCATGTACATAGCTTATGTGGATGAAAAGAATGTTAGCTGATTATGGGATAATGCAGGATACTATGTATCCATATTATGATAATACCAGTGCAATTAACATATCCAAAAATCTCATACAACATTCTCAGACAAAGCACATTGACATTCATTATCATTATATCCGAGAATTAGTTGAAGAAAAATCAATTTTGATGGAATATATTCAAACTGAAAATCAATTGGCTAATATTTTTACCAAGCCACTTGACAATTTTAAATTTTTAAAATTAAGAAATGATATTGGTTTGTGTTCTATGTAATTATCTTATTTTTATATTATTTCATGCATTATTTTAACAAAAAAAATCTTCGGCCAACCGGGTGACCGAACTGTTCGGTCACCCGAACAATCTATTCGACCAACTGAACAACGCGGTCAATCTGCTTTTAAGAGATGAAAACTCATTTTCTTTTCATTCCACTTCTTCTTTTTCGGTCGGACAGTGACCCTCTTCAGTTACCCATCAACTTTGTCTTTCAAGTAAGTATTGTGAGTTGATTTTTCTTTAATATTCTTCTTGTTTTCATCATTTAATCAACTCCGTTGCATCTTAATCTCAAGATTATGAATGTAAACCCTTGTTTTTGGAGGTTTTCTTGTTGGAGTGCTTATTTTTTATACTTCTTCAATCTTTTGTCATGGAACGTCATCCTAAACGAGCCATTAGTAAATCTTATCCCGGCTCCTCTTCTCGTTCCACTCCAAAAGAGATTCGGACAATTCCACCACCAAAAGATGATCCTGACTATGTCGGTGATTTTCGTTTTAGAGATATCATTGTTGAAAGATTTGTTAATTTCAATCATATTGCAAAATATGAGTTGCATGATCTTCTTTCCTAGGTCGGTTGGAAAAAGATTCTCCAATGGGGAGGAAATGCATACCGGTCAATAGTCCAAGGCATATATTCCTCCATCTTGGAATTCTTTCTCAGTGATGACATCTTCTTTAAGATTAAATCCTTAGAGAAAATGGTGCCAATCACACCCTCTACCATTGCGTCACTTATGAAAATTAACATGGCAGAGGATGGAATCCCAATTCCTCCCTTATTTTAAGATGTCTCAATCTGAGAAAAATATTGTTACCCAAGTATTGTATGAATTTGACACGGATTGGAGATCTGGTAATGCTCTTCATCTTGGATTTTCTAAGTTTTGTGTTCTTCATCGTATCTTTACTTCCAATGTCTATCTTAGAGCAAGAAACAAAACTCTCACTCCCTTCATGTTACGTGTCTTGCATTCTATTGCTACAGCAATTTGTATTTGTCTTCCTACTTTCATCTGTGCCTACATTATTCACTGTCGCATGCAGCCTAAGCATGAATATTTGCCTTTCGGTTATCTTATTACTACTCTTGCACTAAATATACGTGTTCAAATTCCAACTGGAGAGGCACCGGAGTCCAAACTTCCTTTCAATAATTCTAATTTGAATATGATGACTTTGGAGCCTCTACCTGAACAACTTGGTGCTCATGCTGAAGAAGGCGCTGAAGGCGATGTGAATATGAATGATTTATTTGATGCTAAAAGAACTACCTTTAATGTGTTGAAGACCAATGGAAACAAAGTCAAGAGGTAGAGGAAAGAAACAAAAGAGAAGAGAAAAAGAAGAAAATATGAAAACTCTCAAATACCTTTTCAAAGACCTGTCACTAGACCGGTCGCCAAATCAGTCTCCAGACATGTCATCAGTAGTCCAGAAACTCAAATCTTACTAGATGTTTTTTAGCTTCATAAATCGATCTCCAGACAGGTCGATCAGTATTCCAGAAACTTTGATTTTCAGTTTCTAAATTCAGGTTTCCAAAGTGTGGAAGGACTCTGCGTTTTCTCCAATCTTTTAAGTTGGTGGTGGATCAAAGCTATAAAAGGACACATACTGCTGAATCTAAACTCATCATAGAAGTTTTTTGCGCTGTTTCTGGAGATTAGATTAACAATTTTAAATTTTATAATTAGGGAATAGTTAGGTTAGTTATGTGAGGTTAGGATTTATTGCTTTAATAGGTTTTTCTCAGAATTTTCTACAACTAATAAATTTTGTTTATTTCGTAGGATTTTCTTCACTAACCTAGTTCTTCAAATCCGGTAACACCATTCTAATTTAAATTCTTTTATTTATTAGTTTTTACTTTTTATTTTCATATTTTTATATTTAATATTTAGTTTAGTTTTTGTGTGGTTTATGCCCCATTGAGATCGTGATCATACATCGCGACTTCTAAGTGAGGGAGGTTTAGTTAATCACAAACGAGTTAGAAAACGTATAGAAAATTCGAAATTATCTAAAATAATGTATGAAAATAAACCACACAATGTTGAAAATGTTGAGCATGATGCACCACAAACTAGGACAGAACATAATGAGAATGAGGAACACTATGTTCTTCTGGTTAAAACAGTACAAGATTATCTACATCTGGAGAGAACAACTACGTCTTTTTACATTATTTTTCCACTTAATGATGTAGGAAACGTGGATCTTAAACTAGAAATTATCAAGTTACTTCTGAAATTTTGTAGACTCAACTCTGAAAGTCCATATACGCACCTAAGTGAATTTGAGGAGATATCCAGCACCTTTCAATTTAATGATGTCTCCCAAGATGTAATCAAACTGAAATTGTTCCCTTTCTCTCTAAAAGACAAAGTCAAATCATGGCTTCAATCTCTTAAATCTAGAAGCATTAGGACATGAACTGAGATGACCCGTGAGTTCCTTAAAAAGTACTTTCCGGTTCATAAAACCAATGCACTAAGGTGGACCATCATGAATTTCTCCTAAAAAGTAGATGAGACATTTTTTCAATGTTGGGAGAGGTTCAAAGATATTTTATTGGAGTGCATACATCATGGTTATGAAAAGTGGCACTTGATTGACTTCTTCCATGATGGATTAAGTTCAAACATGCACCAATTCATTCAAATGATGTGTTATGGTGAATTTTTTAGTAAAGCGCCCGATGATGCTTGGGATTACTTTGACATGCTAGCCGAAATAACCAATTTTGGAACATCTCCACTCCAACTAGTAATCCCAAGTCAGCCCCAAGAGAGAAAAGTATCCATGCATTAAATGGGGATGATGATTTAAATTCAAAGGTGGCGGGTTGAAGGTTGAGGCCATAGAATTAAAGAGTGTTAACATGATAACTGTTAAGCTCTTAATTGTACATATTCTAACCCCAATTCATCACTCATTATGCATGGTTATCATGATTTAAAGGCTAATCTAATGCATGGATTTGTGATTGTAGGAATGAGACGGAGACATCACCAATTCATGGTTAAAAGAGTCACTTTGTATGCCTTGAAGATCAAAGAAATAAAGGATATGAGATGGAGGAAAGATGCAATGCAATGGAGGAAGAAAAGTGTGAAAAAGTCACAATTTACAGCCTGACTGGCCGGCCGGCCACAGCCACCGACCAGTCGGCCAAACCCTCCAGAAACAGTAAACTCTCTGGACTAATTTATGAAGGCCAACATGTGGTCTGACCTGTCGTCCGACCGGTCAGATGACAGGTCGGCCATGCACTTTCAGAAATCAGATTTCAAATACAGGCAGTCCCATTTTTTTGTTTTTTGATCCAGTTTTTTAGGGTCATATTGATAATATTTGGAAATCTAACACATCCATGTCGAAGAGGAGCTCGACGCCGAAATAACCCAAGTGGTTTCGTGTCGATCGGAGCTACGGATTGACTGTGGCGGCCAAAACAATACGAACTGTCCAGAAAGTTTCCGGATTCCGCCTACTCAACTCTGGGCCAGTCCGGGTGGCCCATCATTAATGATATGATAAATCTAGTTTAACTATCTTCTAAATCACATCTATATATGAATAACCACAAAGTTTCAAGTCAAAATGATGTGTGGTTTGATCGTACCAGTCGAAGAAAGATGGACCATCCAAAGAGATTCCAACTGCGCAAATTTTATAAAAAGCCCTAAGTGTTCCAATTTTCAGACCACATTCTGGAATTTTTTTGGACAATCTAATCCATCTATCATTTAGAGGAGGTATTTTTCTACCAATGTTCAAAATTTAAGATCAATCCAACCTCTGTACACTCCGGAGCGTTGAAAGCAAGATAACTGGTTCTGAAGGTATCCGAATTGCGCGATTTTAAGAGGCGGTCGTTGATCTGATTGGTGGGCCCATTTAGAAGATAATCATAGAAATCTAAATCATCTATGAGGAATATCACATTACAAGAAAGCTAAAAATCAAATTTAAAGGCAATCCAACCATTGGTTAAGCCGTATGAAGCGAAACAAAATCTGTTAGCTGTATTATAAAAGGAGGTGCTCTCTTCTATTCCAAATCAAGCAAGGACGTGGGGAGCAAGGATTTCAAGTCATAGGAGGCTTCTTAGCCTCCTCCAGCTAGTTTTTCTTCCTTTTCAAGTTTTAGTTCTAGTTTTTTTTTATGCTTTTCATTAGCTAACCTCTTAGCTAGAGATAAGAGGTTAAACTTACAGTTTACCTAGATGGTTTAATTCATTTTATTGGTTTCAAGTTTCAATTTAATGAAGAATAATGGTTTTTGAAAGTTTAAATAAAATTCTAAGTAGCTTTTATTAATCTTATGATGGCTCATGAATGTTTAGAAGAATTGCTTTAGTTCTTAAGGGTGTCCGACAAATGCTTGTCGTTCTTCAAACTTCTGAAAGGAACCCAGGAGACGTTCTGATGGATAGACAACTGCGAGTGAGCGTTTCTTCAACTTAAGGAGTACATGAGAGCTCCTTCGGTACTATCAACACATGTTCTTGGAGAAGAGTTAATTTTGTACTTAGTTGTGTCTGCTACGGCCGTTAGCACCACATTAATAAGAGATGATAATGGCATTTAGAAGCCGATTTATTATATTAGTCGTGCAATGGTAGATGCTGAGACCAGATATATAGAGATTGAGAAGCGAACTTTGGCCCTAATTACCTCAGCAAGAAAGCTTCGGCCATACTTCCAGGCACACACCATATTGGTCCTTACCGATCAACCTTTGAGGTAGGTCTTACAAAAACCTGAAGCCACTGGAAGATTAGCAAAGTGTGTTGTCGAATTGAGTGAGCATGACGTATACATTTCCCACGAACAACAATTAAAGGGTAAGCCGCTGCAAATTTCATTGCAGAATTCATATTTTCTACCTCATAGTAATTGCCAGAGCCCTCATCATCTTTAGAGTCCTCACCATCTTCAGAGCTCTCACCTTCTTTAGAGCGACTAATGTGGTCCTTATTCGTGGATGTTGAGCTCTTAATTGTGCATATTCTAACCTCAATTCATCACTCATTATGCAAGGTTTTCATGAATTATAAACTAATCTAATGCATGGATTTGTGATTGTAGGAATGAGAGAGAGGATTCATTAATTGGAGACTTAAAGACACCATTTACAAGCAAAGAAGATCAAAAGACTAAGCGGGAAAGGATGGAAGAAAGAAGCAAAAGAGAGAAGAAAGGATGCAGAAGAAAACACTGAAGACCGGTCGTCCGACCGGTTGTCCATAGCCCAGGACCGGTCGTCCGACCGGTCCAAACACTCAACAGAAGAGGCCACTCTGCAAAGCTTTCTGGACTATCCAAAACCAGTCGTGCGACCGGTCGTCCACTGCTCAGACTGATCGTGCAACCGGTCGTCTGCGTAACTATGCATGTTCTACAAGCCCCGATTTTCTCTGCGCATTGCGTAACCTTATGCAAATTCGAGAAGATTCCGACGTTGTGGAGCTTCCCCACTATAAAAGGACACCTAGGGATCATTCCTAGGGTATCTTAGAAGGGATTGAGCACGGTGGGAGACGGCGGAAGTCAGATTTGGAGTTCTACAACTCTTCCTAATTTGCTTTCTAGTTTTTATGTTTTCTTAGTTGTTTCATGTTTCCTTGGATCATGAACGGCTAAACCTCTTAGCTAAGGCTAAGAGGTGAAACTTGTAGTGAATCTAAGATGTTTCAATTCGTTTGATTTGGTTTTAAGTTGGATTTCATGTTTAAGAACAATGGTTTGAAGTTTAATTCAAGTGTTAAGTAGTTTTTCTTAGTCTTATGATGACTCATGGATGTTTGGAAGAATTACTTGAGTTCTTAATTTTTGTGAAATAGTCTAGACCTATATGATCTGAGGAATTGGTATACGCTTTAGATTTAAGATCTTCATGTGGGAACTTCTTACCAAAAGTCTACTTTTCTGGAATTGTGAAGTATGTGAGACTATGTATGTGATTTGAATCAAGTTCAAATCATGATCTAGTTTTGTCTTATGATAGGATTTAATGATGGTTATGATTGTGATCTTAGCCTAATGGAATTGGGACTGACCTATGCAATTGAGTATGCTCGTCTTAGCTTGCATTGAGTGAATCATATACATGGATCTTACATATGGCGGATTGTTTGGTTTAACTGTTCTATCATCCGACTAAATAGATCTTAATTTCAATTCTAGTTGAGAAAGTGAGAAACCACAGCGAATTGAGCATCAAGGATTGCTACAAGTGGATCCTTGAACCCCTTGTGCCTTTTAATTAATTGATTACCTTCAGTTTAGTTCAAAATTACTATTTACATCAATCTTCTACAAACCTAGTTGTTAGCTTTTCAGTAGAACTATTAGAAGTGTTTTGTGGATCCCTACATAAGTCCTTGTGGATCGACCACGGTCTTATCGAGATTATTACTACATCACAACCCTACACTTGGGGGAGCGAACAGTGGACGGCTCTACTGTTGAGCTCTTAATTGTGCATATTCTAACCCCAATTCATCACTCATTGTGCGAGGTTTTCATGATTCAAAGGCTAATTAAATGCATCTTTTGTAATTACAGGAATGAGAGTAAACTCTGCTTAATTGAAGGTGAAAAGGTCCATTTAGAATCATTGGAATGAAGATCAAGAAGGATCAAAGAAAGAAGGAAGCAAAGAGAGAAGAAAAGAAGAAGAACATGAAGACACAATGGTCACGATCGGTCGTCCGACCGGTCGGCCAAGGTAGCCAGACCGGTCAAGACCGGTCGGCCAACCCTGTGCACTCGCTGGACCTAAGACAAACACAGCCCGACCGGTCGTGACCGGTCGGCCAGGCCAGTCCGACCGGTCCAGACCAGTCGGCTATAAGTTCTTTCATAGTCCAGAGCTTGCTGGACTGATTTCCCAGTGACGCACGACCGGTCGGCCACATGAAAAATCAGAACTTTCTAATTTCAGTCCGATTTTCTCTGCGCACTGCGTAAGTGTTAAGCAAATTCTCGAATCTTCTGAAGTTGCGGAGCCTCCCCACTATACAAGGACACCTAGGGATCATTCCTAGGGTATCTTAAGAGGGTTTAAGCAAGCTTGGAGGCGGCGGAAGTGGATTTCGGAGTTCCACAACTCCTTCTAGTTCGTTTTACTGTTTTTATGAGTTTTTTTTATTGTTTCATGTTTCCTTGGATCATGAGCAGCTAAACCTCTTAGGTAGGGCTAAGAGGTGAAGCTTGTAGTGGATCTAAGATGTTTTAATTCGTTCTAAGTTGGTTTTAAGTTTGGAATTCATGTTTATGAACTATGGTTTGAAGTTTATACAAGCTTTAAGTAGTTTTTCTTAGTCTTATGATGACTCATGGATGTTTGGGAGAATTACTCAAATTCTTAATTGGTTTGCATTAGTCTAGACCTGTATTATCCGAGGAATTGGAGTACGCTCTAGTACTATGATCTTCATGTGGGGACTTCCTACTAAAGTTCTACTTTTCTGAATTTCTGTAGTGTGTATGGACTGTGCATGTAATTTGAATCAAGTTCAAATTGTAATCTAGCCTTGTCTTGTGAAAGGACTTGAGGATGGTTATGGTTGTGAACTGAGCCTTTTGGAATTAGGACTGACCTATGCAATTGAGCATGCTCAGCTTAGCTTACATTGAGTGAATCTTATGCATTGGACTTACATATAACAGATTGTTTGGTTTAACAGCTCTATCTTCCGACTAGATAGATCTTAATATTGATTCTAATTGAGAGAATGAGAAACCACAACAGATTGAACATCAAGGATTGCAACAAGTGGATCCTTAAACCCCTAGTGCCTTTTTATCGTTATTTACCTTCAATTTAATTCAAAATTGCTACTCACATCAAATTCATACAAAAACCTGATTGTTAGCTTATCAATAGAAACTTTTGGATGTGTTTGTGAAATCCTACATAAGTCCCTGTGGATCGACCTCGGTCTTACCGAGTTTATTACTACATCGCAACCCTACACTTGGGGAAGCGAACAAGTTTTTGGGGCCGTTGCCGGGGACTTTGACGGTTTTTCACAAATTTCTGAAATTAGTATCTATTTAGAATTTTTAGGATTTTAGGACTAACTTAGCTTGTTTATTTGATTTTTCTTTTTAGGGATTTTTAGGAAACTAAAGAAGATACAAGGATTTCAAGTGCCGAATCAGGTTCTATCTTTCTAAACCTTACTCTTCTCCTTCTCCTATTCATTCCTATCATATTCATCTCTTGTAGAGTGGGTGGGGACTCCTTTTGGATCTCTGAAAGGTCGGCCTTGTGCCACCTGGATTCCTATTTGTCGGCTCTGCCGTCTTGGATCACCTTGTGCTCAGAGATTTCTTTTCTCACCTCTACTCCTCTTTCTCCTTTTTCTGCACTTTTTCTCAAACGATTCAAAGAGTGGGTGGGGAGTTCTTTGAACCCCTATTGACCAGGAGAAATCGGTCTCTATCCTTGCTTCTGACTTAGCCATTGCAGGACACCTTGTGCTTCGGTCTTAGAGAAGAGTAAAGAAAGGAAGGAAGAATTCTTCTTTCTCTTTGTTTCATATTTTTTGGTTTTGCATGCCACATTGGGCTCAGGATTCCAATAACCGACTCATAAGTGAAGGGGGGATAGTAGAAGGAATTGACAGAGACCCACGTGCTAGGAGACATCTAGACTCTCCAATTTTGTCTGAAAATATAGCTGTGAATCAACCTAATCCAATGGCCAATCCTAATCAGGGCCAAAACCAAACTGAAACGGGGGAGAATGTGGTTGAGAATGTTCCTCGACCTAGAAATTTATGTGACTTCTTGCAACCAGCAAAAGCGAGCACTCCCTCATGCATAGTATTTCCACCAATGCAGGGAATGTGGATTTGAAACCGGGAGTGATCCAACTTCTCCCTAAATTCCATGGATTAGACAGTGAAAGTGCCTATCAACACCTTAAGGAGTTTGATGAGGTAATAACCACCATGCACTTTGCTAATGTGATTGACGATGTGGTGAGACTTAAATTCTTCCCTTTTACTCTTAAAGATAAAGCTAAAGGTTGGCTTCATGCATTAAGGCCAAGATCAATTGGTGCATGGACTGATATGCATAGGGAATTCATAAAAAAAATTCTTCCCTACTCACAAAACAAATATGTTGAAGCGCCTTCTCATGAACTTTGCCCAAAAGGAAGATGAAACCTTCTTCCAATGTTGGGAGAGGTTTAAAGACCTATTAAATGCATGCCCACATCATGGCTACGAAATTTGGCGGGTTATAAGCTTTTTCTATGAAGGACTGACTTCACCCATGCGCCAATTCGTAGAGATGATGTGTAATGGGGAGTTCATGAATAAGGAAGCTGATGAAGCATGGGATTATTTGGAAGAATTGGCTGAGAATGCACAGTCTTGGGATACATCGAAACCAACAAATTCCAAGACTAGCTAACAAAAGGAAAAAGGAGGAATGTATGTCTTATCAGAAGAGGATAGCATAAGTGCACGGGTGGCTAGCCTCACAAGAAAGGTCGAAGCCATGGAATTGAGGAAAGGAGAGACGATTAACTCCAATGACGTTGAAACTGTTTGTGGAATTTGTGCCGGAAACCAACATGCAACACAAGAGTGTCCCACAATTTCAGCAGTTCAAGACATCTTACAAGAACAATCAAATGCCATAAACAGTTATCAACGACAATTTGGTGCTCCAACCTCAAACACGTTTAATGATAGTTGGAAGAACCATCCCAACTTCAGTTGGAGGAATGGACCCACTGCAAATGCAACCCCTATCCATCAAGCTCAACCTATACTAGGTCCATCTCTAGTCATTACTCCAAAAGTGACGCTAGAGGAGATGTTGGGTGCATTCGTATCGGTCCAAGCTGAGTATAATAAGACAAATTCTCTGAAAATAAATGGGTTCATGCAAGAGCAATTGAAATTCAATCAAAATTCAACCCAAGCCATCAATGAATTGAAAACATTAATGGCTAAAGTTGAATCTCATCTGAGTGTTAGAGAGAAGGGCACACTTCCTGCCCAACCTCTTCCTAACCCAAGAACCCAGTTTGAGATACAAGATGCAAGCTCATCCTCTCACCTCACGGAACATGTTCAAGCTATCACCACTTTGAGAAGTGGGAAAGAAATTGACAAATCTAATCCGGTAAAGGCCCCAAGGCCTAAGAATCCGAAAATTTCCAAAGAGAATGATAGCTCAAACAACACTCCACAAGAGAAAGAACCGGAAAGGCAATACAAGCCGGTTGCTCCGTTTCCACAAAGGTTGATTTCACCTAAACCTTTAGATAAAAATTTGGAAATTTTAGAAGTTTTCAAGCAGGTGAAGATCAACATCCCGTTGTTGGATGCAATAAAACAAATACCATCTTATGCCAAATTTCTAAAGGAATTGTGTACAGTCAAAAGGAAACACAATGTTCATAACAAAGTACTTTTGACTGAGATTTTGAGCGCCATCATCAAACAAGAGGTGCCCCAAAAATACAAGGATTCGGGTAGTCCAACCATCTCATGCATCATAGGAGATTACCGGATTAAACAAGCCTTACTCGATTTGGGGGCAAGTGTGAATCTCATTCCATACTCGGTCTACGAACAACTTGGGTTAGGTGAATTGAAACCCACCAAAACCACACTCCAACTTGCTGATAGATCCATTCGTATACCAAGAGGAATGATTGAGGATGTTCTAGTCCAAGTTGATAAATTCTACTACCCAATAGACTTTATCATCTTGGATACACATCTCGTGATAGGCACCGGTGCTCAAATTCCCGTCATACTTGGACGACCGTTTCTAGCTACTTCAAATGCAATTATCAATTGTAGAAATGAACTTGTACAAATGTCCTTTGGAAATATGACCCTTGAGCTTAACTTATTTGATTTATGCAAACAACCACGGGAGGTTGATGATGATATCCACGAACTAAACATGATTGAATCATTCGTGGAAGATACATTCCCCTTGTCACTATCTTCCGACCCTTTGGAGGCATGTGTAGCCCATTCTCATGAGATAAATGATGACACAACACAAGAGATAGATGCCATTCTAGATGTGATGCCGGTGCTTGATAATAAAAGATGGAGGGCCCTATTTGAGCCTTTGCCTGTAAACGAGAACAAGGCCCTCCCATCCAACATCAAGGCACCAACACTCGACCTAAAACCATTATCAAGTGAGCTGAAATATATTTATTTAGGTCGAGATGAGACATACCCAGTGGTGATTTCTTTCCACTTGGATGAGGAACAAGAGAGTAGGCTAATGGCCACTCTATTAGAGCACAAGAGTGCCATTGGATGGTCAATTGCGGATCTCAAAGGCATAGACCCACTGATTTGTACTCATCGCATACACCTTGAGGAGAATGCGAAGACATCCCGGCAACCACAAAGATGACTAAATCCAAACATGAAGGATGTGGTTAAGGCCGAAGTGGTGAAACTATTAGATGTGGGTATTATTTTCCCAATATCCGATAGTCAATGGGTGAGCCCAACTCAAGTGGTGCCTAAGAAATCCGGAATAACCATCGTAGCCAATGCCAATAATGAACTCGTGCCAACTAGAGTCACTACCGGTTGGAGAATGTGCATTGACTACAGGAAGCTAAACACTGTCACGAGGAAAGACCACTTCCCCCTACCGTTTGTTGATCAAATTTTAGAACGGTTGGCGGGTTATTCCCACTTTTGCTTCCTTGATGGCTATTCAGGGTACAACCAAATAGAGATTGCCCGTGAAGACCAAGAAACGACTACATTCACATGTCCATTCGGCACTTTCACCTATAGACGGATGCCGTTTGGATTATGTAATGCCCCCGCCACCTTTCAGCATTGTATGATGAGTATCTTTTCTGACATGGTAGGGACAATTCTCGAAGTCTTCATGGATGATTTTTCTGTATTTGGTTGTAGCTTTGATGAGTGCCTTGAGCACTTGAAATCTGTGCTGAAAAGATGTGAAGAGAAGAACCTTGTACTGAATTGGGAGAAGTGTCACTTCATGGTTCAAAAGGGAATTGTACTTGATCACATCATTTCACAAAATGGAATCGAGGTGGACAAAGCGAAAATTGATCTCATCTCTACCCTTCCACCACCCAAGAGCATACGAGTTGTACGGTCCTTTTTAGGACACGCAGGATTTTAGAGAAGGTTCATAAAGGACTTCAGTTCACTCTCTCGTCCTTTATGTAACCTACTTCAAAAGGAAAATTCATTCGAGTGGAATGAAGAATGTCAAAAGGCCTTTACCACCCTTAAAGGTATGTTGACATGTGCTCCCATAATGCAACCACCAGATTGGAGCCTTCTTTTTGAGATTATGTGCGATGCTAGCGACTATGCTATTGGGGCCGTGCTAGGCCAAAGAAAAGAGAAAAAGCCATGTGTCATCTACTATGCAAGTAGAACCCTAAACTCAGCCCAAGCAAACTACACCACTACTGAAAAAGAACTTTTAGCCGTAGTTTTTGCCTTGGACAAGTTTAGGTCCTACTTGATTGGATCCAAGATCATTATATTCACTGACCATGCCGCGCTTAAGTATCTTCTCTCTAAGAAAGATGCTAAACCATGGTTGTTAAGATGGATCCTTCTACTCCAAGAATTTGACATAGAAATACGTGATAAGAAAGGAGTAGAAAATGTAGTAGCTGACCATCTCTCTCGACTTGTCCTCACTGATTCCCCTGAAATGACTGCGATCAATGACATGTTCCCTGATGAACAAATTTTTGCTGTTTCCCAATTGCCATGATATGCGGACATTGCTAACTATCTTGCTACAAGTACAATTCCTACACATTGGAAAAAGCAAGATAAGGATAAATTCTTCACGGAGGTGCGAAAATTCCTATGGGATGACCCATACTTATTCAAGTATTGTCCCGATCAAATCATAAGGAGATGTGTGCCAGATGAGGAACAACAAAGTATCATCTCCTTCTGTCATTCTCAGGCATGTGGTGGCCACTTTTTGGCTAAAAAGACCATAGCAAAAATTCTGCAATGTGGGTTTTATTGGCCCACCATGTTCAAAGACACACATGAGTTTTGCAAAGCATGTGAACCTTGTCAGAAATTAGGAGAAATTTTCGTAGAAATATGATGCCACTCAATCCCATCTTAATAATCGAAATTTTTTATTGTTGGGGCATCGATTTCATGGGCCCATTCCCATCTTCTTTTGGAAACGTATACATCTTGCTTGCCGTTGATTATGTTTCCAAATGGGTCAAGTCCATCCCTTGCCGGAATAATGAACATAAAACGGTCATTCGCTTCTTAAAAGAGAATATTCTTTCCCAGTTTGGAACACCCGAGTCATCATAAGTGATGGAGGGTCTCACTTTTGCAATCGCCCTTTTGAAACCTTAATGAAGAAATATGGCGTAACACACAAAGTGAGCACTCCATATCACCCACAAACTAGTGGACAAGCTGAGATATCCAATAGGGAGATTAAACACATTTTAGAGAAAACGGTGAACCCCGATCGCAAGGATTGGTCAGTTCGGCTTACCGATGCGCTTTGGGCCTACCATACTGCTTTTAAAACCCCTATTGGAATGTCTCCCTATAGACTTGTCTATGGGAAGGCTTGTCACTTGCTTGTGGAGTTAGAACATAGGGCATATTGGGCTATTAAGAAGATGAATTTTAATTCTAATAAGGCAAGCTCGTTGCGCAAACTACAATTGAATGAACTTGCAGAAATCCGGAATGAAGCATATGAGAATGCGAGAATTTACAAGGACAAGACGAAGAAATTCCATGATAAGAATATTCTTCGCAAGACATTCACGATCAATCAAAAAGTCCTTATGTATAATTCTCGCCTACATCTATTTCCGGGAAAGTTGAGATCTCGATGGACCGGTCCCTACATTGTGAAAAATGTCTATCCATATGGGACTTCGAGTTGTTAAATCTAAGGAACGGCAACATTTTTAAGGCAAATGGGCAGCGATTAAAGCCGTTCTTCGAGAATTTCCTTCAGAAGGTATGTCCATACCTCTGACTGATCCTGTCTACCAGGATGATTGATCTCCTAGTCTGATTGAGGTGTAGAGTAGTTAGGATTAGGATTTTGCTGCTTTTGTTTGTTTTTGCTTAGGTTTATTAGAAGGAGGAAGAATTCCACTCTTTCAGGTACTCTCAGTCCTCACTCCCTTTTATGTTCAAATTGCTCTCATGTTTTGTTCAATGCACATCTTTTACATTGAGGACAATGCAAGATTTGGTTGGGGGGTGTAAGATCACTTGGATGAATCCAGCATTTTGTAATGTTTTGAGCAATAATGTAGAAATTTTTCACTTTTTCTAAAATTCAAAACTCTTTTGGAAATTTTGATTCTATGCACTCAAGATGATATGAGTGTAAGAGGAGGGGATATGAAGTGTATGAGGTTGAAAATCTTGATCTTCTCTTGGCATAATAGTTTTATATGAGAATTCCCCTAATTCTATGATTGATAGAAAATTTGAACACTCTTACACCTAGTTCACATTACACGATTTTCACGAGTTGAAGGGATTATGTGATTTGTGGATCAGTTAGATTTTGATTCAAGGTATTGAGACATCAAGTCGGGGTACGTTGTCCATCCTCGTCCTTGGGAAAATAATGCAAGATATGGATTTCTAAAAATCCTATCTAAATTAAAAGAAAAAGGAAAAGGAAGGATGAAATTGGGAATGATGGGAAAATGGTGGAAAATTTCGATTAGGGCTACCTACTACCAACCGGGGGATGGTCTACCCGTAACCAAAGCCGAAAATGGAACGTAGTGTGAAAGTCGTCGGAAGGACAGTAAGGCAAATTCCTGTCATTGGCTTGTTGTAGCTCCATATACCTTGAGATCTATGGTCTGGTTGATCTATGAGGAAGATAATCCTAGAAACTCATGAGATGAATTTTCACTATGCACACTAGGTTGAATTTGTTCAAGTTCGTCTATTTATCAACCAATCAGCGGGAATTTCATATGAATGCTTATCATGTTTTGAGGGTTTACGGTTTCAACCTCTGTCGCCTAATATTTCTGAATCTTACACTTGTATGTCTTGGGATGTATAGAATAATGGTTTCTGAAAGAGAGTTGAGTTTTGAAGAATGGAATTAGTTTCACGCATGTTTTGCTCGGGACTAGCAAAATGCTGGTTGGGGGGTGTGTTGAGCTCTTAATTGTGCATATTCTAACCCCAATTCATCACTCATTGTGCGAGGTTTTCATGATTCAAAGGCTAATTAAATGCATCTTTTGTAATTACAGGAATGAGAGTAAACTCTGCTTAATTGAAGGTGAAAAGGTCCATTTAGAATCATTAGAATGAAGATCAAGAAGGACCAAAGAAAGAAGGAAGCAAAGAGAGAAGAAAAGAAGAAGAACATGAAGACACAATGGTCACGACCAGTCGTCCGACCGGTCGGCCAAGGTAGCCAGACCGGTCAAGACGGTCGGCCAACCCTGTGCACTCGTTGGACCTAAGACAAACACAGCCCGACCGGTTGTGACCAGTTGGCCAGGCCAGTCCGACCGGTCCAGACCGGTCGGCCAGAAGTTCTTTCATAGTCCAGAGCTTGCTGGACTGATTTCCCAGTGAGGCACGACCGGTCGCGACCGGTCGGCCACGTGAAAAATCAGAACTTTCTAATTTCAGTCCGATTTTCTCTGCGCACTGCATAAGTGTTACGCAAATTCTCAAATCTTCTGAAGTTGCGGAGCCTCCCCACTATAAAAGGACACCTAGGGATCGTTCCTAGGGTATCTTAGGAGGGTTTAAGCAAGCTTGGAGGCGGCGGAAGTGGATTTTGGAGTTCCACAACTCCTTCTAGTTTGTTTTACTGTTTTTATGAGTTTTTTTTTTTTGTTGTTTCATGTTTCCTTGGATCATGAGCAACTAAACCTCTTAGCTAGGGCTAAGAGGTGAAGCTTGTAGTGGATCTAAGATGTTTCAATTCGTTCTAAGTTGGTTTTAAGTTTGGAATTCATGTTTATGAACTATGGTTTGAAGTTTATACAAGCTTTAAGTAGTTTTTCTTAGTCTTATGATGACTCATGGATGTTTGGGAGAATTACTTAAATTCTTAATTGGTTTGCATTAGTCTAGACCTGTATGATCCGAGGAATTGGAGTACGCTCTAGTACTATGATCTTCATGTGGGGACTTTCTACCAAAGTTCTAGTTTCTGAATTTCTGTAATGTGTATGGACTGTGCATGTGATTTGAATCAAGTTCAAATTGTAATCTAGCCTTGTCTTGTGACAGGACTTGAGGATGGTTATGGTTGTGAACTGAGCCTTTTGGAATTAGGACTGACCTATGCAATTGAGCATGCTCAGCTTAGCTTACATTGAGTGAATCTTATGCATTGGACTTACATATAACAGATTGTTTGGTTTAACAGCTCTATCATCCGACTAGATAGATCTTAATATTGATTCTAGTTGAGAGAATGAGAAACCACAGCGGATTGAACATCAAGGATTGCTACAAGTGGATCCTTGAACCCCTAGTGCCTTTTTATCATTATTTACCTTCAATTTAATTCAAAATTGTTACTCACATCAAATTCATACAAAAACCTGATTGTTAGCTTATCAATAGAAACTTTTGGATGTGTTTGTGAAATCCTACATAAGTCCCTGTGGATCGACCTCGGTCTTACCGAGTTTATTACTACATCGCAACCCTACACTTGGGAAGCGAACATCTACCCATTCCCATGGCAGTGGGGCTAGTTTAATTCTAATCACCCCTAACGATTCTAAGTTTGAATATGCACTTCGTTTTTGCTTTCCAGCCTCCAATAATGAAACTGAATATGAAGCTCTTTAGGCGGGACTCCTTTGTCTAAAGTAATGTGAGTTCTTAGTCTAAAAATACACATGATTCCCAGCTCATGGTCAATCAAATTAACGATGAGTTTGAAGCTAGAGGTAAGAAAATGACAACATACCAAGCACAAGCCCTCGACTTGTTGAAAGAGTTCTAGAGGTACGAGCTCATCCAAATCCCCAAAGAAAATAATAAAATGGCCGACTCCCTTGTTAAGCTTGGCTCTGCATCTGACGGTGATCTTGCTAGCACTATTTGTTGAGCTCTGAAATGTGTATATTTTAACCCCATTTCATCACTTATTATGAATGATTTATGTGCTTAAAAGACCTACCTAATGCATGTTTTGATTGTAAGAATGAGAGAGAGACCTCACCTATTTGATGGCAAAAGGCACCTTCTAAAGAACTTTGAAAGAGAAAGAAAAGATGAGCTAAGAGATGGAGAAGAAGTAAGGAAAGAAGTGAAGAAAGAAAAGAAGAAAACCAGCCAAAGTCACTGGGTCTGACCGGTCATGACCAATTGGCCAAGGATGGCTATTACTTCAAAGGCTACAATGCAAGTTCTATGTGCTTCGTTAGAACTAAAATCTGATTTTCTGAGTTAAGTGGGATTGATTGTGATTAAATGCTTAACCTTCCAACTAGATGAGAGATAGAACTTCGAATCTAGTTGTATTTATGCTTGGATGAATGAATTTGCATTGGACTACTATAAGTGTATCCTTAAAGACTTAGTTTCCCTTAAATCTCATATTTTATTCTTCTTAAGTTACTGTTTTTCATTAGTTCTTACAACTTATTTCAAAAACTGATTAGATTAAAGTTATTAGAATAATTCAGATTGTTTACCTTTTCCTTGTGGATCGACCTCGGTCTCACTGAGAATTATTATTAAATTGCAGCCTTGCACTTGAGGCAAGCGAACACTATTCTCATCGGTCATTTGCCTGAGCCCAGTATCATGGCTAGTAAAATTGCGGGAGCATTTCCGATCCACTAGACTACATGCTGGATGGATCCAATTATCCAGTATCTTCAGACAGGGCAACTTCCCAACGATAAAACAGAAGCTCGAAGTGTAAAGTTTCGTGATCCGAAGTACCTTTTGAAAGAAGGAAGCCTGTATAAGAGAGGGTATTCTCTACCTCATCTGAAGTGTTTAAACCCTATCGAGTCTGATTATGTTCTCAAAGAGATCCACGACGGAGTGTGAGGGAACCATTTAGGAGGTTGATCAATGGCTTATTAAGCTATTAGACAAGGGTATTACTAGCCCACGATGAAGGCTGATGCTATCCACTTTTCAAAGAATTGTGATAGGTGTCAACGTTTCACTGAAATTTCACATCAGCCCCCCACAAATATCACTCCCATGGTAAGGCCTTGGCCGTTCACACAATGGGGAATAGACATCATGAGCCCTTTGTCGAAAGGGAAGGGGCATGTACAGTTCATTGTTGTAACAATGGATTATTTCACCAAATGGGTGAAAGATGAACCATTGACAACAATCACAGAGAAGCAAATCACCAAGTTCATATGAAAATCTATTGTCAATCAATTTAGAATACCCCATACAATTATCACAGATAATGAAAAATGATTTTACAATGCAAAATTTAAAGAGTTCTGTGAAGAATGGAAGATCCAGCATGTCCTGACGACACTATATCACCCCCAGGCGAATGGGCAGGTAGAAGCCATAAACAAGATCATCAAACATCATTTAAAGACCAAGCTTGAAGAGCGAAAAGGCGAATGGCCTGAAATGCTGCCTGAAGTTTTATGGGCATACAGAATGACTCTTCGGACTTCCACAGGAGAGACTCCATTCTCCCTCGCCTTTGGTGCCATGGCAGTTGTCCCAGTAGAAATTGGGATGCTTTCATTTCGTACGGAGTATTTTCAGCTAGGTTAGAATGAGAAAGCTATGAACTCCCAAGTCGATATGCTGGATGAGCGTCGAAACCAAGCACAACTTTGACTCGCGGCTTATCAGCAGAAGGTTGCTCGGTATTATAATTCTCGAGTAACAGACAGACCCTTCTGCATCGGTGATCTTGTCCTCAGGAGGATCATCTCGAGCATTGGGGATCCGGGCCCTTAGGCCTTTAGGCCAAATTAGGAGGGACCCTACACGATTGCAAGAATGGTCTGACCCGAGACTTACTACCTCGAGAATATGGAATGATAGATTAGCAGTTGCCTATGGAATGCGATAAATTTACGAAGGTATTATCAGTAAGTTGTCGGGGAATACGTAATAGGAGTTTTCACACCTAATCAAAGTAAACAAGAAAGGATTTTGTTCCATTTCCTTAGCAATTCTTTGTCATTAAGACACCATGTTCAGTAGCCCTTATTCCTAGAGGATTCAAGGCTCTAAGGAAAATTCATGATGTTTTCCTGCTAAACCCTTTCTCCTTTAAAAAGGGGTAAAGTCAAAAGACTTGGTTGACAACATAAGTTGTTTGAAGGAGGAAATAGCCAACTATGGCAACCCCTGACCAAGCATAGTTTGCTCAGACGCACTGACTGAATACAAAATGCATAGTTTGCTAGATGGATTCATGAGACGAGTATCACTTGCTTGGTAGAAATCGAGCAATATTTGCTCAGCATAAAAGAGAGTCGTTCAACTATAAAAAATGCTCGGTATTTAAGAAATGAGAAAAGCTTTTTGTATTCCAAAATACCTTAAAGGCAGTACAAAGGGCAATATATATAAAAAAAGGAGCGAGGAAGAAGAACAATAACTATTCTAGAACTATGTGATCGTTGCTCTTGACAACTGGAGGCTTGGCATCTTTAGTAAGCGTGATTGAATCGGTGAGTACAGCTGCGGAAGTACCAGGTTCCGTTGTTGCAGAGTCTTTAGTAACCTCTTCCCCGGCATCTAGAACCTCAGTCATAACGGTCGTTTCTTCCTCTACCTCAGCCGCATTCTCTTCTGTAAAAATGTCTGCCTCGACGTCATTGAACTTTGCTAAGTTTAAAGCAGGAAACATTCTAGCAAAGGTTTTGAGGGCTCGGCTCCAAGCAGAGCTATATAATCGGATCCAGTCCTCATAGAGGAATGCTAAGGACTTGAAAGCATCAACGGCTCGCTTCGCTTCATCTCGGAGCTTATACTCAAACTCAGCCTCCTTCATCCGAAGCTTATTTTCAAATTCAACCTTCTTCGCCAGAAGATTGTCCACTTTGACCTCCAGTAAGGTCTTCTCATTTACTGCTTCCTCTTTCTCCCTCACCAATCGGAGGTTTTCCCTCTCCGACCCTTCATCGCAAGCATAGAAGTCTTGATCAGAGATCTTCAACCGCTCTACATCCGCTTCTAACTCCTTCTTCCCCTCCAACACCTTGATGACCTTGACTATTCCACGAGAAGAACTTTCAGCAATATTCGCTCTCTCTAGTGCTTTCTTCACCGCCTCCTCCAACCCAGCTATTTGTTGATCCTTTTCGATCATAATCCGTCGGGCCTAAAAAATATCCCTTCGAGCCTTGAGGTTCGCATCCAAGGCTTATAAATAAAAGAAGACAAAATTAGAAGAAGCAGAAGAACAAGAATACCCTTACCTGAATTAATAAACATGCATCCTTACCTGGACAGTCAGCACTCTTGTGCGAGTGACACTATCCTCTAGAGGAAGCTCCCTGGTCAGTTCAAGATGATCACTCCTAACCTGTTCAACCATAAAGTGGTAGAGATGCCATAAATGGTTCGGGACAGGGTAACACCTGACCCCACCAAAAGCAACGATCCCTTGCCTAGACGAAGGCCTAGTTTTAGGAAGATTTGTGGGAGGCCTACCAACCCCTTGAGAAGGTACAGATGACTCCCTAGCCTGAGGAGCCTTGAAAGATTGAACCCCCATTAGGACCAAAGCCAATAAGGAGGGTTGTGTTGAAGGTTGTGGGGGCTGTGCTGAAGGTTGCTGGGGACACGGCACGACCGCGGGAGGTTGAGGAGGCATACTAGCAGGCGATTGCGCCTGAGCAGGAGTAGCAGATGATCCTTCCCCCTTTGACTTCCTCTTCTTCGGACCTTTCTCCAGAGGAGGAACCATATCAGCAACCATTCTCTTTTGGCTTCCCTCTCCAAATGCCATCTCTGTAAAAAAAACAAGAGATCAGAATTGGTTCGAAGAGAAATAGAGTAAAACAGCAAAGACTAAGTTTATGAAAATCACTGGGAATAAGTCCGCTCAATCTCAAAGAGTCGTAATCAAGCAGGACCTTGATGTCTCGACGATGCTCTGGTACTTTTTGAGTTTTGACCAGCTTCTATTGGATTCCCCCCTTTAAGTTTGGCTTCAAAGGAGATTCCACTGCAAAAGAATCGAAGAGATCAGTTCTCGATATTTAATGCTTGGTATAAAAAGGAGAGAAAGGTGAAATTTAATATAGAGGATTCAAGGGCTTTTCAGGATCTTGACCGTTGAGGAAGGCTCGAGGCAGGTTCCCCTGACCCAGAACCTCCTCTGTCTCGAGTATTTCCCAAGCGCCTAAGGCAAAAACCATTTATCCATCCAATACTTGTTGCTGGATGGATTCCTAGCAATAAAGTTCTGCCCATGCCCGAAATTCAAGTAGTTTAGGCCATTGTACATAGGGTTCTTCTTCAGCTGAAACATCTTCAGAAAATCATCAGGGGTTAGGTCCCCAGTGTTCTCCTTTTTCCAAAGGACATAGGTGGAGTATATCACCCTGCATCCGTTTCGAGAAAGCTATCTAGGTGCGATTCTATATCGGATTAAGATTTCCCTCACCAGAGGTTGTAAGGAAGCCTAAAACCTACTTTAAAGAGGTATTTATAGATCGTCACTTCGTACCCGAGCGGGTTACTTGGATTTTTGCATGCACGGGGGAGGCGGATGGAAACAGAGTCCGAGATGCCATATTTTCGCTGAATGTGCTCCAGTTTCCTTTGGGTAAGTTTAGATGGAAATGAATCAACGACATATCCATCAGGAGGGATCCTTTGCGCTGGGACATTGGAACAGGGTGGATTTAGGAGAACGATCTCCTAAAGGTTTCGTTTCCTCCGATTCCGAAGTCTGGGCAGCGCGTCTAGAACCTCTAGCTATGAATGTGGAAGAAGGAAACAAAGAAAAGGGTATTAAGAAAAAGAGGGGGAAGCAGATGGTACCTAAGGAAGAAGATGGATTTGAAAGACGATGAGCTGAAGTTCGAAAGAGAGTTGTAGCTTTGGAGAAAGAAAAGACGCAAGGTTTAGGGTTTCCGTACACAAAAGAAGGGGAAAGCGAGATTTATACACAATCATGTCGAATCATTTCCTCTCCAATAGGTTTGACACGTGGTGTTTCCCCACTCGTTTGAAGGACGTGAAACAACACATCTCATTAAAAGCACTGCAATGTTTCATATGAAAAGGAATGATTACAATGTTTCGCTCTGTAATTATTTAATGCTGCATTTAATAATGTGGCTCTTTGAAGGCGGTACCTAATCCGAACATTGTTCCGAAAAATACTGAGGACATATAATAAAGTTTCAAGCCCAGATTAACTGACCACGAAACTTGGGGGCTCCTATTATGGGTAAAATTCCAGAGATTTCCTCAAACGCTGAAATGGAAGATTCACAACCATTAATCCGTGGCCCACTTAAGCCAATCAATCATGAGCATTATTGACACTGCAGGAAAAAGACCGAGCCTCTAGCTCGGCCTTATCCAATAAATGACCGCCCAGGTCAACAAGCCAAGTAAATTATCGTAGACTTGTCCTCTGGATATTCTGAGAACATCTCCTCAGTGTAGTAGAATCTTCAAAGCAGATACCCCTCTAAGCGTCCTCGACAATTCAGCGATTGATAGACTACACGTCATTGGCCTCTGGAGTTTTTCCGCTGATTATCTGAAGAACACTTATTGTATCGGAGCAGCTAAGACTGCCGACCTCAAGGGCTCAGTACATTGAGAATATACCGAGAAGAATCATAAGCTATCAAAGCGGGATAATCGGGATAATTCTGAATCCCAAGATATGTAGGATCTCCAACGTGATCTCCAGTGCATTATTATAATTCCTATCAATCAGGAAACATTATATTGATGGCATAACGTGTAGATACATATCCCAAAATGGGACCAACAGATATGACGCCATAGATTATGAACAGCCCATAAACGTCCATCATCTATAAAAGGGCCTGACAGTAAAGCTTCAAGGTACACAACAATACATATAGAAATCCTGCGATTACTATTAAGTCTTTATTATTGACTTAAGCATCGGAGGGTCTTAAGTCGGCACGACTAGTGCCCCCCTCTCCTTATCTTTGTGGGTGCAAATCTCTCATGCACATCGTTCATCAGGAGGCCCATCAACTGATGAACGATTAACATCATAATCATCTGTTATCTATTTTTTGGCATTAATAATACCCACCGTTGGATCCTTTCTAGGGCCCACAGTGATGTTTATTTGCCAATGTATTCGTAATGTCACGTATATGCATACGAAGGGAAAGAACACATATCAGCTTGATCCAAAACATCTGTCGCCCTCAAGAAGGTTTCAATTGTAAGCTTTGTCAATGCATTCATAACGTCATGTAGATCTGGACGAATGGATAGAACAGATATCAGCCTCATCCAAAACATTTGCGGCCCTCCAGAAGGCTTCAATTGTTGGCTTTGCCAATGTATTCATAAGGTCACATAGCTACGTACGAAGGGAAAGAACATGTATCAGCTTCATCCAAAACACTTGTGGCCCTCAAGAAGGTTTCAACGGTAGCATTCAATCTCAATTGCTTTCAGGGGTGTGGTTCACTTGGGCTTTTTTTTTATTTTGCCTCATTTTTGAGCCGTGCCCTAAAATGATCTCCAAAAATGGATGGACGGTTTGGATATAAGACATACTTGATAGTGGGGCTCACAGAACTTGGTAACGTCAACACATAACTGATGTTGACCTGACGAGGGATCCCTGACCGTGGGGCCAACTTATATCCGCGCCGTCCATCCGTTCTGAAAACCCATTTTAGGTCATGATTCCAAAAATTGAACCAGATTCAAATCTCAGGTGGACCATAATACAGGAAACAGTGGTAATCAACCATTAAAAACTTCCTGTGGGCTACAAAAGTCTTAGATCAAACGGATACTAGTTTAGTCTCTTTGTCGAGGTCTCCGTGACCTTATCAACAGGTTAGATGAAAAATAAACATTTCGATAGGTGGGGATTCAATTACGACTGTTTCTCTTGGCATGGTACACCTAAGATCTGGATCTGCTTCATTTTAGGGATCATGCCCTAAAATGAGCTGTCAAAATGGATGGACAGTGTGGATGTACGGTATATAAATCACAATGGGCCCCACAGTTATGGAATCCGGGAATAGACTCAAACCGCGCCCGGGCCTGACTGTCTAACCAGCCTTCCTGATTCACTACAGATTCTTCTATGTATACTCAGGTCACGAGTTTGCACAAATGAGACCCATGGATCCGTGATCTGAACCATTGGTCTCGCGGGCTTCAACATGGATGACGAATTTAATCACTCTCTACCAATTTCGATTATGGTAGCCATGTCATTGGTGGCGTTTTCGTCAGCTTAATGTGGGCCACTGTCTTTTCCTACTAAGTCCATTTATCAAAGGCTACGATTATTTCAACTGGGTAAGATCCTCCATCCCAATCAGGTTCCACACCCCTCCCAGCTGACTGTTCAACTAGCCTAATTCTTTCAGGCCGGGCCAGTAACGATAGGCCATGATTGATGAAGGGCCTAGATATCACACAGGCCCCAAATCAGTCCCACCGCTTGAAAGGTCCAAAATTGGGGCCCACTTCCTATAATTGACCCATCAGCTGACTTGTCACGGAGTCGGATTGCGTCCTTCCTCAGTATGGACGAAAAGCGTCCATACCGAGCTGTGGAGGGTCCCACCGTGATGTATCTGTTCATCGACTCCATCTATTCATCTTATAAGATCATGTTAGGATATGGTCCCAAAACCGAGGCAGATCCAACGCTCAACTGGGCCACACCAAATAGTGAGCTGAACCTGATGACGTCATCATTACTACTGTAGTGATGACGTTATCAGTCATCAGGTTCAGCTCACTATTTGGTGTGGCCTACTTGAGTGTTGGATCTGCCTCCTTTTTTAGATTCATACCTTAAAATGATATTACAAAATGGTTGGACGGAGTGGATAAACAGATACATCACGGTGGGCCCCTCCACAGCTTGGTATGGACGCTGAGGAAGGACGCAATCCGACTCCACCTATCACAAGCACTCGTCAGAATTTCATACATGGAGAAGCTATTTAAAGAATTAATGAAAGCTTAAAGCTGCCTAAACAGTCCGACAATTAAAAAAACAAAGGTAGGGAATGAACAAACCCGCCTCCTGTATTCAACCAAACATAGAGAAGCTCTAACCAAAACATTATTATAGGACCTGATCTGAAGGCGCCAGGTTACTGAGGATTTCGCCGTCGGCTGTTGTCTGCAGACTCATCTGACTGCTGCCGGATTACTGAGGATTTGGCGGTCGGCTGTTGGCTGCAGACACCCTCGATCCCCACTCCAACAGTTCTTTGCTAGTGTCGTCCTTGTGCACAATCACCTCGATGAAGCAGAAGCAGTCCTTCATGGGTCCTGTGGCCTTCTCAATAGCTTCTTCCAGTTCCTCCTCACAACGGACCTGCACACAAATGGAACCTTTAAGAATTACCAATCTGGAAGATTAAAGGGCACATTCGGAAGCACAATCATATTAGATTGCAACAAGTATGATATCACTGAATTTTGGTAATTCAATTCACCTGTGCATCCAAATGCAGATCTAACAAGTACCCAAGTTTGGGAATGCCAAAAGGTTCGGACTCACCTTGGTTGTCCAACATTTTCCTTCGCCGTTGTGGATGGCGTCAATCAGTGCGGTGTAGTTCCAGTTCTTGATGACATTGTACGGGCCATCGTGGATCTCAACTTCGATGGTGTAGCCCCCATTGTTTATCAGGAAGAAGACGGTTTTCTGCTCATTCCTCAGCATCGTTGACACATCTTGGGCGGTCACCTGTCGAACCAATCATCACCATTCAATCTCTCATTGATTTTCTTTTTTCTTTTTTTCAAACATTGTGACCCATTCATGTTTTAACTTCATCCATCTAGTTTACCTGAAAGCTTCCATCGCCAATGCAAGCAATCACCCGCTTATCCTTTGCAGCCTGTGCATACCCCAGTGTTGCTCCCACTGACCATCCGATCGATCCATACTGCATTTGGAATTCGTACCTGTAATGTTCCCATCTGTGTTTCTTAGTTACATTCATGGAAGTGAATAAACAGGGAAGAGGAATGTCCTATCCGCACAAACATAAGGTGTGAAGTGGTACATGTGTGGGATCAGTGCCTCTAATGAGGTGGACCCATGTTGATTGTTCCCCTCCCAAATATCAGGTGGGTCCACTCATGGATGGGCACAATAACTATGAAAGAAACAGAGAGATTAAATGTACAACAGTTCGTATGACATGTACTTGTGTGGTCCACCTCTGAAGGCCAGGCGAGGCCCCTGCCAGTGAACATTGCTGATCTTGCACACATGTACATGATGGCATGTGTGGAACCCTTGTGTTCGGCAGATAAGTAGCATTCATCACATAGAGAATTAGCATAAATGTGGGAAATTTTTACTTACCCGCATCCCTCTGGCAGCTTCAGCTTCTGGCAGTTGAACCATGAATCACCTGTCTCAGCGATCACAGCCGTCTCTGCCGACAGCATTGCCTGTATGTGCTTGAACAGGACGTTCACCCTCAAAGCCTCCTTGGGCTGGGCCTTGAGCGGGACCCCATTTGGGACAAAGATCCGATGGTAATTCTCATAAGCAGTCGTGTTCCGCTTAAGCCTCTTTGCCAATGCCTGGAAGAAGTCCTTCATCAGGATGCATCCAAATGCAGGCCCGTTGGTGACCACCACCCGATCAGGTTGCACAATAATGGCCTTATCCTTCTTGAGGAGGAGCGAGTACCCCAACGAGCTGAAGTCATTGAAGATGGGGCCTGCAAACAGGTAGGCATCGGCCGATTCCACAATCTCTGCGCAGAATGCAGTGCTGATAGCACCCCAATATGTGCCAATGAAATGCGGGTGGTGCTCCGGCACCATCCCTTTTGCAGAAGGCATCACGGCGATTGGATATCCGCAGGCATCGGCCAGCTCCACGAATGCTTGCCCAGCCTTCGCGACGCGGAGTTTGGGCCCACCAACCAGGACTGGCTTCACCGCCTTGTTCAGGAACTCGGCTGTGGCCTCCACAGCAGCATCCAGACCCATCTGATTGCTCAGTCTGCACACGATAAACAAAGACAGTTCAAACTTCAGCATTCACCATTTCCACAAATAGTTGCACGACACATGTTTGACCCATTGTTTGTTGTCCCAATCCCAAACTGATCAACCATGCAATGGTACTGGTGGGATAAATTTAGGTAATCTAAGACGTTGATCTGGTGGACCGTATGATGTGGATGAAGCAATCTCACAATCGGATAATCCTAGCCACCCAATGAGAAATGGACAATGTCACCCACGCGTACATGTGGGTGGAATCATCCAGGAAGTTTCTTCTTCTTCTTCTTCTTCTTCTTCGTCTTTTCCCTAGGGCATCTTTAATCTTCAATGAGGACCACCATGTTCAATTTGTAGGGCCCAACCAGGCATAATTTTGATTAAAAAAAAAAAAAGAAACATTTTCTTCTTCTAAAAATTCACAAATTTCAGTAAATGGTTTAAAGAGATTTACTTGGGAGCGAGGAAGAACGGGACGGGCTCCCGGCTGAATGTCGGATGGGGGATTGCCGGCAGATTGCAGCTAATGCTTATATAGACAGGCTTGCTTTCCTTCAGGGCGGTCGAGATGGCAGTGTCGATCAATTCATGGGCGTCCTCCAGATTGTTCACGACAGCCTGATAACACGTGACCGTCTGGAAGCACCGATGCTCCTGGCTGAAGTCGGGCAGCCCGATCGTGTGGTGGAGGATCCGGTTTGTCCCATAGTCGTTTGAGTTGGGCCCACCCACGATGCAGATGACCGGAAGGTTCTCACTGTAGGCACCAGCGATGGCATTGAGGACGCTGAGGCCACCGACGGAGAACGTGACGACACATGCCCCAACGCCGCGGGACCGGGCGTAACCATCTGCGGCGTACCCGGCGTTGAGCTCGTTGCAGCAGCCGACGTTGGTGAGGCCCGGCTCGGCAATCAGGTAGTCGAGGAGGGTTAGATTGAAATCGCCAGGGACGGAGAAGACGTCAGTGACGCCGACCTGGACGAGGCGGCGCGCTATGTGGCGGCCTAGGGTGGCCTCCGGCATGGCGAGGGACAATGGGTGGACGGAGTTCTGGATGGTGGACACGTTGTTGGATCCCGGTGGGCCACCGATGTCGGTGTTGATGGGGTTGCATGAATCCAAAGATCCAATCTTCGTATCCATTTTCCCAATGGTCTAGTTTTCGAAGTAGAACTTGGAAAGAAGGGATGAAAAGAAGCAGAATTGGAAGAGGTTTACGATCGTTTTTGTTTGAAATAGGACTCTTACAACGGAAAGAAGTGGTTGAGGGGTTTGATTTGAAGTAGGATGTGTGGGTTTTGGGCGTTTGGAGAGCAAGGATGTGGAGGATGATATTATATAAGGAGAAATATCGGACAGGTTTGAAAAAACAAGGGGCTGTTTGGGCGCGGATTTCCTGCGAAAGCCTTGGGAAGGAAGTTCCTTCGCGCGCGGGTGGGGCCTAAAGTGATTTTTTTTTTTTTTTTTTTTTGGTTAAATCCAGCCCGTCCATCCGTTTTGGGAGCTCATTTTAGGACATGAGAACAAAAATGAACCGGATCCAAGACTCAAGTGGGCCAAAAACGTAAGGATTGAACTTCCACAGTTGAAATATTTATGGTGCCACAGGAGTTTCGAATGAGGATAATATTTGTGTTTCCCGTCCATCCCAGTAGTGGTGAGGTTATGAAGGGTATAGATGTCATATAAACATCACTGTAGACCCAGGGAGGTTTCAACGGCAGCAATCTACCTACCCACCTTTTCCTTTAGTGAGGCCCACTTGAGTCTTAGATCCAGTTCATTTTTCTTCTCACGTCCTAACATGAGCTACCAAAACAGATAGACGGGGTGGATTTATCAACAAACATCACTGTGGGCCCCACTTTGGTTTCCAGCGCAGGAACTTTTGCGCAAGTTCCTGCGCTGGAACCAAGGTGGGCCCAAAGTGATTTTTTTGATAAATCAACCCCGTCCATCCGTTTTGGGAGCTCATTTTAGGACATGAGAACAAAAATGAACCGGATCCAAGACTTAAGTAGGCCGAAAACGTGAGGATTAAACTTCCACAGTTGAAATATTTGTGGAGCCACAGGAGTTTCAAATCTGGATAATATTTGTGTTTCCAGTTCATCCCAGTAGTAGTGACGTTATGAATAGTATGGATGTCATATAAACATCACCGTGGACCCCAGGGAGGTTTCAACGGTAGCAATTTACCTACCCACCTTTTCCTTTGGTGAGGCCCACTTGATCCGGTTCATTTTTCTTCTCACGTCCTAAAATGAACTCCCAAAATGGATGGACGGGTCTTCACGAGAAATCCTGCGCTAAGAACCAAGGTGGGGCCCACAGTAATGTTTGTTGATAAATCCACCTCGTCCATCCATTTTGGGAGCCCAATTTAGGACGTGAGAAGAAAAATGAACCCGATCCAAGACTCAAGTGGGCTGAAAACGTGAGGATTGAACTTCCACAGTTGAAATATTTGTGGAGCCACAGCAGTTTCGAATCAGGAGAATATTTGTGTTTCCAGTTCATCCCAATAGTAGTGACGTTATGAACGGTATGGATGTCATATAAACATCACTGTGGACCCCAGGGAGGTTTCAACGGTAGCAATTTACCTACCCACCTTTTCCTTTAGTGAGGCCCACTTGAGTCTTGGATCCGGTTCTTTTTTCTTCTCATGTCCTAAAATGAGCTCCCAAAACGGATGGACGAGGTGGATTTATCAACAAACATCATTGTGGACCCCCCCTTGGTTCTCTGCGCAGGAACTTCCTCCGCAAGGTTTTCGCGGCAAATCCACACCCGAATTCCTGCGCTGAGAACCAAGGTGGGGCCTAAAGTGATTTTTTTGATAAATCTACCTCGTCCATCCATTTTTGGAGCTCGTTTTAGGACATGAGAACAAAAATGAACCGTATCCAAGACTCAAGTGGGCCGAAAATGTGAGGATTGAACTTCCACAGTTGAAATATTTGTGGTGCCACAGGAGTTTCGATTCAGGATAATATTTGTGTTTCCAGTTCATCCTAGTAGTAGTGACGTTATGAACGGTATGGATGTCATATAAACATTACTGTGGATCCCAGGAAGGTTTCAACGGTAACAACTTACCTACCCACCTTTTCCTTTAGTGAGGCCCACTTGAGTCTTGGATACGGTTCATTTTGCTTCTCACGTCCCAAAATGAGCTCCCATAAAGGATTGACGAGGTGGATTTATCAACAAACATCACTGTGGGCCCTACCTTGGTTCCCAGTGCAGAAACTTCTTGCGCAAGGCTTTCGCAGGAAATCCGCGCCTGACGAAAGCGCAGAAAGTTCCTACGCTGAGAACCAAGGTGGGGCTCAAAGTGATTTTTTTTTATAAATCCACACCATCCATCCGTTTTGAGAGCTCATTTTAGGACATGAGAACAAAAATGAATCAGATCCAAGACTCAAGTGGTCTGAAAGCATGAGGATTGAACTTCCACAGTTGAAATATTTGTGGTGCCACAGGAGTTTCGAATCAGGATAATATTTGTGTTTCCAGTTCATCCCAATAGTAGTGATGTTATGAACAGTATGAATGTCATATAAACATCACTGTGGATCCTAGGGAGGTTTCAACGGTAGCAATTTACCTACCCACCTTTTCCTTTAGTGAGGCCCACTTGAGTCTTGGATCCGGGTCATTTTTCGTCTGTAGACACCCCACCTTCGGCTACACTGTTGGTAGAGAAAGCTGGATAAATGGAGGACCATACCCCCAAATCCCAAGTCCAAACTCAGCCAAACTCACCCTTGTAAGCCCCATTCCATGGCCCAGTCAAGCCTGAACCCAGTCAACCCAGTCCTAAACACCACCCTGAAAAACCCCCCATAAGAAAAGCCAGTCAAAAAATCGCAAAAAAGTCAAACTCACTGAGTCAACCCGTTGAGTTAACCCGCCGAGTCAACCCGTCGAGTCAACCCGTCGAGTCAAATCACCGAGTCGACCCGCTGAGTCAACTCACTGAGTCGACCCAGCGAGTTAAACAGCAGCCCCGAGGAAGCAACCGTACATCGCTGGAAACCGAGGAGCGGCCGTACGGGCGGCCCATAGCAAGCCGCTCGAGACAAATTACGAGCTCTGCCATTGCTCGCTGCTATAAATACCCCCCTCCCCTTCTCATTTGAAGACACCACTCAGCCAGAGAGAGCCCGTCCATCTGAGTCACCCTCTTTCACCCCTTAGCCCATTCCTCCACCAAGGAGAGCCCGAGTGAGGAGAGTCTAGCCCTGGTCCAGCCCAGCCTGACCACTGGTCCAAGCCTCCCAAGCCATCCAAATCTTGATCCAGCCACTCAAAGCCAATCCTTGCGACACCTCCGTCCACCCAGCTACTCTTTTCCAGCATCATCTCATTTGCATCTAGCATAAGTGCAACATTTACTTTTCTTCCAACCCCCCCCTGCTTCACTGCAAACACTTTGATTATTCAAACACACCGCATGCATCTCGCATAAAGCACCTGTCAATTCGAGCGTATGCTCTGGGCTTGCCCGTTGTTGGAACCTGCCCATCAGAAACTCTTACTGTTCAGACCTGCATTCACGTACATATCACTATAGACACTTTGAATATTCAAGCACACAGCATGCATCATCTCGCATAAAGCACCTGTCAGTTCGAGCGTACGCTCTGGGCTTGCCCGTTGTTGGAACCTGCCCATCAGAAACTCTTACTGTTCAGACCCGCATTCATGCATCATGTCATCCATGAGAATATACGAGGATTAAACTAGACTTTCAAGTATCCGATCGATTCTGTGAAGTAGAGACCGTACTTCGGTACAGGCAGTGTGTGGGGTGCTTAACCTCTTCCCACTCTGTAACCGTGATCCCTTACCTTGAATTTCTGGCCGCAAATCAACAGGAGTCATTTTAGAGGAAGGAATCTTCGGATTCCCTTCTCTAACGTTTCTAAAGGGTCTAGCCGACTGTAGATTCGAAGTAACTGGCTAGTGGCGACTCTGGTCTTATATAAACTCACTTAAACATATCCAGCTTAACACGACAACCAAACGAAGCCCTCGAGAACGAGGCAAGCCAGTGGCACAAACGGCGATTTCGCACTCACGCATCCTCATCTCCTTCTTTTCCGAAAGGAAAGGGGAAGGGAGAAGAACGTCGTGTGGGGAGCGCGAAAATCGGCGAGGGTCCACAGAATGGCGACTCCACTGGGGAAAAACTAGTCCCACTAGTCGTGATCCGACTTGAAAAACGGAATCCCTCCTATACTTGAAAGTCCTTAGTCCTCATACAATCTCATCTGCATAGCATTCTACCCAAAACAAAAAAATAGAAAAATCCAAAACCCAAAAAAAAAAGTAGTGCATACTTCCCACCATTACTCCTCCAAACTAAATCACCCTGCTACATCCAATACAAAATCGACATGGCTCTCCCATTCCCTATACCTGAGGCTTCCTCTCCACTGTTAAACTCGAGTGAATCCATGTCAATTCCTGGCATCCAAGAGCTACAACAAAGCATGAAGGCCATGCAGGAAATGCTTCTCCGATTCACACAAGCCCAGGCTTCAGCAACCAGCAATCAAGCTGGTTGTTCGCTCGCCTCAAGTGTAAGGCTGCGATGTAGTAATAAATCTCGGTAAGACCGAGGTCGATCCACAGGGAAATAGTAACAGCTACCAAATCACTCCAGCAACTCGGCTTTTTAAAGGAAATCAGATTTAAAAGAGTGCTTACTTAAAACAGGAATTTAATGAAAAATCAGAGATATTAAGTACTAAGGCTTTCAAGGATCCACTTGTAGCAATCCTATGTCAATTCAGTCAATCCAAATAGAGAACACAACTAGATTTGAAGTCCTATCTCTCATCTAGTTGGAAAGTAAAGCATTCACACACATTCCATCACATTCAAGTTGAACTTCCAAGTTCTAGTTCCATTCAATCAATACAAAACTCAAACTATAGCCTGCGGAGTAACAGCCATGCCTCTGGACTATGGCCTGCTCAAGGATTACTATAATCCGAATTTAGATAAACAAACATGATAATCTCAGAGAATTAAAAGGAATTCATGTCCGGAGCACATAATCTCAGATAAAACATCTCAAACTACCATTATTTGGAACTAAACCATGCAAAAATCCAAACTTGAATGTAAATTACTTGAATTAAACTGAAATCAACATAGTATTAGCTACAAGCTTCACCTCTCAGCCTTAGCTGAGAGGTTCTAGCCGAGCATAGTCATGCTACAACTAAAAACTCTGAAATAATGCATAAAAACAGAAAAACCCGAATAGAAGAGTTGCAGCCGCTCCACAATCGCCTTCACCCTCCAAACTCACGTTCCTTCGCCTCTCTGATACCTTAGGGAGAGCCCCTAGGTGTCCTTTTATAGCAACAAACCCCCCTTGCGTCGGATCCTGCGAAAGACTTCGCATTGCGCAGTGAAATTCGGAGTCCCAATTTAGAAAGGACTCATCCTTACGCAGAGCCGACCGGTCGTGACCGGTCGGACTGATGTTTTACACCTTCCAGAGAGTGCTGCCGACCGGTCATGACCGGTCGGACAGACTTTCCTATATGTCCACCGTGCATGCCCGACCGGTCATGACCGGTCGGGCTAGTTTTTGCCTTAGTATATACAGCCTTCATGTGTGGCCGACTGGTCAAGACCGGTCGGCCTTCTCTTTCTTTTGATCAGCAATTGCACAGTGTGTATGGCCGACCGGTCATGACTGGTCGGCCTCTCTTCTACTTAATCCTTTGATGTGGCTGACCGGTCGGACGACCGGTCAGCCTTGTATTTCTTCATCTTTTTCTTCTTTTCTTCATTCTCTTTTCTCTCTTTTTCTTCTTCTCTCTTTGGTCCATCTTAGGACTTCATACAATGTCTTCAAATATATTCTTTTGGCTCCAATTTGATGAAATCCACTCTTATCCCTACAATCACAAAAACACGTGTTAGGTGGGCCTTTAAACCATGAAAATCATGCAAACTATGTAGTGTAATGGGCAATACAATGTATAAATTGGAGGTTCAACACTGGTCCAGTTCAACAACCACAACAAGCATCTCTTCCAGCCTCCAGTTCATCTCAACCACAACTATCAGGGGTGGCGCAGGACTTTCGATACCCTCCTAATGAAGGTCCTCAATCACGACAACTCTCGACCTCAGGGCATTACTTCCAGCATCCTCCTGCAAACAAGAGCCATTTTCAGTCACATCCCACAACCCAGAATCCCAGTCAATTCCAACAATCTCTCCCCAATGGGAATTCCAACCAATTTCAATATTCTCCTGTGACTGGGATTTCTTCGCAGTCTCTCTTCTCAGCTCCAGTCCAACAAAGTCCCTACAATGGGAGTAATTACCAGGCCCAACCTTCTTCAAGCAGGAATTTTAGGAGCATCAATGACACCAATTATTATGAAAGGGGGCCATCTCAATCCTGGCAAGGGACAAGATCTCCTTCATCTGGTCCCTCCGAAATAGAGCAACTCCGAGAGCAGATGCGAGAGATGAAGAGAAAGTTGCAGAAGCAGCAAGGGGTGGATCTTCCATCCACTAAGTTCAGGGACCTTTGTCCATTTCCGGATGCAATGGTACCTCAAGGCTTCCAGGTACCAAAATTTAAAAGATATGATGGGACAAGGTGTCCTGTAGACCACTTACGAGCTTTCTGTGGAGAGCTTAATGTTGTGGCGGGCAATGATGGAGCACTCATCCGCTTGTTTCAAAAATCTCTGAAAGACGATGCCCTGGATTGGTACACATCATTGGACTATCATCGCATCAGGACTTGGGAGCAGCTCTCCCATGCTTTCGTCAACAGGTTCGCATACAATCTTAACATGGCACCTAGGAGAGCAGACCTCGCAGCTCTCAGGCAAAGAAGCGATGAAACATTGTTAGCTTACGTTGAACTGTGGTGAGCCATAGCCGCCAGAATGAAGACTCCCATCGACGACGAGGAGCAAATCTCCATGATCGTCCACTCGGCAAATCCAAGTATCTCTGGATACCTTGTCTCACATCCATATGCGAACTTCAACCAACTCATCCGCGCCGGGGAACAAGTCGAAGCCGGAATAAGGGCTGGGATGATCTCCCCTTGGTGGCCTCAGCAGGCCTCTCCAGTACAACCGATAGTGGAAGGTGAGCCCACCGGATATGAGAGCGATAATGGTAGTGTTCCCATCTCCCATCCAATGGAAGAGGATGATCTTGTCGCCTCTACCGAAGATGCACCATTCCTCCCTCAGCATGGACAACCGCAGCAACAACAACAGTCAAGATGGAACTCACAGTTCCCTAATCAAGGTTGGCAAGGGGCACCCCTTACCAGTCCAGTTTCAGAACCCCTCATCCTGCAAGGGGCATCTCCAGTTGATCCGGTCTTCACAATGCAAGGGGCACCTCCTGCCTATCCAGCTTTCGTAAGCCAAGAAGAGCCTCCTCTCCAGTCTATTCGTGCCATCGACTCTAGTTTAGAGTTTGAGCCTCTCATCCTGCAAGGGGCACCCTCGGTTATTTCAATCCCAGAGCCCATCATTATGCAAGGGGCACCTTCAGTCGGTTCATTCTCCACGCCCATTTCTAAGCATGGGTACAATCAGCCCATCTCAGTTAACCAAGGAGACAATCTCCCTAGCGTAGCATCGGCAAAACAGGGGCATGGTCTGCTCAGTTTGAGCCAAGGGCAAAGCCTACCCATCTCTCCATCAAGCAACCAGGGGCACAACTTGCCCTCCGCACCTGTCTATTTGGCTTCTACTTCAGCCATCATCCTCCAAGAAGAAGACCCTTCCTTAGACAACATGCCACATGCCCTAGCAGAATTGGGTCCCAGCTTCAATTATGTGGCCACTATCGAGGAGGTCAAAGGAGAGATTGATGTCCAGGTTCTGATCGATCCAAAAACATCAACCATCACTCTTCAAGTCTTGGACATCTCAACTTCATTCCATCTCTTTTCCGATCAGACCTGGTTTCACAGAATCGGTGCCATTTCTTCAAATCTTCACCAAAGGGTCAAGCACATCTTCGGAGATAGGGCGATCACCATCATTACCGATCCCGGACAATTTCCCATGGTAGAAGCATCCAACCTCCGAGAGCCTACCATCCCAGCCATGGACGTACAACGCTCTAATGGGGAGGTCTCATACCAACACAAGGCAAATTACTTCCCTCGCGCATGTCCCATCGGATCGAACTACGTCTTCCTTCCTGTCGAGCGTCAAACCTTCTACTATCAGCTCGAATATCAAGACTCGACCCGAATCATGGGAGTTCAAGAGAATGTGGATAGAGAAAGACCGCGATATCGGCCTACTCGGATTAGGCACAGAAGTATCAGAAGAAAACGGGGTCATCAAGAAGAAGGGAACCTCTGCATCGTCACACCAATCCAGTTTATCAATGCAGGGATTATCTATCCTGATGATGGGCTGGATTCCACCTTCGATGATCAAGCGATCAGATTGAGTCTGATAGAGTTGCTCAAAGAAGACTCAAGCAAGGGGGAAGAATTTCCCCCGATCGACTCGATTGCCGTCCTGGTCCCACCTCAGCCAGATGAACCCGAAGAGTTGCAATACACTGGGGATGAGCCAGGAGAAATCGCATCCGACACAGACTCATACTCAAAGTTCAGCCCCAGATCTATCATGATGCTTGAGCACAACAATGAGGGTTGGTCTACTGATCCCTCTGGCCCTGCCTCCTGAGGGTAAGGAGTGCAGGGCAGTAACAGGTTTGTTGTCCCCATGACGGCCAATAAAAGTCGACAGTGCTCGGCTCCCCGAGCCGAATCAAGCAACATCTGGTTCACATCGCCGTCTTGCTCGGGTCCTTTACAAAAAAAAAAATTCAAAAAAAAAAAATCAGAAGATTCAAAAACCCAAAACACCAAATATTTCAAAATTTCAAAAAAAAAAATCAAATTTTCACAAAGTCCAAAAGTTCAAAAAAATCTAGATATTCACAAAATTCCAAAAAATCAGAAAATCTTTGAAAGCAAAAAAAAAAAAAAAAAAAAAACTTTTTCAATAAAAGTGTCGAGTCTGTCTGTCAAAGCACTTGAGTATGAAGCTGACTCATAAGATTTCGATCTAGAGTTGGACTTCAAACTCAAGGGTCTGGATAAAGCCAAATGATGTGGAAAATGATGAGCTGACTCACAAACTTAGAGGGTCTCCTCGAAAGTTCGAACCAAAAGCCGATGTCATCTCAAAAATTTTCAAAATTATAAACCTAGGATCTCCTGAGACCCATAAGGAAGTGTGCATTGAGAATCCTTATCCCTGAAAAATAAGCAGAGAATGATCGAATTTTTGAAGTCATGACTTCCCAATCTTTGCGTCCTATGAAGACTTATCGATCAAAAACTCATCAAGCCTATCAAGAAGATGCTACCAAGACTATGCTTGCATTCCATGCTGGAGTGTGCGACTTGACGAATGATCGAAGAAACCTCACGGCTCGATGAAGACAGATTGTTGCCAACATGTCAAAAAGTACTTCAAGTATCAGCCACATGCACATCGGATCCATGTGTGTGCTTCGAAATTCTTCAACCTGATAACGCTCCAGCTATTCCCTGTACGAGGTATCTACATCAGCAGAAAGATCGACTCGGCATCATCTAGCAATCATACACATATACTTGTGGCAGTCGATTACAGCACAAAGTGGATGGAGGTAATATTCTGATCTCGCACGATAATTCTCATAAAGAATGACATCATCAATTGTTAAGGGTTCCCACATGCTATCAACATTGGCAATGGGATGACCTTCGAAATCTAAGGATGGAGGAGTTCAAGAAGCTTAAAATCAGAAGACAGACCTACGAGTTTAACTCAAAATCCCGTCAACGTGAGTGCTGATGAAGAATGAAGCCGAAGAAAGACAAGTCATATCGGGTTTACAACAAGCACTGCTGCATCTATCAGACTCAAGGGGCAAGCCCCAAGAATCAAAGAAGTTCTTCTGGGAGGCACCGTTCGACTCACCAACCTGAGGGGTAAGGATCTTCCAGAGCCAATCAACGCCGACAACGTGAAAATCTCTCACAGGTAAGCCAATCCAACCTTATCAAGAGTTACATTAGTAGAGCTGAAGTCAAGAGGTCAAGGCTTAGACCTCTGAGAATCCCTTCCCGTTCACCAATAAGTGTTCCAAATAAAGGGTTCAAAAGTAAAAAAAAAAGAGAGAAAAAAAAAGAATAGAGCAAAAAAAAGGGGGGCACACAACCCAAAAAAAGAAAAAAAAAAGAGAGAAGAAGAAGAAGAAAGAAAGAAAGAAAGAAAGAAAAAGAAAAAAAAATCGACCCAAAAGAAACACATCTATCCATCCATCCACCTCAGAATGGTCTGTAGCTAAGACTGACAGCTCTGCCATTGTAACTTAGGATAAGGGCCGAAAGGTTACCATCGGCCGGCAACGACGGATTCCTGACCTCTGGTCGCCGCAGTTATCCAAAAAAAAAAGAGAGAAGAGATGTGTGCCTAAACAAAGATGGCGCAGTGAAAACCCGAAAGGGCACTCCGAGTAAAAACAGTGGGCACACAACGGACTTGGTGAAAACTCGAAAGGGCGCCAAGGGTAAAAACAACATAGCTGCCAAGGGACAGGCAAGATCAAATACCCGGGACGTGGTGAAAATCCGAAAGGGCGCCACGGGCAAAAATGACGGGCAAGCCGGACGCAACGAAAATCCGAAAGGGCGTTGCGGGTAATAATGGCTAAGAAAAAAGAAAAAAAAGGAAAAAAAAAGCAGCTACATGAGAGATCCAAGCGACATGAAGATTCAATGAAAGAAAGGATGGCGGCTATGAGTCGAGAATTCTTTCATGATCTGCCCAAATTCTAGGGGCAGGATACCATTGCGCACTATCTTAAGGGGACCAAGACCCTTGGTGAATATTTAAGAAAATCGAGTATGACATCAGGCTGAGTCAAATATTCTGATTCCTACATCTAAAAGCATAAATTCGAATCACGCATAGACAGACAAGCACTTGGCACAAATTTTCATTTCATGCATGATTTGCATATATATATTTAAAAAAAAAAAACAAAATCATTTTTCCTTATTCATATATATGCAAAAAAAAAAAAAAAAAAAAATCTTACAGGGCTTTCAAAATAAACGTCCTTCAATCAACTAATGGGGTACCTTCCGTGAGTGCATTTCTCCCGATCATCCCTCCCAGAAGGTAAGTATCTCTCTTCCTACTTTAATGCTTTAATCCTTTTGCTAAAGTGTTTTCTCTCTTCACAGGTACCAGAAGGCAATCTAAGATCAGCCCATTTATGTCCATCATACCCCCATCTCCACCATCAATCACATCATCTAGGTGGCCCACATTCAGGGGATGCATAGCCTTACCTATATCCCATCTCCTCATCTCATCCATGCCATCCATTTCTCCCACAATCAAAGCCCCATTCAAATCTGGAATTTCAGCATGGCTGCCATTAATGGGGCCATTCAAAGCTCCACCAACAACCATCTCTAGCCCCTCATCAATGCCCCCATTCAATGCCCCATCTCCACCATCCATTAAAGAAATCCCTCCATCATTAAAGCCTTCAATACTTTCTGAAGTGTGGGACCCACCATGGACAGCCCCCACAACCCTTAAATCTCCACCATCCATTGCCCAAGAAAGGACAAAGCAAGATGAGGACAAGATGAGAAGGAAAGAGGAGACAAAGGGAAGATTCATGGTCGAAATCGAACCTGGACGTACAGAGCAGGTGGAGACAAAGACAATGGACAGCAGAGAATGTCCGAACCAGAGCCAGCCCAGGCCGCTCAAGAGGCGAGCCTTGGGCGGCCTGCTCTGGGCCGCCCGTACGGACACGGTTCCTCTCTCTCCCGGGATTGGCTCCAAGGTTCTTGGTAGGTGAGGCTGACAGTCCACGTCAGCAGATGGCACTCCGTGGGCCGCCCAAGGCTCCGGTCCACTCCAGATTTCGATTGAGGCTGATTAAGATCATATAATAGGTGCCCCACCAGTCCAATTATGAAGTAATGCGGCCAGAACATGGCTGGTCAAGTCAAAGAGAAGGAAAGGTGATCAAGTGGGGGCCACAAGCAATCCAAGTCATTCAAAGACTAGATCACCATGATCTAAATCATTGAAGAACCTGCATGAGCCATCAAACAACAAGATCAAAGGGTTGATCATCAAAAGAAGGGCCAGAATCCAAGATCTAATCATCAAGTGGGCCTACAAAGCCAAGTCAAGCGATTTGAGACGTTCAAGCCATCATCCACACCATGAGAAGCCTTCTTAGCCTCACAAATCATCAAAAGAGGTGCCCCAAAGTAAAGCCAAGATCGCAAGTGGGCCCACAGGGCTGAATCTATCAATCTGAACCATTCAAGGGCTAAATCATCAGGATCCAAACCATTGGAAGGCTTACACAAGTCAGAAAGCAGCAAGGTCAAAGGCATGATCATCAAGAGAGAAGGCCGGAATCCAAGATCCGATCATCAAATGGCCCGCAGGGCCAAATCAAGCAATTCGGACCACTCAAATCACAGTCAGCCCCGTCAGAAGCCAAAAAAAGCAAGGTAAGTATGCCCAACCCCAAAAACTGGTCCGAAGACCTTAAACTACGTCGGGATCAATATCCCGAGAGATTTTCAATAAAAACCGGCATCAGTCTTCATTAAGGCCTGATGACTCTGGACACTTTCTAAAAAAAAAAAACAAAAAAAAGTGTGATTTCCAGCATCGCTTGCACAGCATTGTGGTCCGAAGACCTTAAACTACGTCGGGATCGACATCCCGAGAGATTTTCAATAAAAGCCGGTATCGGTCTTGATCGCTCGAATTAAGATCCGACGACACCGAGTACTTTAAAAAAAAAATGTCTTTCCTGTTTTGTGCAATACTGGTCCGAAGACCTTAAACTACGTCGGGATCAACATCCCGAGGGATTTTAATAAAAACCAGCATCGATCACAGTCTTTAAGACCAACATCGGATGATCTGGATCATTTCGAAAAACAAAAAATATATCACCAGCCCCTCTTTTAAAGTTTTTGGGTCCGAAGACCTTAAACTACGTCGGGATCAATATCCCGAGGGATTTTCAATAAAAGCCGGTATCGGTCTTGATCAAGATCCGCTGACACCGGATATTTTCCAAAAACAAAAAAAAAGTGTTTGCCCCCTTTTGTACAGTTTTTGGTCCGAATACCTTAAACTACGTCGGGAACAAAATCCCGAGAGATTTCCAATAAAAACCAGTGTCAATCCTGACCATTCAAAATTGAGATTTTATGACCTGGAACAGTTTTCGAAAAATCACAAAAAAGAATGTATTTTCAGCATGTACATATTTACGGTCCGAAGACCTTAAACTACACTGGGATTAGTTTCTCGGGGGACCTTTCTCGCTTTTAACAAAAACCAGCATCGATCCCAGCCATTCGAGCCAGGATCTAATAACCCGGAACATTTCAAAAATACCAAAATATTTTAAAAGCTTTCCACAAAAACCAGCATCAATCTCGATCATTCGAGCTGAAATCTGGAACTTTTTCCAAAAAACACAAAAAAAAATGATTCACCAAAAATTTCAACTGCACAAATTCATCTCCAGTGGTCCGAAGACCTAAAACTACACTGGGATTAACTTCTCGGGGGCTTTCTTTCCTAACCTGTTCCAGGCATGGCTGACACTTGATCGTACGGGTGCCTGGAATCTTTTAAACAAGTAAGGGCTGAGGCGGGCAGAACTTTACAATCTGAAATTGCGGTTTTACCGCTTGTAGAGATACTCGGAGATATGTCTATGGACCTAGAGGGGGGGTGAATAGGACCTTTTTAAAATTCTTTTCGCCTACTTATGCAATTGAACAAGTTTAAGCTAGGTAAGCAAGAACACCTTGGCTTCCAAGCCTTGGTGGGTCCAATCACAAGACTAGCAAGAGTTAAGCAATAACCAACCCTAGTCTAAGCATGCATAGGTAAGAAAATGATTCAATTAATTAAGCTACTAACCTATGCACCTTGTGTAGACTTATGAGATTGGATCAATAAGCTCAAGTCTACACAAGTAGTGAAGGTACATCTTGTGCAAGGATGCCTAAAAAGTGCCTAGCATGCATTCATATCAATCATTCATAATTAAGCAATTAAACGAACAATGCAAAGATATCAATGTGCTCAATAACAATCACAAACACAAGGATGTATAGTGGTTCGACTACGTGTCTACTCCACTCCCGGTTCAAGTACTCAACCCCTTTGAGCACACCGGCATTCACTATCGGAGGTTTTAAATGAGGTTCACCTCTCAACCTTTACACGGGGGTTTTATCGGTTCACCTCTCAACCGTATCCGGAGTTTTAGACATAGGCTAACTCTCAACCTTATCGCACGTTTACTCCCGTGTCGGAGGCTCCCCCTTGGAGACTTAGTTTAGGCCCGGCTGACGGGCCAAGGAACGGCTAACGTCCCTAAGGCGAGTTGACAAACAAACTCTAAAATGGACTCTCAAATGAGACAACTTACTTGTCGGATGAGCCCCTTGTTTAGCGCCGGATTGGGTAGCTTGATCTCCGCTCTCCCGTGCTTCAATCAGCTTCCCTTTGCTCCCTCGATCATGCCGCCGTTGCGTTGCCAATGCCTCAGCCACATTCGATCAAACACCTTGCATGCGATGCCTTGAAATGCCCAAGGTGCTAGGAGGATGGGTGAATCTCATACATGGGATGTGTAGGTTGTTCCAACTAGGAGATTCACCTAGAGAGTCTTCTAGAGGTCTTGGACAAAGGATATACCAATGTAGAATAATGTCACACCTCTAGATTTGAGAGAGGAATCAAGTCATCTCTTGATTGCATTTGAATGCCCATACTTGTGTTTGAAACACAAGGGATATGACTTGAAAACCTCCTCTTTGAGACCCCAAAAGATGTACAAATGATGTGGGCAAAGGGTTCTCAAAAACTTCTCTCACATGACCCAAGAATGGAGCTCCATATTTATAGAAAAGAGGCTCCAACGGTCATAAAACGGCCATAAAACGGCCTGCCCCGACCGGTCATGACCGGTCGGACCCCTTTGCTGAATGAACAGGCCAAACATACTGGCCGACCGGTCATGACCGGTCGGACCCCCTTGCTGGATAGGCCTAATGCATCAGGCCGACCGGTCATGACCGGTCGGACCTCTTTGCTGGATGGCTGAAGATTTCCCAGGCCGACCGGTCATGACCGGTCGGCAGAGCTTGCTGATCTTCTTCATTTGCGAGGGCCGACCGGTCATGACCGGTCGGTCCACTAGTCTGCACACACAGCCCTTGCTGTTTGGTCTGGCCGACCGGTCTAGACCGGTCGGACAGGCCTGGGTTCAGCCCTACATTTTGCAATCCCATGCATTCTTCAGCACAACCATATTGGCCAAGGTGTGGGTGTTCTTTTGGGACACCTAGGGCCACACTATGATGACAAAATGGTTCTAAATATGGTCAAGGTCATCAAGAGTACACAGGGGATGGGTTTTGGTCAAGGTTAAGGCACCAAGGCATCTCATTTACCTGAATCTTCTTCCTTGATGCGGCTGAACGTCTTGAGTCTTCTTTCTTCGTCTTCTTTGGGCTCAACCGACTCTAGATTCACTGCTGTAAGTGATTGACAAACAAGGTGCACTAGTATGCCACGGAAAAGTGCACTAACACAATCCTGTTCGTGTTGAACGCACCGTGATAGACAACCTTGATTTGGAAGTCGCTGTTGAATCTGACGGATGTTCCCTGTTCCTAAAACTCATGAAGGGGATTAAGGCTGTTAGGAGGTGGAGCGCACCCTCACGGAATTGTGAGCAACGTAAGACCCTAAACTGGATTGACTAAAGGAAATGTGAGGATGTGGCTCATTTTGTGGCCGAAGGAGTCCGTCGGACGATACGTGGTCTATGTGCATTGCACATGAGGAACAGGCAACTTTGTGGGTGTGTTGACTGAAAACCCTCAAAATCCCCTCATCCGAAGATGTAAAACTACGGCACTTAACTGTGTGAGACTCGTCTTGCTCGCTGACGTAAAATGGATCGGGTGCCTTACCAGCAGTAGAAGCTGGAAGTGGATGAAAATTCCACACTTTTCCCTGCATTTCAGAAAAATCACAAAAACATTGCAAAATCACCTCTTCAAAAATCACAAAAATATTTCCCTTGCTTTTAATCAAAAAATTTGCAAAAATCCCAAAAAATATTTCCCTTCCTTTCAATCAAAATATTGTCAAAAATCACAAAAAATATTTCCCTTGCTTTCAAATCAAATATTTTCGAAAATCACAAAAAATATTTCCTGTGTTTTCAATAAACTGATCTCTACCCTGACCGCTCAGGTAAAGATTCGGATCCAAATATCTGCAAAAATCACAAAAATTGTCAGTATCCCCAGCACTACACTTCAGGAGTCTTAAACTCCGCTCACTTCACAGTTTGGGACGACGGATCCGATCGCCCGCAAATTGAAATCTTGACCAAAACGGGCAACCAAACACCATCTCAATCACATGTATGCCCAGAAGAACATCTTGAAGTTGAATGATATCCTCGTACATTCTCATTAGCAAAGAAACAGCATCTTGGGACGATGGACTTGATCGACCACGGGTCGGGATCTTGACCAACCCGCTGTCCAAACCTCCATATCAAAAAGAAAATCCCCAGGGGACACAACCCTGCAAACAATAAGCTCAAAGTTCTCTGCACCCACAGCAAAAGCAAAATCATCAAACGAGAAGAGAATGAGCCAAGCCATGCATTCATCATGCATCTCCATGCATCAGCATCCATTGCATCCATCATCATGTTTACCTGTTTTCAAAATAAAAGTCGGTTAGCTAAAAGCCCCACAGGCATCCCTAGTGGAGGCGAGTGCAAACCAGATTCCCATTTCAAAAAGACAAAAAATATTTCCATTTGCAAATAAAAACCCCACGGAGTATCACTCCCCAGAGTGGGTGCCTTTTCAAAAATCTAAAAAATATTTTCCCAGTAGAGCGTTCTGCCTCCAAAACACCAGGAGATCTTTCATATCTCTGGGTAGGAGCCAACGCAAAAATCAAATAAGATCCGATGTCTCGCGGTTTCCCCGGAGACCATCGGATCCAATGCACTCAAAGTACGGTCGAACTGAACTCCAGTGTCAGTGCGGTCGTACCATATGCCAAGATACGAAAAGATGAAAGCCAAAAGGCTCGGTCACAGAAACCATTTGATCAGGTGGAAACGATGAATTGTAACCCAAGTATCAAAATCAGCAGATTGGGTGGAAAGAGTTCACCCGCACATACCTAGGCGTGGATGCCTGAAGTACCTTTACTGAGTCCAAGTCGGCATAATAGAATCCCGTAAGACTATCTGACGCAGGGCGTCTAACCACTTTGACAGTCAAGCGAAACAAGTACTCCTGGAGTGATCTGGGAAAGCATCAAACATCACACAATCAGTCTCAGGGTCAGCAACCTCGTAAGACTACAGACGCAGAGGCTCTGATGTACCTTTCCGGTGTTAGTATCGATCGGGAATGGAAGGGTTGCGATTGGGTACCCAGGTTGCAGCGCATGCAGGGACAATCGCAACGTTTTCTCCAAACTCTCGCGGTATGTGCGAGTTATCAATTTCCAGACAATTAACTGACTCAGATACAAAGAACAACAAAGATTCCAGACCACAATCAAGGAAAGAATGAATTGCAAACCAAGCATCGAAACCAGCAGATCGGGTGGAAAAAGCCCACCCGCACATACCCAGGCGTGGATGCCTGAAGTACCTTGACTGAGTCCAAGTCGGCGTAGTAGAATCCCGTAAGACTATCTGACGCAGGGCGTCTAACCACTTTGACAGTCAAGCGAAACAAGTACTCCTGGAGTGATCTGGGAAAACATCAAACATCACACAATCAATCACAGGGTCAGTAACCTCGTAAGACTGTCGACGCAGACGCTCTGTTGTACCTTTCCGATGTTAGTACCGGTCGGGAATGGAAGGGTTGCGATTGGGTACCCAGGTTGCAGCAAACTGCAGGGACAATCGCAACGTTTTCTCCAAACTTCCGCGGTATGTGCGAGTGATCGGTTTCCAAACGATCAACTGACACAGATGCAAAGGCAAGCAAAGATTTCAGAACATGATCTATGAATGACCGGGTTAGAAGTGGGGTATCCACTCGCTTTGGCATTCGGTTGCACGCAACCTCTGCCAAAGAGGGGCATCTGTAGACACCCCACCTTCGGCTACACTGTTGGTAGAGAAAGCTGGATAAATGGAGGACCATACCCCCAAATCCCAAGTCCAAACTCAGCCAAACTCACCCTTGTAAGCCCCATTCCATGGCCCAGTTCAAGCCTGAACCCAGTCAACCCAGTCCTAAACACCACCCTGAAAAACCCCCCATAAGAAAAGCCAGTCAAAAAATCCCAAAAAAGTCAAAGTCACTGAGTCAACCCGCTGAGTTAACCCGCTGAGTCAACCCGCTGAGTCAACCCGTCGAGTCAAAACACCGAGTCAACCCGTCGAGTCAAATCACCAAGTCGACCCGCTGAGTCAACTCACTGAGTTGACTCAGCGAGTCAAACAGCAGCCCCGAGGAAGCAACCGTACATCGCTGGAAACCGAGGAGCGGCCGTACGGGCGGCCCATAGCAGGCCGCCCGAGACAAATTACGAGCTCTGCCACTGCTCGCTGCTATAAATACCCCCCTCCCCTTCTCATTTGAAGACACCACTCAGCCAGAGAGAGCCCGTCCATCTGAGTCACCCTCTTTCACCCCTTAGCCCATTCCTCCACCAAGGAGAGCCCGAGTGAGGAGAGTCTAGCCTTGGTCCAGCCCAGCCTGACCCTGGTCCAAGCCTCCCAAGCCATCCAAATCTTGATCCAGCCACTCAAAGCCAATCCTTGCGACACCTCCGTCCACCCAGCTACTCTTTTCCAGCATCATCTCATTTGCATCTAGCATAAGTGCAACATTTACTTTTCTTCCAACCCCCCTGCTTCACTGCAAACACTTTGATTATTCAAACACACCGCATGCATCTCGCATAAAGCAACCGTCAGTTCGAGCGTATGCTCTGGGCTTGCCCGTTGTTGGAACCTGCCCATCAGAAACTCTTACTGTTCAGACCTGCATTCACGTACATATCACTATAGACACTTTGAATATTCAAGCACACAGCATGCATCATCTCGCATAAAGCACCTGTCAGTTCGAGCGTACGCTCTGGGCTTGCCCGTTGTTGGAACCTGCCCATCAAAAACTCTTACTGTTCAGACCCGCATTCATGCATCATGTCATCCATGAGAATATACGAGGATTAAACTAGACTTTCAAGTATCCGATCGATTCTGTGAAGTAGAGACCGTACTTTGGTGCGGGCAGTGTGTGGGGTGCTTAACCTCTTCCCACCCTGTAACCGTGATCCCTTACCTTGAATTTCTGGCCGCAAATCAACAGGAGTCATTTTAGAGGAAGGAATCTTCGGATTCCCTTCTCTAACGTTTCTACAGGGTCTAGCCGACTGTAGATTCGAAGTAACTGGCTAGTGGTGACTCTGGTCTTATATAAACTCACTTAAACATATCCAGCTTAACACGACAACCAAACGAAGCCCTCGAGAACGAGGCAAGCCAGTGGCACAAACGGCGATTTCGCACTCACGCATCCTCATCTCCTTCTTTTCCGAAAGGAAAGGGGAAGGGAGAAAAACGTCGTGTGGGGAGCGCGAAAATCAGTGAGGGTCCACATCGTCTCACGTCTTAAAATGAGCTCCCAAAATGGATGGACGGGGTGGATTTATCAACAAGCATCACTATGGGCCCCAACTTGGTTCCCTGCACAAGAACTTCCTGCCCAAGCTCCTACACTTGGAACCAAGGTGGGACCAAAGTGATTTTTTTGATAAATCAACCCCATCCATCCATTTTGGGAGCTCATTTTAGGACATGAGAACAAAAATGAACCGGATCCAAGACTCAAGTGGGCAAAAAACATGAGGATTAAACTTCCACAGTTGAAATATTTGTAGAGCCATAAGAGTTTCAAATTAGGATAATATTTGTGTTTCCAGCTCATACCAGTAGTAGTGACGTTATGATCGATATGGATGTCATATAAACATCATTACAGACCAAGGGAGGTTTTAACAGTAGCATTTTACGTACCCACCTTTTCCTTTAGTGAGGCCCACTTGAGTCTTGGATGCGATTCATTTTTCTTCCCACATCCTAAAATGAGCTCCCAAAACGGATGGACGGGGTGGATTTATCAACAAACATTACTGTGGGCCCCCCCTTGGATCCCAGTGCAGAAACTTTCTGCGCAAGGCTTTCCCTGAAAATCCGAGCCCGGGCTGTTTAGTGGAAATAAGTAAATGGGTTTTGAAAGGCGGTGGAAAGGTCGACACATGGTGGGCTTTGTCTGGTTTGAAAGGCCGTTACTGGAAAACGAGATTTACTTTAATACTCTGGTACGGGGTGGTGGATGATACGCAGGCACTCAAAGTATGTACATTTGAATATAGATGTATCATAGATAAACCGTCCATTTTGTGCGTTTCTACTTAGATGGCATGTATACAGAAAATTATACTTTTTCTCTTTATAAGCAGCCGGTTTATGGAAGTTTAAAGGACGGTTGTCGTGGGAAACAGTTGGCATTCTGAATTCAAGAAACAAATGCAAGTGTTTGAATCAAGATAGAAATTGACTACTGACTGGCCTACCTTCAATTGAGAAAAACTCTGATTCTCGTTAGAATGTGATGAATGATAGGCGGACTTAAGTTCTACAATTTAGTCGGTTTCTGTTAAGTCAATTTACGAACGCTTGTACCATTTTCAAGTGACTGTCTATCAAGCATCATATGCAAGAGTTTCAAACAAATTCTACGATATTCGCGGGTAATTGCGGAACACGGATTAGCTGCGACGTCCAGATCCATTCAAATGGGTGCGTGTCTAACGGTGGGCCCACCGCATGGTACCAAAAATAAACACATAAAAATTTAGGGTGGACCACACCACAGGAAAACACCCACCATTAAAACATCTTAAAGTCCACTGGACGTTTATCTGCTCACATAGACATGGATGAAAAAAAATAAAAACAAGTAGCAGCTTTGTGGCCCCCAAGAAACTTTTAATGGAGGAAATTCGATCCCGACCGTGGTCCACCTTAGAATTGAATCTGCCTCATTTTTAGGGCAATTCTATAAAATATGCTGAAAAATGGATGGACAGAGTCGATACAGCCCGCATACATCGATGTGGGCCCATGGTCGGGGCTGCATCCAAATGGCTGGATCCGGGGTCGCAGCTAATCCGCGTACGGTAATGCTGCGATGATTCGCTTGGAGCAATTCGACCGAGAGATTTCAGTTCTCGCTTCTACACATTACGAAAATATCTCTGGGACACGTATATGCATGAAATCTGATCTGTTCATCAGTTGCTCCAGCACATTTTGGGACATCCATACAAAAATCAGGTTGATCTGAAACTCAAATGGACTATAGGAAAGAGAACAACGAGGATGATACTCGCAGCATTGAAACCTTCCAGGGGCCACGGAAGTTTTTGATGAGGATGATATTTGAATTACCCTTTTATCATGTATGTCCTAACTTTATGAACGGTCTGGATGACATGTAAAAATTTTGGTTGGTCTCGAGAAGGTTTCAACAATGGGTGTACTTGTTGGAAACCTTTTTAAATGTTTATTGCGTGGTCTACTTAAATTTTAAAATGCAATGTTTGGATTCATGACATAATGTAATCTGTAAACTTGTGTAACTAATGAATGGACTGGATTTAACAAAACAAAAAAAAAAAAGGCCGTTGGTGCCGGTAACCTTTTCTCTGCATATGCATGAAATACTTCTTTTTGTTGCACCCCTACCAAAGGGCGAATCACGGTAGCATTTTACCGAGCAGGCTGACGGGTGGCTACTAGTCGGTGCTCTCCTGCTCCTCCATTATGAATGTGTTTTATCCACGCTGTTTATCTAATTTCAAAGCACATTTTAGCACATGAGCCAAAAAAGTGAGACAAATCCAAATCTCAGGAAAACAGTGGTGATTGAACTCTCACCATTAACAATTACCTATGGTCCACTGTAATTGTTATTTTTCATCATGTTGATTAGGGCACATAGACCTGGATGAAGGTCTAACGTACAAATCAGCTTGATCCAAAACTTTTATGGCCCCAAGAAGTTTATAACAGTGGACGTTGAATCTACTTCATTGTTTTGGATCATGACCTAAAGAGCTGAAAAATAGATGGATGGCAGGAATAAAACACATACATCATCATGGTGGGGCTACAGCACCAACAGGGTAGATTTGCAATTTGTGCCTGCATTTTACCGTGGGTTAATACGCAATCTGCGTCTAAGGCGGATTCCGCGCCCCTGGTCTATAAAGATTCGATGAAGCTGGAAAGTGGTAAGGCGGATTCCGCGCCTCTGAATAGGTCTATAAAGATTCGATGAAGCTGGAAAGTGCGTACAGTCAAGTGATTGCTCAACAGCATATTACCGGAAGGGGATTGGCTGGTGCACCCTGCACCAGCGAGGTTGCTGGGTGTAGTGACGTCATTAAGTTCTGTGTGGCCCACCATGAGGTTCTTGTTATATTCAAACTGTCCGCCCATGGTTTGGGATCATTTTAAGGCTTGATCGAAAAAATAAGACAGATCCAAGGGTCCAGTGAACCACACTGCAGAAAGCAATGGGAGATTGAACATATACCATTGAAACCTTCTTGAAGGTCCAAGAAGTTTTGGATCAGTTTGATATTTATTTTTACCCATCATCCAGGTCCGTGTGACCTTATGAACAGTTTGGATGACAAATAAACATCATGGTGGACCCTGGGTATTTTTTAACGGTGAGAATCATTGTCCCCACTGCCTTTAGTAATGTGGTTCACATGAGTTTTGGATACGACTCATTTAAGGTATCATGCACTAAAATGATCTGGCCAAATGAATGCACGGTTTTGATATACTAAATACATCATTACGGGGTTCAAGGAGTCTTAATCTTCTTTGAACCGTTGTACAAACCCGGTGCCCGAGGACGGCGCACTCGCTCTGCGTCCCCCCGTCCCTACACCAGCAGCGGCGCTGGTGTAGGGTGCACCAGCCAATCCATATTACCAATGGTTGTATACTCTATTCATTTCAGACCGTCCGTTTTGTGGGTCTTGTCGTGGATTGGAGCATAGCTTGAAAATTTAGAAATTTGATTTAGCTGTTTGATGTCATCGGTGGACCAATTTTAAAGCCACCTATTGGATTTTTGTGATGGTCTGAGCAGTGCGGTTTTGGGTCTATGCTCCACCTGCATAGCTCCAAAGAACTTGGACGGTCTGGATCAATCTAGATGTATGCCTCGTGTACAGTAATGTAAGTCACCACCATTTTTAGAATGGCCAAATAGCCGGTTAACATTGTCCTCTTGCGCAGGTGGTTCTTTTCCTTGCGCAGCTGTTTCTTTTCCATTTCCTCCCCTCTTCTTTTTAAATGGGACGGATTTTCCTATCCTCGTACAAGCGACAGAAGATTCCATTTCATAGGCAGTTTGGCCAATGACGCTGCCCATAACGAGGAGTTTTCAACGGTGAGAATTCAATTCCCACTTTTCCTTGTGGTGTGGTCCACCTGAGATTTAGATCTACCTCATTTTTGGCACATGCCCTAAAATGAGGTGGAAAAATGGATGAACAGCATGGATAAAACACATATATCATGGTGGGCCACACAGCTTTAACACCAGCCTTGGGGCTGGTGTGGGGTCACTAACCAATCCGCGTCCGTTCGTAGTCAGTGCTCCGTCAGACCATCATGGCATATATGTTTCATACACGCTGTCCATGCATTTTCCAGGGTTTGATGGCAGAACAGGCAGATGTAAATATGCGGAGTGGATTGGGTGAGACCCCGGATCCACCGAGGTGGGTGGGACCCCTGACTGTTGGGCCAATGTGATGTATGTGACTACATCCATACCGTCCATATGTATTGGAAGTTTGTTTTAGGGCAAGATAAATAAATAATTAAAAAAAAAAAAACGAAGCAGTTCCAAATCCCACATGGCCATAGATTGACCATTAAAAACTTTCTATGGGCCACAAAAGCTTTGGATCAAGATGATTTTATGTGGTCTCGTCATCTAGGTGTTTGTGACCTTAGCAATAGGTTGGATGGCAGATTTGAGTCAACTTCATTTTTGGTATCATACCCCAAAATGAGCTTTCAAAGTAGTTGAACCTTGTAGGCTTAAGACACATACAATCAATGTGAGCCCCACATTCAGATCCCACCCACGTAAGTGGATTTGGGGTCTCATCTAATCCAATCCCATAAATATGAGGTCGACCTTACAACAGGAAACAGGGTTATTCGATCACTAGACGTGTTTGTGTGAGTGTTCGGTCCTTTCTCAACTCAAGTTTTTATAGTCTTGTAATTACTTTTCTACGTTTTTTTATAGTAAAAAATGACCATCTCCCATAATGGTACCTTGTATTGTGTGCTCTTATCTTAGGAGGAGAACTATTTTCTAAGAAGGGTGTGGGTCCACCTCTTGACCGATCTGATTCGTTCATTTTAATCAGATGACCGTGAACCAACAAAAAGATTTTTGCATTTTCGTTTTGAAGTTTTATGTGGCCCACAACCCCACTAACGGTATATATTAATTATAAATTATTTCCTCTATTTTAGGTCGTCTGTGATGAATTTTTTTTCTCAAACTGAGGTCAAAGACATGAAATTAAAACCCCGACACTTGCAAGGGATGAATTTTCTTCAAGACAACCCAATGGGCCCCACATAAGATATAGATGGATTTAAAACGTGGGCCCATGCCACAGACGTAGGTCAGTTCAGTTTCCTTTTTCCCTTTCTCTCTCTCTCTTTTTTTCACTTCATGGAACCACTAAATCTGAAGCTTTCTTGCTTTCTCGACAATTGGTAGTTGTACGACTGGTCTCCGCACACTCTGGGCGACGACCAAAAACTCTAGCACACCTCAGCCAAGCTCAGATAATAGGGATGTGAATGTTGAATTGATAACTACATAAGGCCTACCTTCCCGTTTATTCCATAGTGCATTCCTCCTTTACAATATTTTTCCATTACAATATTGCTCAATTATGACATTCATTCATCATAAAAAGAATAAATATATTAATGAAATAGTAATTACAACACCTATACATACATTTTCTGATTAAATCTAAAAGCAATGGAATAAAAAGTGATGATCGCGGATATTCAGTTAGGACTGCAAATATTCACTATGGACCCCAAATATTCTACTATTAACAATACTCTTATCGCCTTGCATTATTAAAAAAGTGAGGATCATCGCTGAATATTTGCAGTCCTTGCAAACATCTGCATCAAATATATAACTGGGTGGTGTTTTAAAACATCATCCCAAGTAGAAGTGAGTAGCTTATTCAATGTTACCAATTCCTTAATTTATGCCATGTTAATATAGTCAATTTCAAAATAATAAATCAAACATCGCAAACACTTTCCTAGGCTAGATAATTAATGCATTTATATCATGAAAAGAATGCACGTCCTGAGATAGGGTGGAGGGGTCTAACTATACACACGGCTCGTCACCAAGGTCACTTGCAACACCACTCGCCGACAGTAGTAAGGTTCGTCACCGCCTACGTCTGCAGAACTATGTGGGGTCGTAGAATTAAACCCCTAGAGTTTCAAGGGGAACATCCAGGCTCTATGATAACACTCATGTAATGATGCATGATTATTGAGCCTTTATTAAGTCTGTTTTCAAACAGAAATAATGGGGAAACCGTAATACCTCAATTAGATTGTGTGTCTAATAAGTAGGAAATCACTTAGCTCGTCACCAGTGCTCCTAATCTCACTAGGGTTCGTAAGCCCTACATCATAGCCATGATGTATTAATCGGTATGGGTTACAACCCAAGGATAACTCAACACGATACATGGGCCATTGCCCAAATTCAAACAGGATGGCAGGCTTGTCACCTCTATCAATGCTCACGATCGCTATGGGGAGTTCAGTCACCCTTGGCTCGTCACCTTCAAATATTTGAAAGGTAAGGTTTCCTCACCAAGCATAGGCTAATAGCTCGAGCATAGTGTCCCATACCACAATTCTTGAATCACGAGACTTTTCTTGAGATGTATTCACACTAACAATTATAGATAGTGATTCATGATGTTGGAGCATGTGTACTCTGGACACATGTTGCTTATGAGTTTTTGAGAATTGTCATTGTGTTTTGATGAGATTTGGATTGTAGTAACCTTGGAGCATGTCATTATCTCTTGGTATGGTTGTTACTTCAAAGGCTACATGTTCATCTTCTCTATTATTCTTTATTAGATCTAGAAGTTCTAATTTCCATATTTAAGTTGGTTTATGTGTTTAAATGCAATATCTTCTAATTGGATGAGAGATATGACTTCAATTCCAATTGTGTGCGCGCTTGATGAATGAATTGATATCAATCTATTACAAGTGGATCCTCGGTGCTCTAGTTATTCTTAATTCTCTAATTTTATCCTATTTACTTACTGTTTATGATTAGTTCTAGATCTCTAAATTCCTGAACTTCTTAAATTCAAGTTATTAGAATTGGTTATCCTAAATCCCTGAGGACAATATTGGTCTCACGATCGATTATTACTATATCACAACTTTGCTCTTAGTGTTGGCGAACATATGGAAGCAGTTTTGTCAGTCGAAGTAGAAATCCCATCACTGAGAGTATTGCTGGAAAGTGAAATTGATGAAGGAGAGTGGCAACGAGCCAGGTACGATCAATTGCACCTTGTAAACGAAAAGCGCATGAGTGCGCTAAGCCATGCCCAATGCTATCAGAAGAGGATTGCATGTGCTTACAACAAAGGAGTCTAAAAGAGAAGCTTCAAAGTGGGTGACATAGTCATGAGGAAAATTCTACCATCTCATACTCTGAATCCCTAAGGAAAGTTTAAACCCTCGTGGGATGGACCGCTGATCGTCATAAAAGTTCTTCCAGGAGGTGCCCTTCGACTCACCAGCATGAGGGGAGAGGATCTTCCTAAGCCAATCAACTTTGACAACGTGAAAATCTATCAAAAGTTATTCTAACTTTATCAAAAGTTACTTTAGTAAAGCTGAAGTCAAGTGACTAAGGCTAGTCATCCTGTGTGACATCTTCCCGTTCACCAAATAAGTGCTTCAAATAGCGGGTTAAATAAAAAAAGAGAAAAGGAAGAAAAATGCAAAAAAGAAGAGAGAAAATAAGGACCAAATAAAAGTTCGTAGTTCAGAAAGAAAGAAAAGAAAAAGAGATAAAAAGAAAAAGAAAATAGACCTCAAAAGCAAAATCAACTACCCCTTCAGTACCCCTCAAGATGAACTCGTTCTAAGTCGACAACTTTGCCATTGTAACTTCAGAAAAGGTTAGAAAGGCAGCCAATCGGATGGCAACGACGGATTTTCATTCCTCCTAGTCACTGCAGTTATAAAAAAAAGGAAAGAAATGTGCTTAAACAAAGAGAGTGGAGTGAAAATCCGAAAGGGCGCTTTGAGTAAAAACAGTGGGCACATACTAGACCTAGTGAAAACTTGAAAGGGAGCCAAGGGTAAAAACAACATAATGTTAGTGCACTTTTCTATGGCATACTAGTGCACCTTGTTTGTCAATTACTTAGGTCAGTAAGTCTAGTGTCGGTTGAGCTTGATGAAGACGAAGACTAAAGACTCAAAACGGACCTGCTGCATTAAGGAAGAAGAAAAAGGTAAAAGAGATGCCTTGGTGAGCCTTATCCTGTACCTAACCAAAGCCATAAGCTCTAGATGACCATAACCATTAGGTATACCCTTAGTCATCTTAGATTGGCCTTAGGTGTCCCAAAATATCACCAAAAGAATGGCTAAGAGGTTGCATGTTCTTCTGCAAAACACAACTAACAAAATAGTAGAAAAACATGCCTGGCCAGACGCCCGACAGATGAGAAATCCGTCCAGAGAGTTGGCCTGAAATTCAAATGATCATTGGGTGCCCGACAATGCAAAAATCGTCCATTGACTTAGACTATTTTTTGACTGAATTTCGGGCGCCCGACCATGTGTCCACCGGACACCCGACTAGCTCAAAAAGTGTTCAGTGACTAAAACTTAAATCTGGACTGGATTTCGGGCACCCAACCAAGTGTCAACCGAGTGCCCGACCATGCGCGAATCTGATGGTTATTTAACCATTGGGAGAAAATCTTTAAAAATGGGGGATTCGTTTTTGGACACAAGAGAGAGGATTTTGAGGAGATAGAAGCCACCATTACTAAAGACCATTAGAGGCTTTATTCCAAACCCATAGCAAGTCATTCGCCTTGTGATTCATCACAATCTTGGGGCATTCAATGCTAAAATGAGAATGAACTTGTTCCCTCTTGATTCATATGAGTTTAGACACCTTGATCATAGTTAAATCTCTTATCTAAACACCACTTAGGAGTCTAAATAGGTGTATCCCTCTAGAAAACCCATTTCCTATCATTTGTAGAGGTTACACAATTCTCTAGTACCTTGGGCATCTCCAATGGAGCATCATATGCAAGGGAGCTGAAGCCTTGGCAAATCAGTAGCATCAAAGATCGGGGAGCACAAGGGGAGCTAATTCGAGGATGAGAGAGCAAGAAGGAGCAACCCGAAGTGGCGTAACAAAGTGGCTCAATCCGACAAGTAAGTTGTCAATTGTAAGAGTCTGTTTTTACTCTATTCCCATGGGGAATTGAGTGTAGAGTTTATCTTTAAACTCAATAGGTTCAGTTGTAGGACCTAGACCCAGTCGTAGGGTCGAATTGAGTCCCCAAGGGGGAGCCTCCGGCGAGAGTAAACGCTAAGTTCAGTTGTAGAACCGTAGCTTGGTTGTAGAGCCTAAAACCATTGAGGTTCAGTTGTAGAACCTTGACTTATGAGTGGAGTCTAAATTGAGGTTTGGTTGTAGAACCTTGGCTTGATTGTAGAGCTTAAACAAGTCTCCAAGGGGAGCTACTAATACAGGTGTGTACATATAGGTTGGGAGTTAAACTCTCCGGTTGGGTGGATCCAAATTAAAACACCTTGGTTGGGAGGAACTAGATTTAAACACCCTAGTGAATGCCGGTGTGCTCAAAGGAGTTGAGTACTTGAACCAGGAGTGGAGTAGACCCGAAGTCGAACAACTATACATGCTTGTGTTTGTGATTGATTTGAGCACATTGTTATCTTAGCATTGTATGTTTAATTATTTAATTATGAATGCTTGATATGAATGTATGTTAGGCTTTAGATAGGCACATCCACACACAAGATGTACTTTCACTAAATTGTGTAGACTTGAGCTCATTAATCCATTCTCATAAGTCTACATAGGTTGCATAAATTAAAAGCTTGATTTGTTTAATCATTTGATTATCTATGCATGCTTAGGCTAGGTTGTTTAATTATTAATTATATGCTAAACTTGTGATTGGACCCACTTAGGCTTGGAAGCCAAAGTGTTCTTGCTTACTTAGTTTAATTTGTTAAAACTATTAAGTAGGCGAAAAGAATTTTTAAAAGTTCCAGATCACCCCCCCCCGGGACTTAGTCATAATTCTAGTTGCTCCTCAAGCTTCTGCAAACACACGCCTTTACAAGTATATTAGATTAAAAGGCGTAATTTCACATAACTGCTAAGAGGCAGGCAAAATCAAATACCCAAGACATGGTGAAAACTTGAAAGGGCGCCACGAGAAAAAAATGACAAAAAAATCCGGCTGAAGTGAAACCCAAAAGGGCGTTACAGGTAAAAATGACTCAAAGAGAAAAGAAAAAAATAAAAAATAGGTACCAAAGACATTCTAGAAGCAGGCCAGAAGACCAACTCAGGCAGTCCAAGACAAAGAGCAAGAAGAAGTATAGTTGTTGGCTTACCTCAAGTGCAAGGCTGTGATATAGTAATAAATCTCGGTAAGACCGAGGTTGATCCACAGGGAATTAAGTAAATTAATTCAAGTTGTTCTAACAATTTTAAATTCAATTAATTAAGTAGTTCAAATTCATAAACTAGACAAAAACAGTAAAGTTGTAAAAATCTGTAATAAATGGAACTAAGGCCTCAAGGATCCACTTGTAGGAGTCCCCATGTGAATTCATTCATCCAAGCATAACACAACTAGAATTGAAGTTCTATCTCTCTTCTAGTTAGAAGATATAGCATTCAAACACAAATAATCACCACTCAAGTTGAAGAATAAGATTCTAGTTCTAATGAAGCACGTAGAAATTGAATATGTAGCCTTCGAAGTAACAACCATGCTAATAGACAATGGTATGCTCAGGGGTTACTACAGTTCAAATCTAAACAATCCAAACATGATAATCTCAGAGGATTTACAAGCAATCCATGTCTGAAGCACATGGACTCTCATAAAACATCCAAAAATACCAACTTTTATTCAAACTAGAACTTAAAATCGAACTTAAAGTAAAGTATTTGAAGTAAAATGAATTCAACATGATTACTACCCACAAGCTTTTATTAGAACTAGAATCTCAGGGGTTACTACAATTCGAATCTAAACAATCTAAACATGATAATCTCAGAGAATTTACAAGCAATCCATGTCTGAAGCTCATGGACTCTCATAAAACATCCAAAAATACCAACTTTTATTCAAACTAGAACTTAAAATCGAACTTAAAGTAAAGTATATGAAGTAAAATGAATTCAACATGATTACTACCCACAAGCTTCACCTCTTAGCCTTAGTTAAGAGGTTCTAGCCGAGCATTATCATGCTTTAACTAGAAATAACGAAAAACTAACTAAAAGCATAAAAACAGATTTGAGAGAGTTATAGATGCTCCACGACGATCCTCTTCACCTCCCACGAAGTTCCTGCTTTTCTATGATCCCCTAGGAAGAGAACCTAGGTGTCCTTTTATAATGGGGAGGCTCCACCACCTCAGAATCTTCTAGAATTGCGTAAGGACTCCCGCGGCGCATGATTTTCGGAGCTTGCTATACAAGCTATTGAATTTGTGCCAAAATACACTGGCCGACCGATCTTGACCGGTTGGACCTGTCAAGTGGACAATCCAAAGAGCACAAAGGGGTCACGACCTGTTGGCCGACTGGTCGGACCTGACTAGTCCTTGCTCCAATGACCTATACAGAGGGGTGGCATGATGGCCGACCGGTCATGACCGGTCTAGCCCTTGTTCTTCCATTTTTTTTTTCTTTCTTTCTTCTCTTTTCTCCCTCTTTCTTCTTCCTTCTTTAGCCCACCTTGGGTCTTCATTTAATGGCTCACAAATGGGTCTTCTAGCCATCTATTGTGTAAAGTCTCTCTCTCAATCCTACATCCATAAAACAAACATTAGATGAGTCTTTTAAGCATGCAAACCATGCATATAATGTGATGTAATGGGTTGGCAAATGTATAAATTGGAGGCTCAACAATAGTTAAAGACAAGGGCCCTACTGAAATTACGTCCGGTGGCCTAACACAACACCAACATATATGCGTGCAAAAGCTTAGAGTGGAGCAACTAGAATTATGGCTAAGTCCTATGGGGGGGGGGGGGGGGGGGGGGGATTAGGACCTTTTAAAATTCTTTTCGCTTACTTAAATAATTTAATAATTTAAATTAAGTAAGCAAGAACACTTCGGCTTCCAAGCCTAAGTGGGTCCAATCAATTGACTAGCATATGATTAAAACAATTAACATCCTAGTCTAAGAATAAATAGATTAATATATGATTAAACTAATCAATCACCTAATCTATGCAACCTAAGTAGACTATATGAGAGTGCATCATATAAGCTCAAGTCTACTCAAGCAAGTGAAAGTACATCTTGTGTGTGTGGATGTGCCTAGTATATATTCTAATTAATCATTCATAATTAAACAATTAAACTTAATGCATAATAAGAAATGTGCTCAACTTAAGCACAAACACAAGCATGTATAGTAGTTCGGTCACTTTACTCCACTCCTAGGTTCAAGTACTCAATCTTTTTAAGCACACCGACATTTACTAGGGAGTTCAAATCTAGTTCCTCCCAATCAAGGTGTTTAACTCGGATCCACCCGATCGAAAATTTTACAGGTTCCTCCCAACCTACACGTTCACACCCGTGTTGGTGACTCCCCTTGGAGACTTGTTTAGGCTTACTCAAGCTAAGGTCCTATAACCGAACCCCAATTTAGACTCCACTTATGAGTCAAGGTCCTACAACCGAACCTCAATGGTTTTAAGCTCTACAACCGAGCCAATGTTCTACAACAAAGCCAAGGTTCTACTATCGAACCTAGCATTTACTCCCACCGAATGATCCCTACTTGGAGACTCAATTCCACCCTATAACCAGGTCTAAGTTCTACAACCGAACTTATCAAGTTTGAAGACAAACTCTATACTCAATTCCCACAGGGAAAAGAGTGGAACTAGACTCTTACAAATGATAACTTGTCGGATTGAGTCCCTTTGTTGCGCCGCTTCTGGTTGCTTCTTCTCGTTCTCCCATGTTTGAATCAGCTTCCCTTGTGCTCCCCCGATGTTGATGTCGTTGCATTGTCAATGCTCCAGCTCCAACAATCAATCCCCTTGAATTTCCTCTTCTTGAGATGTCTAAGGTAGATGGGAGGTAGGTTTGAGATCTCTACAACTAATGAAATGTTCGCTCGCCTCAAGTGCAAGGCTGCGATATAATAATAATCTTGGTAAGACCGAGGTCGATCCATATGGAATTAGGATAAACCAATTCAAATTATTATAGCAACTCCAATCTCAGCAATTTTAGATTTCAAATTCAAAACTAACTAAAATAGTAACTTATGGAAAATTCTGATAATTAACGGAACTAAGGCCTCAAGGATCTACTTGTACCAGTTCCATGTGAATTCATTCATCTAAGCATAAACACAACTAGATTCGAAGTTTTATCTCTCTTCTAGTTGGAAGATTTAGATTTCAAACACAAACAATCTCCACTTAAGTCAGAAAATAAGATTGTAATTCTAATGAAGCACATATAATTCAATTATGTAGCCTTCGAAGTAATAACTATGCCAAGAGACAATGGCATGCTCTAGGGTTACTACAATTTGAATCTAATCAACCCAAACATGATAATCTCAAAGAATTGCAAGGAACTTATGTCCGAAGCACATGAACTCTCATAAAACATCCAAAAATACCAACTTTATTCAAACTAGAACTTAAAAATCCAAACTTTAAGTAAAATACTAGAATCAAACGAATTCACATGATAACTAACTACAAGCTTCACCTTTTAGCCTTAGTTAAGAGGTTCTAGCCGAGCATCATCATGCTACAACTAAAAACAATGAAAAACTAATGAAAAGCATGAAAAATCGGGTTTGGGAGAGTTGTAGATGCTCCACGACGATCCTCGTCACCTCCCACGAAGTCTCAAGCCTTTTTTCATGCCTTAGGAACAAAACCTAGGTGTCCTTTTATAATGGAGATGCTCCACCGACTCATAAACTTCCAGAATTGCGAAACTACTTACGTAGCACATGAAAATTCAGAACTTGTGGAACAAGCTCCTAAAAATCTCTGAATCACACTTGGCCGGCTGGTCTTGACCGGTCGAACCTGTCTGGGTTTGGTCTAGAGAGTGCAGAAGAGGGGGGAGCTCATGGCCGACCGGTCGGACCTGACAGGCCTTGGGTCCAGCGTGAATTATAAGTGGGGCAGCAAGGTGGCTGACTGGTCAAGACCGGTCTAGCCTCTGTCCTTTCATTTCTTTCTCTCTCTCTTCTCTCCTTTTTTCTTCTTTCTTCTTTGGTCCACCTTTGGTCATCATCAAATGGCTTTAGAATACAGTCTTTTAGTCGTTAATTAGGTGAAGTCCCTCTCTCATTCCTACAACCACAAAACATGCATTATATAGGTCTTTAAATCATGCAAAACATGTATAAGATGCGATGTAATGGGTTAGAATATGTATAAATTAGGAGCTCAACACACTTCCCAACTAGCATTTTTCTAGTCCCGAGAAAAACATGCGTGAAACAATCTACTTCTTTAAAAACTCAACTCTCTCTTGGAAACTATGCTTCTATAGACTTTAAGACATATAAGTGCAAAATTCAGAAAAACTAAATGATGAGAAAATTACGTCATAGGCTTTCAAAACATAATAAGTGTTCACATAGAATCCCCACCAGTTTATTGATAAATAGACGAATCCGAACATGTATGGTCTAGTGTGCATTGTCCATATTCATCTCATGACTTTCCAGGATTACCTTCTTCATAAATCAGCTAAACAAAAAGATCTAAAAGTGTATAGAATCAACCAATTGCCTATGAAAAGAATTTGCCTTACCGTTCCTTCGATGACTTTCACACTACTTTCCATTTCTAGCTTTGGTTACGGGTAGACCATCCCCTGCTTAGTAATAGGTAGCCATTTTCAGAATTTTTCACAAATACTCAATGAATACCACATCCTCATTCTCTTTTTTCATAAACATTAGATAGGATTTTCAGAAATCCATATCTTTCATTCTTTTCTCTTTTTGCACATGAATAAGGATGGACAAAGTTCTTCTGCTTGGTCTCTAAACACTTCAAATCTTCAGTCTAACCAATCTACAAATCTACTAATCCCTTTAAATCATGAGACTCGTGTAATGTAAACTAGACTAAAAAAATTTAAACTTTTCTATCATTCAACTAATTGGAGGAATTCATATAGAGACCCATTATATTTAAGATAATTCAGAAATCTAAAAAATCTCATCAATTAATCTCTCATCCTTTCATACTTATAGCATCCCAAGTGCATAGAAACAAGGTTTTCTAAAAGAGTTTTGATGTTTCAGAAAATTTAAAAAATTTCTACAAAATCACAATATTGCTCGAAATGTCCACAAATTGTTAGATTATAGGAATCTCACCCCTCAACCAAATCTTGCATTGTTTTCAATGTAAAAAGATATGCAATGAGCATGAGAGCAATGATAAAAAAAAATAATAAAAGAGGGTGAGTATGAGAGTACCTGAATGAGTCGATCATGGGAATCTACGTCCAGCATCTAAATCTATCAAAATAGTAAAATTAAAACAGAAAAAAAAATTAAACCTAATCTACTCTATACCTCCATTAGACTAGGAGATCAATCATCCTGATACACAAGATCGTTCAGAGTGATGGACATATCCTCTAAATTAAATTTTTCAGCAAATGATTTAAGGCGTTGTCCGTTCACTTTAAAACAGTTACCATTCTCTACATTTTCTATCTCAACAGCCCCATGAGGAAAAACTTCTTTAACAATATAGGAGCCAGTCCATCGATATCTCAATTTTCCCAGAAAAAGATGAAGTTGGGAATTATACAAGAGTACTTTTTGGCCTTCATGGAATTTTTTTTCTTCTGAAAATGTGTTTGTCATAAAAGGCTTTCATCTTACTCTTGTAAATCCTTGAGTTCTCATAAGCATCATTCCAGATTTTATCAAGCTCATTCAATTGGAGTTTATGAAGCGAACTAGCCTTGTCAATGTCGAAGTTCAATGCCCGAATTGCCCAATAGGCTTTGTGTTCAAGTTCTACAGGCAAGTGATAAGCTTTTCCATAGACAAGTCTATAGGGAGACATTCCAATAGGGGTTTTATAAGCGTTACGGTGAGCCCAAAGAGCATCAACTAATCTCTGCGACCAATCTTTGTGATTCGGCCTTACCGTCTTTTCCAAAATTTGTTTAATTTCCCGATTAAAAATTTCAGCTTTCCCACTTGTTTGTGGGTGGTATGGGGTACTCACGTTATGTTTAATGTCATATTTCTTCATTAAAGCTTCAAATGGCCTATTGCAAAAGTGAGAACCACCATCACTTATGATGGCTAGAGGCGTTCCAAATCTAGAAAGTATATTTTCTTTGAGGAACTTCAGAACCGTATGATGATCATTAGTTCTACATGGAATGGCCTCTATCCACTTGGACACATAGTTTACGACAATCAATATGTAGATATGTTCAAAAGATGAGGGGAATGGTCCCATGAAATCGATGCCCCAACAATTGAAGACTTCAAGATGTTGAATTGGGTTGAGAGACATCATATTTCGATGAGATAATCCTCCTAGCTTTTAACAACGCTCGTACGCTTTGCAAAACTTGTGGGTGTCTCTAAACAAGGTAGGCCAATAAAAACCACACTGCAGAATTTTTGCAGTGGTTTTCTTGGTAGGAAAATGACCCCCACAAGCTTGATTATGACAAAAAGAGATGATAAAATTTTGTTCATCATCAGGGACACATCCTCCTAATTATTTGATTTGGGCAATATTTGAAAAGTAATGGTTCATCCCAGAAAAACTTGCGCACTTCCCTTAGAAATTTTCTTTTGTTTTGCGCAGTCCAATGAGTCGACATCGCACTTGTGGAAAGATAGTTTGCTATGTTAGCATATCACGGTGAATGCATAGCAACAAAGAGTTTCTCATCATGGAATAAGTCCTTAATAGGTAACTCGTCAATGGAATTGGGTAGAACTAGGCGGGATAGATGATCCGCCACCATATTCTCTACTCCCTTCTTATCCTTAATTTTTAAGTCGAATTCTTGAAGGAATAAGATCCATCGTAACAAATAGGGCTTTGCATCCTTCTTAGAAAGAAGATGTTTCAGCGTCGCATGGTCCGTGAAAACAATGACCTTGGATCCTATTAAGTAAGGCTTGAATTTGTCTAAGGCAAAAATGATGGCTAGGAGCTCTTTCTTCGTAGTCAAGTAATTAACTTGGGCTGGATTCATGGTCCTACTCGCATAGTAGATAACGTGGGGCTTCTTATCTCTCTTTTGGCCTAGTATCACCCCAATAGCATAATCGCTCGCATTACACATCAACTTAAAAGGAACGGACCAATCCATTGGTTGCATGATAGGAGCAGTTGTCAACATGTCTTTTAGCTTTAAAAAGGTCAATTGACATTCGAGACTCCACTCAAATTAGTTTTCCTTTTGGAGAAGGTTACATAAGGGCCTAAAGATATGACTGAAATCCTTTATGAATCTTCTATAAAAACTAGCGTGTCCAAGGAAGGACCGCACATCGCATATGCTTTTGGGTGGTGGTAGGTTGAAAATAATATTGATTTTGGCCCAGTCTACCTCTATTCCATTGGACGAGATGATATGTCCAAGGACTATTCCTCTTTGTACCATAAAATGACACTTTTTCCAGTTTAAGACAAGGTTCTTTTCCTCATACCTTGTCAAGACCAACTTTAAGTGATTAAGGCACTCATCAAAAGTACAATAAAAAATAGAAAAATCATTCATGAATACCTCGAGAAATTTACCCACTATGTCTGAGAAAATACTCAACATGCGTTGTTGGAATGTGGCGGGTGCATTACATAGTCTGAATGGCATCCTTCGGTATATGAAGGTATTAAATGGACATGTAAAGGTGGTCTTCTCTTGGTCTTCCAGGGCTATCTCAATTTGTTTGTAGCCGGAATAGCCATCGAGGAAGCAATAATAGGAGTGACCCGCTAACCTCTCCAAAATTTGATCCATGAATGGGAGGGAAAAGTGGTCCTTCCTAGTGACCATGTTTAACTTTCGATAATCTATGCACATACGCCAACTGGTGGTCACTCTAGTCGGTATAAGTTTATTGTTGGCGTTCTCTACAATGGTAATACCTGACTTCTTAAGGACAACTTAGGTAGGACTCACCCATTGGCTATCCGAGATGGGGTAGATGATACCCACATCTAGAAGTTTTAACACCTCGTTCTTAACTACTTCCATCATGTTTGGGTTTAGCCTCCTTTGAGGTTGTCTAGTCGTTTTTGCATTTTTTACGAGGTATATATGGTGAGTACACACCAAAGAGTCTATCCCTTTGAGGTCCGCTATTGTCCATCCTATAGCTCCCCTATGTTCTTTCAGTAGCTCAATCAACTTGAGCTCTTAGTCTTTTCCTAGGTGAGAGGCTATGACAACCGGGAATGTTTCCTCTTGACCCAAATATACATATTTAAGCTCGAATGGCAAAGATTTAAGGTCAAGCTTCAGTGGTTTGATATTAGACGGTAGAGGCTTTGATGTGGTTGGTGGCAATCTTTCAAAATGAGGCCTCCACCGGTTAGTGTCAACTACCGATTTCTCACTACTCAATGCTTACACAATGTCACTAATGATGGGGTCTTTGGAATCTTCAAAATGTGCCAAGCATGTCTCCAAACTTTCTAATGGTTCAAGTTAGAGGAACTCCTATTCTTCAAAGGATTTGAGCATGTTTACCTTGAAGAGCTCATCATCGTCATCCCTATGCCTTTTGTCCAAGTGAAACACATTTACCTCCAATGTCATGTTCCTAAAAGACAGTTACATTACCCCATTCCTGTAATTTATAGTTGCATTTGATGTAGCTAGGAACGGGCGACCTATAATTGCATTTGATGTAGCCAGGAACGGGCGACCTAAATCACAGGTATTTGCATGGTAGGATCCATAACTGGTTGTGTGTCTAAGACGATAAAATCCACCGGATAGTAAAATTTGTTGACTTGGACCAATACATCCTCAACTACCCCTCTCGGCACTCGAATGAATCTATCAGTGAGTTGTAACGTGGTTTTGGTGGGTTTTAATTCACCAAGACCCAATTGCTTGTATACCGAGTACGTGATTAAGTTTATACTTGCCCCCAAGTCTAATAATGCACGCTCAATCCGGTAGTCACCAATGATATATGAGATTGTGGGACTATCGGGATCCTTAAATTTTGTAGGGGTCTTTTGGGTGAGAATGGCACTCACTTGCTCATTCAAAAAGGCCTTTTGTTGCACATTGTATTTACGTTTGGTTGTGTATAAGTCATTTAGGAACTTGGCATAAGAGGGGATTTGTTTAATGGCATCAAGCAATGGAATGTTGATCTTGACTTATCTGAAAATCTCTAAAATATCATGAGAGTTTGGGAGAGATTTTGGAGCAACCAATCTCGAAGTAAATGATGCTATGGGCTTGTGAACGCGTTCCATTTCTTATGGGGCTGAGTTAGATCCATCCTCATTCTCAGAATTCACCGGATCATTAAGCTTGTCAGCCTTCACCGGAATAAATTTATCCACTTGTTTACTACTTCTAAGAGTGGTGATGGATTTTGCTTCCTCCACATGTTGGTTGGGAAGATTAAGGATGCTTATTTCATGTGCTTGTTTAGGATTAGGCTGAGGTTGGGTTAGAAAGGTCCCTTCCCTAGCATTAAAGCATCCCTAAATTTCATTAACCAAAACTTTAAGCTCTTGAAACATTTGCTGATGTGATTGATTAATTTACGATTGCCCTTGTATGAACGCCTTTAGAGTATCTTCCATTGAGAATTGAGGTGGGGCCATGTTTTACATGGGTGACCCTCCTCAAGAGTTGGTGGATTGCCCGTGGGGCCATTCCTTCCAATTGAAATTTGGATGGTTCTTCCAAGTAGAGTTGTACGTGTTACCTACCGGTCCATTAAAAGGCCTTTGATACCCATATGCAGCGTTTGCTTTCTCTTGTAACACCTCTTGAAATGCGAGAATTATAGGACAATCTTGCATAGAGTGTACATTAGCGGCACAAATTCCAGTATACGTTCTCAATGACTTTTGTGGACCTAGAAACTCCACTTTTACTTAGTTTTATAGTCTCGACTTTTCTTGTGAGGTTAGTTATCATTGTGTTTACATCATCTTCCTCCTTAAGGATGTAAATTCTTCATTTCTCTTTTTGCTGTGGAGGCTTGAGGTTACTAGACTTGTCTGAGGTATCCCATGATTGGGCATTCTCGGCCAACATGTCTAAGTAACTCCATGCCTCATCTGGATTTTTGCTTATGAACTCACCATTGCACATCATCTCTACAAATTAGCGCATGTTGGAATTTAATCCATCATAAAAGAAGTTTATACTTCGCCAACTTTCGTATTCATGATGTGGGCAAGTAAGTAAGAGTTCCTTAAACCTTTCCCGACTTTGAAAGAACGACTCACCCTCTTCTCCCATAAAGTTCATTATAGATCTTCGAAGGGTATTGGTTTTAATGAGCAGGAAAGAACTTTTTCAAGAATTCGCAAGTCATCTCAATCCATATCCCTGTTGAATGTGGTCTAAGAGAGTGGAGCCAACATTTGGCTCTTTCTTTCAATGAGAAGGGAAACAATCTAAGTTTGATAACATCCTCTGACACATTGTTGTATTGCAAGATAACAACAACTTCATCAAACTCTTTTAAGTGTAGATATGGGCTCTCAGAATCTAGCTCATGGAACTTAGGTAAAAGTTAAATTATCCTCGACTTTATATCAATGTTCCCCCCGGTGGTTGGTAAAACCACACAAGAGGGTGTAGTCGTACAGGCCTGGTTGTAGGTAGTCACATAAAACTCTCATTGGAGGAGCATTGCGCACCTCATTCTCTCCTACTCCTTTTTTATTCGAGCTATATTGGTTTATCTTCTACAACGATTGGATCGCTGCATTATTAAAGCTTCATCTCTACTAAGCTTCATCTCCTTCTAGAAGAAGAATGGTAATACCATTCTATTACTTTTGGATTTTTGTTTAAGATAGCCCGTGAAAATCTCAAATCAGGTCGTTGGTGATTAGCCTGTGAAAATCACTTAAGGTTATTGATTAGCCTATGAAAATCATTTGAGCTTTTGTTGTGATAAGCCTGTGAAAATCACAATCTCTGTATCGAGTTTTTAAAGGTGAACCTGTGAAAATCTTTACATAGTGGAAAGCCAAAATTACAAGGAGAAGTAATTTTGGGAGTGGAGTAGGTGCAAGTTGTTTTTAGCACCAAACCACTATAACTCTTTGAGTCGTGGTGATTGCTTTATTGATTATCTGTTTATATGCTTGATTATTTATAAATCCTTAAATCGTGACATAAGGTTGTCCGACTTAGATTTCTAAGTGATATAAGGTTGTCCTACTTAGTTTGCTAAGTGAAAAGTTGTACCACTTAATTTCTAAGTGGAAGGTTGTCCTACGATTTAATTGAAGGTTTTCATATTAATCTCTATTTGCTTACTAGCTTGATTAATTGCAGATTCTTGCTAGTCTTGGATTGATTCTCTGATTTATTTTAAGATTACAAGAAGTAGAATTGAATTGAGTTGTCCTATTCAAACCCCCTCTAGGACATTTATAGCTCCATCCTTTTTCAAGATCCCACTTGTTGTCAGCATCTTAACTAAGGCCATTAAGAAGACCTCTGCTGTCATCAAGATCCTTAAGTGTGTTGGATGAGGCCAATGAGCCAACCCCTATAAGGGTAAATCAATAAAGCTTAAGAAGCCAAATACTTAGACAAATCAGTAAAGTTTACCTATATGAACTACCAAAAAACTTAACAGGAAGGGCCATTGAAAGACAAAACGGCTAAAAGACAATCATTAAAGGAAATCACTCCATTTACAAAGTCAAACATGAAATTAAAGAAAAAAGTTTTCTTTAATTAAGTCCACAAAATGCCCGAAGGTGGTAGAAATCAAAGGAAAGTCAATGCAATGGCTAATATAAAGGAATGTGGTGGGAGTCTTCAACAACCTAAGGGACTTTAGCAACGATCGGCTCGAAGGTCCTTGCAACCGGAGCAAAAGGGGTCATGTCCTCAGCAACCACGGGCCCTGCGTCTTCAGTTGGGGTAAATGGAGCAGAGGAAATGGAGGCTGAAGCCGCAGCCTCAATTAGAACCTCCTCCCCAGTGTCGGGGGCTTTAGTCACTGTCATCGTGTCTTCTTCTTCATCGGTCTCCTCCATAACTATTTCCCTCCTCAGTGTCGTCGAAGCCCGAAAGTTACAGAGTAGGGTACAATTTCAGAACTTCCTTCAGAGCTCGGCTCCGTGTAGTGGAATATATCAAGAGTCGATCCTCAAGGAGGACCTCAGAAGCCTTGATAGACTCCACAACACTCTCTCCCTCGCTCTGAAGCCTCTCCTCCAATTGCCCGTTCTCTGCTTGCAGTAGAGCAACATCAGACTCTAAGCCAACTTTCTCCCGTTCAATCCCATCCTTCTCATTACGAAGACGGAGATTCTCCTGTTCCAACCGCTCAAAGTGAGCGTGGAACTCTTGAGCAGAGATGGTCAGATGCTAGACTTCCGTTTACAACTCTTTCTTCTTTCCCCCAAGAACTTTAATCACCTCATACTTCTTGCAAGAGCTAACTTCAACAGTCTTCATCTTTGCCATCATGGCCTTCGCCGCTCCATCTGTGGCTTTCACCTTCTTGTTGGCCTCGGCTATGCAGTGATCCTTCTCGTTTAGGAGTTGCCTAGCCTCAAAGATGTTCCTTCGGGCCTTGAGGTTCGCATCCAATGCCTAACAACGACATAAATGAAGTGAAAAGAGAAGATAAGACAAACCTTTTAGCAAAGTGCTCAACCATAGATAAACCCCTACCTGGATGGTTAATATCCCCGCACGAGTTATTGTATCCTGGGGTGGCAGGTCGTGGGTCGGCTCCAAATGCTCAGCCCCAACATGCTCAATCATAAAATGATAGAGCGGCTTCAGATAGTCTACAACTGGATGGTAGCTAACCCCACCAGATGTAGCGGCAGGAGCTAACCCTTGCCTGGACGACGTCTGAGCCCCCTCCTACACGAGGTCTCGAGAAGAAAAGCCCCCAAGCCTAGTTGCCCCTTGAAGAGGGGTTGTCAACTCCCTGGCCTAAGAGCGCTTGAAGACTGAGCCCCCTGCTAAGGCTAGTGCCCTCATGGTGGGTTGAGATTGAGGATGCTAGGGATGCTTCTCTCCAGGCACCTAAGGACATGTCTGAGGACGAGCAACAGAAGAAGAAGAACCTCCCCCCTTGGTCTTTTTTGGGGCTTTGCCCAAGGAGGTAAGAAAGTTAGCGGCTGACCTTTTCTTGCCTTGATCTTCAATAACCATCTCTGCAGAACATCAAGAAATTGGGTCAAGCATATTCAAGACTCAATCAATGCTAACTCAGTAAAGTCAGAGTGACAAAAGTTACCTTGGATGAGGCCGCACGATGATAAGGATGAAGGGCTGAGAAGAAACTTGTTGTTCCGAGAGGCAAGTGGTACCCGAAAGGCCTTCACAATTGTCTCCGGAATCCCAACTTTTAGGCTCGGTTTCTGAGGAGATATTCCTATAATAGACCAATTAATAAGTTAGTCCTTGGCTTTGCCTTTAGAAAAGGTGCTTGAAAAATAAAATAAAAACAAATTGCTCTGACTTAGAGGAAGGCCAGAGGAACGGGCCCTTGACTCAGTGCCTCCACAGCCTTGGCCTTCTCTCAGGCCCCTAAGGTGAAGAAACATTCATTCATCTATTAATTACTAGATGGGTTGTCAACTGATGAAATTCGATCCATGCCAGTAAGTGAGGTAGTGAAGTCCCTGTACTTGAGACTTTTCTTTAATTGGAACATCTTAAGGAACTCCTCGACTATGAGTTCCCTAATTTCAGGCCTGATGCTAGAGCATGTATGCCCCATACAGTACTCTCCAGCCGTTCAGCTGAAGCTGCCGGGGAGCAATCCCAAATTAAATTAAAACCTCCCTTACAAAAGGTTGCAAGGGAAGCCTAAATCCTACTTAGAATAGATATTTGTAAATGGTCACCTCCACAAAGGGTGGCCTACTTGGGCTCTCGCCCTCACGAGGTAGACAAATTGTGACAGAATAAGGGATACTCTATTTGAACCGGATATCTTTCAAGTCCGATTCAGTCAGTGTGGATGTGAACCCAACGACATCGTATGCATCTGGGGGAATGTTGTGATTCGGCATGTTCGAAGAAGAGGAATAAGGGGTACCATCCCCAATGCTTTTGCTTCTGATTCTGAATCAGGAACACGTCTAACACCTTTGGCCATGTTAATAAAAGAAGAAAATGGAAGTAAATCCTAAAATAATGAAAGAAGGGAAACGAAGAAAAGAATCCTAAGGGAGGAAAATCGAAATCAGATGGAAAAATGGGAAATACCTATAGAACAATGAACGTTTTGAAGGCTTGGATGCTCAAAATCGTTAAGGACGGTGAGAAAATCAGGGAAGCAGAGTTTTAGGGTTTTTCTGAATTCAAACAAAGAAGGGGAGATTTATAGTCAATCATGACCATCTCTCTCTCCCAGAGGGTGAGACACTTGACATGCCTCTGTTTGTTACGACGTATGAGGTGGCACGCCTATTTAAAGCGTCGCAACCTTTTTCGTACGGAAAGGAATGATTGTGACATTCCGCTCCATGCCCATTTAATGCGTCGACGCTTCGAGTTTTGTTCCATCATGACCGTTGTGGAAAAGGCCATCATTAGTAGAGCCGAGGATATACCTCAAAGTTTCATGCTCAAATTCTTTGACGATGAAACTTGGGTGAATTGTTGTTATGGGTAAATCTTACAAGGTCCCAAATGCTGACATGGAAAGATGCGTAACCGCCAATATGTGGCCCACTAGGGCCAAGCTCATTACACGTGTGAGCAAAGGATCAAAGTTGGTCAAGGTAAGAAGCCCTCTCACTTATCTTCAGCAACGAACGAGGTATGAGGCCTTAGGCTGGGCCTCAGGTATCAGATGAGTTCCTGACCACTCGACTTCAGTCTCAGATAGTGGAATTAGACCTGAGCCCTTAGGCTTGGCCTCAAGCCATGAGTATTAGACTAAGCCCTCTTCCTCGGGATACCAAGTGCCATAAGAAAAGAGAAAATGTCTTCCTTGTCATTTTCAGATTCCAAATCCTGCAAAGCAGAAGTCTGAGCCCTCTGGCTCAGTCACTAACATCTATCGTACTACTGTTAACTGCAAAACAACTCAACTGAGGATGCTAGACATCCTCGGATATGAGCACACTACGCACCGCTATACTGAGATATCGATTAATCTCGAGATATGCGAGATCTGGACGTAATAAACACAACCTCTGCCAAATTGGAAATACATCCTGGACGATATATCATTTAGATACATCTCTTAAATAGAATCAACAGATCGACAGCCAGGAATCATGGATCTTTACCATCTATAAGAGGACCCTTTCGCATCATCTCCAGGAATGCTATCGATACACCATATGATACACTTAAAACTCTTATGCTCAATCACGCTTACTGACTTAAGCATTGGAGAGGTCTTCCACCGGCACGATCGGCAACCCCTCAAGATCTTCTCTTTGTGATCTCAGGTCCTGCAATCGACACTGTTTATCTCCACCAACCTCATCAAAAGACGAAGATCTAAAGTTGGTCCCTCATCAACATCCGTTACCCAATTTTGGGCATTAACAAATTGACACCGTCTGTGGGAACGACTAGATCATTCTCGATTTATTCTTGCTTCGCCGTTTGCATCTCGTCATTATCTTTACAATGCCTCCCAAGAACAAGCAGGCCAGTCAGAGCATCCACCACAACACGAATGTCTGCTCATGTGGATTTGTAAAATCCAGTGGAAGGCGTGTCTCCCTCTCAGGAGATCAACCTCAAGCTCTTTCTTTGCCTATGCTATGACCTCTAGGTCCGGTTGACGACACCACTAGAATTAATGCCGTCGAAGAACATCCGAGGACAATACGGGCAGAGATCACTCAAATTACGAGCATTGAAAGACGTCTGGAGAAACTGCTCCAGATGAGTGATCACTGATCAAGTACGTTGATCTTAGCCACTACGTATGGTGAATGTCCCAAGATTATTTTTTTTAAAGGTGAGTCTTTATTCTGTCAGTCATGCAATGCACCTACCCTGTTAGTTGCACAATGCACCCACACGGCCAGTCACATAGAGCACCTACTGTTGCAGTTAGTATATTTCAAACCTTAGACCTGCTGTTTGAAATGGCAATGCAAACGCCAATGCGTCAACCAGCCAGGCTAACAGGCACTTGACATAATGAAATATCCTGGCCGTGAAATCTTCCGCCTTCTCTTCTAGATCGCTGGTCATTTTTCTTAACAATTTAAATAGAGACCGATAGTTAGGAGAGTTTAGTTTGAGTTACTTGAAGCTCCGTATTCAGTTTGTAACTAGTTTCTAAGTGCCTGCGTATCATTCATCAAACTCTGCAGAGTATCAGAGTTTTTCTCAAGATAAGCACAGGTCCCAGTAGCAATGTAAGCGAACCACACGTTTTTAGATATTCTGATTCAAAAGTCAGGCTCACGTGGATACAGTGCACATGGTTAACGGAGTCTCTTTTAACTGTCTATTTATTTTGTACATTGTGGCCCACATTTCGTAGGCTATAGTACAAAAATTGTATTAATCAGACAGTCAATTCCCTAACAAAACTGATTCTTTAGAATTATAATTAATTCATGATGGGCCCTTAAATAATAAAACGATCCAATTGTTGATTAGCTTTTACTGTAAACGATCGTAATCGTACATATTAAATACTACTGATCAAATGATAAGCGGATTGCGTGGTGTGCCACACACCCCCAACCTCCATGGTGTGTTGATGTCATTAGATTTGATGGGCCCCACAATGATGTATGTGTTATATCCACTTCGTCCATCCATTTTTCGAGATCATTTTAGGGCAGGTCGCACACACCTGGATGAAGGGAAGAGACCAATATTAGCTTAATCCAAAACTTCCATGGCACCCAAGAAGTTTTTAATGGTAGACGTTCAATCCCAACTGCCCTATGTGGTGTGGTCCACTTGGGTTTTGGATCTGGTTCATTTTTTGGGCATGTTCTAAAATGATCTCACGAAATGGATGAACGGTTTGGATATAGTACGTACATCATGACGGGACCCACATAACCCGGTGACGTCAACAGATAGTAGAGCTCCGTGGTGTGGGCACCACACAAACCGCCTGCGATCAAATGGTTCTAATTTGTCAGATTGGTGTCGCTTTTGCCTGTAGCCAATGAAACGCGTGCTGAATCTGGGCGTGGCTTAGGTGGATGATCTCTGACCGTGGAGTCCACTGTGTGATGTGTGTCTCTTACATCGACGCCCTCAATCCATTTTGACATCTCATTTTAGAGTATGATCGAAAACATGAAGTAGATCCAAATCTCAGGTATACTATAATACAGTAAACAGTAGTACTCCACCATTAAAAACTCCTCGTGGGCCACAAATTTTTTGGATCAAGCTGATATTTGTGTTGTCTCTTCATCCAGGTCTTTGTGACCTCGTCAACAGGTTGGATGGAAAATAAACATTCCAGTGGCCCCAATGAAGTTTTTAATGGTGGGGATTCAATCACTACTGTTTCATGGGTATGGTCCACCTAAGATTTGGATCTGCTTCGTTTTTTTTATCATGCCCTAAAATGATATTTCAAAATGCATGGACGGTGTATATGTAAGGCAGTGGCCCCACAGTTGGGGATCCACCAACCTCCGTGGATCCGGGTCCACCCATACCGCGCCCACTGAATCTAATGAACATTCTGGGTCGACGCATTGACCGTGGAAGATTCATGGGAGATGCAAGGTATTAAACGCAGGTGATTATTCCCGACATCAGAGGGTATCTCCACGTGAAACTAGCAGGAGGATGACGGTTGATAGTCAGACACGTATTCGATTTTGTCACCGTTAGCCACCATTTGACCGGAATTCTCTACAACGCCTACTGGTCATTGGGTTGTACATGTGACGTCCGCTTCATCCATCAGATGCCTCTCCTCATTCTTAGATCCTAGGGCCAAAAGTTATCCCGATCCACAGCTCAAGTGAGCCACACCACAAGTAACAACCGTGGTTTTTGTGTAAAGCGCATGGTGTGTATTTTCCATCCAACCTGTTTATTAGGTGCATCTGGTTAGTTATGTGTGGATAGCCCACCCTCAATGCGGTGGTTTGTAAATCGCATCCACAGATGCGGTCCAACACTCTTTATGAATTCTACTCAATGACTTTAGTTAATCCCTAATCACTATAGTTATACAATTAAACATATGCCTAATCAAAGCAATTCTATAGTTAAAAGTATGCTCCGAAGAAATCCATCAACTTGAATTAGACAAATACACGACGTACCAACAACATAGGTGAAGGAACCATCTATATATGCACAATTCTACCCCCCCCCCCCCCCCCCCCCCCCACCCAAAAAAAAAAAAAAAAAAACGAAGAGCTAGCACTGAACCTAGTTTACCCGCAAACCATGTCCATTTTACAATCCAGTTGCAGTAGGTTAACCACCGCATCAAGTCCACCACATTTGGGTTGGGCCAATCCTTGCCTGTTACCTCCTGCTGACATTTGGGCTCTTGACCAATCATAACCACCACGTGCCCTGCGATACACCATTTACCTCATCTGATTGCAGTTGATAAAGCACAAATGACCTATTTAAGCAACTACCAAGGGACTCATCGAGGGAATGAGCCATAAAGTTAAAAAGGAGAGGGGTCCAGAGAGAGGTTAAAAACAGTTAAAAAAAAAAAAAAAAAAAACAAACAAACAAACAAAGGGACAGTTCAAAGAGAGCAGAGGGTCGTGGGAGACAAAGAAGCTGCTGGAGAAACTCCAGAGCTGATCGAAGATCTATTGAGTGGAGGAGGTGAACCATGACTAATAGGAACCGTAATGAACCTCCATTCCTAACCGTTTCAAATACTGATAATGTCCGCTGAAGCATTTCCTCAAACAATTAATATGCAGATTTCTGTATATTAAAAAAACAATTAAATACTCCATGGAGAAACAAGTGAAGAAAAGAATCCCAAACAGAGAAAACTGGCAACCATATGAAAAGGAATGTAACCACCCATTTCACAGCATCCATGGCATGGCCCAGCTCCCCACTTTCAGCCATCTGCTTCCCATATTCCACAATGCTCCATGACATCATGGTCCAGGTTTTAGAACATTAATGTGAACCCATGATATTATCTCATATACTAATTGTAAATTTCATGTCCCACACACATTGGCATCCTAATAATTACTTAGGCTGCGTTTGGATGCCCAAATGAATTTGAACTTGTGAGTATTCGGTTTAACGAATAGAAATGAAAAAAAATTAATAGTGCTCCCTTATTCTAACTTGAAAGCAAAACACTATGCCAATTGGAACTGAGACCCTCAGGTGCGTTTGGATGAACTACCTAATAGAATTGCGATTACTAGTCAAACAAAGGGGAAAATGCCGTGTCCTGGCATTCATATTGAGAGTGCAGGCTCTGAATTGCAATCACAATACCTTTAGGTTAACGACTACATAGATCAAACTTGAAAGAACAGTAAACCTGCAACTTGCCTGACTACTTCCTCATTATGAATACTGGGAAGTACACGAATTTCAGTAATTTCCTTTTTCATCAAATCGAACATTTGTAATTCAATTCACTCGCACACCCAAACAGTGTCTTAACATGAGTGAAAGAGAAGGAAATCACAATTTGGTTATTTCCATTCCATCATACTATCAATCGCATTTTAGGGGCCGTTTGGATGCCTGTAACTTCTATAAAATGTAACAAAGTTACAGGTAACTTTTTTACAGGTGGTGTTTGGGGGAGAAATGTTACAGGTAACAAAGTTACAACTTGTAACTTTGTATCAAGTAAAGAAGCAAGAAAAGTAATTGGAAAAATATGTGTTATTCAAGTCACAGGTGACTTTCTTGCAGGCAACAACTACCTTGATTTTTTTTAATTCGAAATGTAGGAGAGATTCACAGTTGCATTGAAGAGGCGTATGTGCATGCAGACGATTCGAAGGATGAACGGCCATTGACGGTTGCCATTGAAGGCTGCCATTAAAGCTCCCAAGTAGCTGGTATGTGACTACTTCACCTCTATTGAAGAGGGCTAGTGATTCCAATGGCTATAAAACAGTTTCCGTCTCTCTCAGTCTCCATATCCCTCTCTCGGAATCTCACAGATCCCTCTCCAGGTGAGTCCGTGCCCTAAAACACTTTCTTTTTCTTCTTCTTTTTTTTCCTTCTAATATGTTTTACCCCTCTTTCTAGTCTTTCTGCGGGAAGCGGATTGCGTAGTAACTCTGCACGCTAAGCATATGGAGTAAACTTTGTGGGGCCCACCATGATTTATGTATTTTATCCACTTCGCCCATCCATCTTAACGGATACTTTTAGGGTTGTAACCCAAAAATGAAGCATATCAAAAGCTAAAGTGGATCGCACCATAGGAAAAGCGTGAACTCAATGTCTACCATTGAAAAATTCTCGGGGGACACATAAGTTTTGGACCAAGCCGATATTTTTGTTTTCCCTTCATCTATGTCCATGTGATCTTATGAATGGGTTTGATGACAAATAAACATCACTGTGGGGCCTATGAAGGTTTCAACAATGGAAATCATTATTCCCACTGTTTCGAGTGGCATGGTCCACTTGAGCTTTTGATATGCTTCAACTTTAGGAAAAACCCTTAAAATGAGCTAGAAAAATGGATGGATAGTGTGGATAAACCTAATACATTCACGGTGGGCCCAATAGAGTTTACTCAGTATGATAAGAGCGTGCGGAGTTACTCAGTATGCAATCTGATTTCCTTTCTGCGACACGGACAAAGTTTGGCTAGTCATGCGTGGACCACGTGTTGGTGCTCTGTGGGGCCCACCATCCTGTATATGTTTTATCCATGCCATCCATCCATTATTTCAAATCATTTTAGTGCTTGATGCCAAAAATGAGACATATCTAAATCTCAGGTGGACCACACCACAGGAAAGCAGTATTATTATGAGTCCACCATTAAAAACCTCCTACGACCCACTGTAATATTTTTTTGACATCCAACCTGTTGATTAGGTCATAAAGACCTGGATGATGGGAAAAAACAAATATCAGTTTGATCCAAAACTTTAGAGGCCCATGGGTACTTTTTAATGGTGAGTGTTTAATAACACTGTTTACAGTGATGTGGTCCACTTGAGAGTTGTTGGGCTCATGCCTTCAAATGATATGGAATAATGGATGAATGGTGTAGATGAAACACATACATCATGGTGGGGCACACACAACATCAACAACTAAACCATAAATAACCTAAAAGTGACAGGGGTTGCGTGCCCCACCATGATTTATGTGTTTTATCCATGCTGTCCATCTATATCGGATTGCTATTTTAGGACATCAGCTCAAAAAAAGCAGAACATCCAACTCTTAGGTGGACCACACCACATTAAACAGCCATGGTATAATGTGTGATTGCATGATTTTTTACGAAGTACATCTGATCTTGCAGATCCTGGCCATTCATCATTCTCCCAATTCTGCTAGTGCTTTGTCGATGAACTCTCATTTGCAGGTGTGCACTTATAATGTGTAATTATTTTTTGTAAGTTGCATCCTTAATTTTTTTCCTTCTAAATTTTTTAAAAGAATGGATATGAAAAATGGTGTATGGTTTCTTATACAATCTCATAGGTCTGATCAAGTTAGAGTCCCATTTAGGAGATGTGGACCAATTTCTTTTACAGTCTCATAGTGACCAATTCCTCGAATTTGATGGGCCCCATTTCAGACAACCCAATTTGCTGTGTATGTTGTGGATGAAGCGTAGCTCAAAAATTATGTTTATTATATTATTTGTTTGAATTTGATTAAGCTGAGCCCATGGTTTAGTTATTTAAATGTTTATATGACAGACCTCATGATGGTTGCCCTACGACTGAAATGTGAAAGAGCTCATTAGACACTTGGCATTTTACCTCCATTGTGGTGCTAACCAAACAATGGTCTAAATAGTTGAAATAGGCCTAGTAGAACAAAGGCAGTAGCAATATGATAGAAAATAGAGCAACAACATATATTCCCCATTGATCAAGAAAGCAAAATCTCCTTCTCCATCTCTCTCCACAAAACTCCTCAAATACAAGTGTTCAAATATAACATTAGAACCCCTCAATTAACACAAATATCAAAATTAGATCAAACCAATCCACACATTTATATATGTAGGAAGGTTTGTACATCCATTTTATCTAGTTTTCATTTTTCTTTTTTCATCACTTTTATATACGGTAAGTCAAGAATATATCTTTTTGAACCTCGGTGCATATTACATGGACTTTGGACTAATTATTGCAATTCAATTTGATAGTCTATCCAAGCACACCTAAAACACGTCGGATTCAGATCTCGACGTGGAGCTAAATATCATAGTTGCAGCAGCCGCGACAACTGCGTTAATGATTTGTTGGCTTGAGAAAAATAATATTCTAGAAGAACCGCATGATGGGAGACAATCACAGGATTGGACGGGCGCTCAAGTTGTAATGCGATTTTTAATGGACTGGGGCCAACATGCTTCAATTACATTCGTATGCATAAAGGTGCATTTTTTTGCCTTCGCAATATTGTACAAGAAAATGTCACCTACGAGGCACATTTAGTGTATCCTTAGAGGAAGAGTTGGTGATTTTCCTCCATACAATTAGTTATCATGTAGAGAACCATGTTATGTAGTATCATTTCAACCATTCCGGAGAAATAATTAGTCGTCATTTTAATAGGATGCTTAATGCAATCGTCAGGCTACATTCAGAATTTCTAAAACCGCTTGGGAATGGATTGCCTCCCAAGATATTGAATAATAATAGGTTTTCCCTTATTTTCAGGTTATTAAGTACATATTTTGCATTTTATAAATTAAATTTCAACGTAAGAAAAATAAGTTATATTTTCCTTCTGTAGGATTGTGTTGGAGCCATAGACGGCACACATATCCCAACCATGGTTAGTTTGAAGGAGCAAGCCAAGTGGCCCAATCGAATGGGATTTATCTCTCAAAAGGTGTTAGCAAGTTGTTCTTTCGATTTAAAATTTCAATATATATTAGTGGGATGAGAATGATCAACCTCAGATTCATGGATGTTAATAGATGTTGTAAACTGAAACATGAAATTGATTGTCCTGAGAGTTATTAATTCAAGTTAATTTATAAGTACTTATTAATTAGTTACTATGTATCTTAAAGATCAAATAATTTCAGGCTTATGTCTCTTATAGGAAAATATTATTTAGTCGATGCTGGTATTACAAATATGCCTGGTTTTCTAGCACCATTCTGTTGGGTGCGTTTCACACAAACCTTCGGAGCTCGCCCCCTCAATACACTAAAATTATGGACTTATGATAATGCGATAATCAAGAATAAACATCAACCACACGACACAAGGAGTTTTTACGTGAAAAACCCTCAAAAGAGGTAAAAACCATGGGACCTAGTCTAGATCAACAATCCACTATCTCAGGGAACTGTTACAACCGATCTTAAGCACAAACCGCTTGGATCAAACATTCTTCACCCACTTGGGATGGATAAACAATAAGAGAATAGTAAAAAAAGGAGCGATCTCACCGATCCCGAAGATGTAGAAGCGCTGAGATGACGGTTGCACAAAAGAACTCCTCTTTAAGCAACTTCTCCCTTCTACAAGCTTCCTCTTTCTCTCTTTTCTCATTCTCTCTTCCTCTTTTTCTCTCTTTCTCACCTTGGACGTGTAAACCACTCAATGAGATACCCTAATCCCGTTTTAGAACTCCTTAAGTAAGAAAATGGAGGAATTAGAGCCCAATAAGGAAACTACGTATAAGCAGTCCGCGCCGGGTTGGGCGCCCGATCACCAGACCGTCGGGTGCCCGACCAACCCAAAAAACGTCGAGCAGCAAATCATGAGAAAAATACCAATTTCGGGCACCCGGACCACCATGGTCGGGCTCTCGGCCAGGGCATCGAGCGCCCGATCACCAAACTGTCGGGCGCCCGGCTGTTGTCAAAACAGCCCAGTAAGATTGCTGCCACAAAACCACCTCCTAATGAATTTCGATCGCCCGGCCAAAAATGGTCCAGGCGCCCGACCTTCTAGAGGAGGAAATCCCATCAAATCTCCCACTTTCTGACTCAAGAGAAATTCGCCTTCTTCAAGCCAGCCAGGTTTCTACAAACCTCAAACTTGCCCTTGAGCAAAGCCTTGGTCATCATGTCTGATCTGTTATCATCCGTCTGGACCTTCTCAAGCTGTAACACCTTCTGTTTCAAAGTATCCCTGATCCATTGATATCGAATCTCTATGTGCTTCGACTTAGAATACTGACTTGGATTCTTGCTCAAGTGTATAGCACTTTGGCTATCACAATAGACCACGTGCTCCTCCTGCTTCAGGCTGAGTTCCTGTAGGAACCTCTTCATCCAAAGCATCTCTTTGCATGCTTCTGTGTACGCAATGTACTCGGCCTCTGTCATCGACAATGCTACGACCTTCTGTAGCTTGCTCTACCAAGAGACCGCTCCCCCTGCAAACGTGAACATGAACCCCGATGCAAACTTCCTGGAGTCTATGTAACCTGCCATATCTGCATCTGTGTAGCCTTCTAACACAGGTTTTCCGTCACCATAGCATAGGCTCAACCTGGATGAGCCTCTCAGATACCGCAGTATCCACTTCACCGCTGCCCAATATTCTTTGTCTGGGCGCGTACACACCATAGCATACATCAAACTTCCTACCGCTGACGTGTAGGGTATCTTCCGCATCTCTTTCACTTCCGCCTTCGTCTTGGGACACTGCTTGTCACTCAATTTGAAGTGACCATCCAGTGGAGTACTGACCGGCTTCACTGCATTCATGTTGAACCGCTCTAGGACTTTCTCAAAGTACCGCTCTTGTGACAACCAAAGCTTCCTGCTGCTTCTGTCACGAGTTATTTCCATTCTTAGGATCTATTTGACCGAGCCCATGCCCAACTTTTGTTTCAGCCTGTCAATCTTCTTGATGTCTTTTCCCATGATAAGCATGTCATCAACGTACAATAGCAGAACTAAGAAATCACCGTCTGAGAACTTGCGTGTGAACACACAGTGGTTCGACTCTGTTCTGTCATATCCATGCTTCAACATGAACGAGTGAACTTCTTGTATCATTGCCTAGGAGCTTGCTTCAGCCCATACAAGCTCTTCCTAAGCCTGCACACCATATGCTCTTTGCCCTTGACTTCGAACCCTTATGGTTGGCGCATGTAGATCTCTTCTTCTAGGTCACCATGGAGAAAGGCAGTTTTGACATCTAACTGCTCTATCTCTAGATCCATGCTAGCCGCCAATCCAAGCAACACGCATATAAATGTCATCTTCACCACTGGTGAGAATATCTCCTCAAAGTCTATTCCTTTCCTCTGACTAAACCCTTTCACCACAAGTCTAGCCTTGTACCTTGTCTGTGAATTCTTCTGCTCATTCTTCTTTCTGAGCACCCACTTGTTGCTCAAAGCTTTCTTGCCCTTAGGCAATTTCACCACATCATAGGTGTGGTTCTTATGCAAGGATTCCATCTCCTCTTGCATAGCTTTCAACCACTCCCCCTTATGCTCGTCAGCTAGGGCCTCAGAATAGTCTTCTGGCTCTCCCCCATCAGTGAGCATAATGTACTCATGCGGCGAGTACGTCTGGATGGATGTCTGTCCCTTGATGTCCTCCTCACCTGTGGCTCAACAAGTGGATCAAGTTGGGGCTGCTCCCCTTGTTCATTTCTGTAGGGACTCCCTCATCCTCTGCACCTTGTTATACTCCCCCGTCATCAGGCACCACGGGAGGAGTAATCAGATTCATGTCTTCCAATTCACCTGATCTGGGTTGGGTCTTCTCTGGCTTTTCAATGTTTTCTATATACTGATCTTCAATGAAAACCACATCTCTGCTCCTGACGAGCTTCTTCTCGGTTGGATCCCACAACCTGTAACTGAACTTCTCATCACCGTACCCTAAGAACACACACTGCTTAATCTTCATATCGAGCTTGGACCTCTCGTCCTTTGGTACGTGAACGGATGCCCTGCATCTAAACACCCTGAGATGATTGTACGATGGATCACATCCAGTCCACACCTTCTCAGGTACTTCTCCATTCAACGGGGCTGATGGAGACATGTTTATCAAATACACCGCCATGTGCATTGCTTCTCCCTAGAACATCTTGGGAAACTTTGCATTGGATAATATGCATTTGATTCTCTCTAAAATGGTGCGATTCATTCACTCAACCACACCATTATGCTGGGGGGTCTTAGGAACCAACTGTTCATGCCGTATACCCAGCGACTTGCAATCCTCGTGGAAGTCACCTATGTATTCACCACCATTGTCAGTGCGGATGCACTTCAATGGTCTGCCTGTCTCTCTCTCAACCATAACATGAAATAGTTTAAACACACCAAAGACCTCATCCTTGGATTTCAAAGCATATACCCAAACCCTCCTAGATGCATCATCTATAAAGTTGACAAAATACAATGCCCCACCTAAGGTTTTTGTCCTCATAGGACCACAAACATTAGAGTAAACCAAATCTAATGCATATACTTTATTAGTATGAGAAGCAGTTTTAACAAAAGAAACTCTATGCTATTTCCTAGATAAACAATCAATACAGGTTTTGAGAGGTATACCTGTCACGTCTGGAAGGAGTCGCTTCTTCACTAGTAGCTGAAGCCATTTTTCACTCATGTGGCCTAGACACCTGTGCCACACGTCAATAGCTGAGTCTTCCGCTGCGTTCAATCTACCCTTGCATACACTGACACTTGCCTTGTAAAGGGTGCAACACTTCTTTCCTCTTGCAGCAATCAACGAACCCTTGATAAGCTTCCAGCGCCCACGAACAAACCGGCTTTCACAACCATCATCATCCAGCCTTCCCGTCGACATCAAGTTGAGGCGAAGGTCTAGAATGTGTCTCACATCCCTGAGAACCAATGTGCAGCCCACATCGGTCTTCAAACAAATATCACCGACCCCTAAGATCTTAGAAACACCAGAATTTTTCATCTTCACTGTCCCATAGTCACCTGACTTGTAGCTTGTGAAGAAATTTCTGCGTGGAGTCGCATGAAACGAGGGTCCCGAGTCTATCACCCAGTCGATGTCTTGACTCGAAGCCATGAGACAAATATCGTGATCTGCCAAAAGAATAACAACAACGTCACCATCTAAGGCGACCGCAGTAGAATCCGATTCATCTTTTTTCTCCTTTCCTTTACCCTTCTTGTCACTCTTCTTCTTGTGATATTCATGCTCATAGTGGCCCTTCTTGCCACAATTCCAGCATTCAACATCTTTCCTTACAGCTGACTTGCCTCTTGATTTATCTCGGGCCTTTCCTCCCTTTTTGTTCTTTCCTCTCCCCCTATCTTGTGTCACAAGGGCATCTTGTTGAGCAGGCCCTAAAGACTTCCTCCTTATCTCCTCATTGAAGAGACAGCTTGTTACCTGATCCATGGATACCTTTTCGTCTGGCACGGAGTTACTCAGAGACACCACCAATGTCTCCCAACTGTCAGGCAATGAGCTAAGCAGTAGCAAAGCCTGAAGTTCATCATCCAGGACCATCTTCATGGAGGAGAGCTGGTTCACAATGTTGCTGACCTCATTCATGTGTTCAGCCACAGAACCACCATCTTTGAACTTGAGATTCACAAGTTGTCTTATCAGGAATATCTTATTGTCGTCTGTCTTCCTCTCATATAGCCCTTGCAATTTCTGCCATAGGCTAGCGGCTGAGGTCTCTATAGACACATGGTGGAAAACTGAATCATCCAACCATTGTCTAATGAACCCCACCGCCTTCCGATCCAATTTCTTCCAATCATCATCTGACACATCCTTTGTCTTCGCCGATACGCCTAGAATTGGAGCATACAAGTCCTTGCAATAAAGCAAGTCCTCCATCTTAGCCTTCCATATGGTCCAGTTAGAACCATTGAGGTTGGTCATCCTTGATGAGCCACCTTCCATAATTCAGAACTGATCCCACTTCGTTCAAACAACCTGAACTCTCTTATACCAATTTGTTGGGTGCATTTCACACAAAACTTCAGATCTCGCCCCCTAATACACTAGAATTATGGACTATGATAATGCAATAATCAAGAATAAACATCAACCACACGACACAAGGAGTTTTTACGTGGAAAACCCTCAAAAGAGGTAAAAACCACGGGACCTAGTCCAGATCAACAATCCACTATCTCAGGGAACTATTACAACCGATCTCAAGCACACACCGCTTGGATCAAACCTTCTTCACCCACTTGGGATGGATAAACAATAAGAGAATAGTAAAAAAATGAGCGATCTCACCGATCCCGAGGATGTAGAAGCGCTGAGACGACGGTTGTGTAGAAGAACTCATCTTCAAGTAACTTCTCCCTTCTACAAGCTTCCTCTTTCTCTCTTTTCTCTTTCTTTCTTCCTCTTTTTCTCTCTTTCTCACCTTGGATGTGTAAACCACTCAATGGGATACCCTAATCCCGTTTTGGAACTCCTTAAGTAAGAAAACGGAGGAATTAGAGCCCAATAAGGGAACTGCGTATAAGCAGTCCGCGCCGGGTCGGGCGCCTGGCCAACCCAAAAAACGTCCAGCAGCAATCATGAGAAAAATACCAATTTCGGGCGCCCGGACCAACATGGTCGTGAGCCCGGTCACCAGACCGCCAGGCGCCCGGCTGTTGTCAAAATAGCCTAGTAAGATTGCTGCCACAAAACCACCTCCTGATGAATTTTGGTCACCCAGCCAAAAATGGTTCGGGCGCCCGACCATCCAGAGGAGGAAATCCCATCACATTCCGTGGAGTTCGATATCACCTGAAGGAATTCAGGCATGGTTGTAAGCCAAGGACAAAGGAAGATTTGTTTAATCTTTGTCACTCTTTGTTACAAAATGCTATAGAACGTGCATTCAGAGTATTGAAGGTACAATTTTCTATATTGAAGATTGCCCCAGCCTATCCTATACGCACGCAAGTGAATATAGTTCATGTATGTTATATCTTACATAATCAGATTATTAATGAGAATCATGATCAAGATCCTGATTTTGAGTATGATAACATTAACAACGACGATGATATGGAGAAGATGTGGACGCAAATGATGGTAATAATAGAGAATTTGAAGCTCAAGATGACGAGGATGAAGATGGACTTGAAAATGAATCTGCGATAATCAGAAGAGAAAGAAGAGATGAAAAGATTTCAGACTTGCACTTGCATCTGATATGTGGGCAAACTATAATCCAAAACATAATTATAATTAAATTCTCTTTTAATTATTTTTGGATGAATATTAATGCCCATGGCTTGATTTAGACTTTGAAAATGAATGCAATATTTTATAGATGCAATTTCAAGTTATGGTTTTCAATTTATTTTTTCCTATAATTGATATATCTTAAATAACTTACAAATATGATATGTTTGAAAGGTATGGCACAATCTTCAAATCCAAGCAATACAGCCGAAAGGCACAAGTCAACTATACTTTTTATATGGATGAATGTATATGTAACATGCTAATTGACAAAACATTATTGGGAAGAAAAGCTAATAATGTTTTTAGAGAGGTCACTATAAATAAAGTATGCAAAGTAGTGGAAGAAGTCTTTTTCATGCAAGCGAATATTAAGAACTGTAGGTATTCACTATGACTATTAACGAACAAATATTCGCTGAACAAACTTGCACTAAGTAAGAGTGGATTCGGCTAGGACGAGGAAAGAAAGTACGTGACTACTAAACCAGCAGTTGGCAATGAGCTAATCAAGGTAAATTAATTTTTAATACACTTCTTATAATATATGTTATGCATATTATTTCAATTATGAAGTTCTCATATTTTACAGGCAAAACTGAAATAAAAAAGATTAGAAATAAGTCACTCCCGTTGTTCAAGCAGTTTGAGTCTATATACAGAAATCATTCTACCACGAAAAATTATGCACAAACTCTAAGTGATCCTGATGAAGAATTTGTCATGCCAACTTACCCCTTTGATGACATCCAATTGTCTCCAATTCACTTTCCATCATATGCACCATTTGCACCCATGGATGGTGCATTTTAGGATGGGACACAACCTGAAACTCAACAAACCGAAGGATGTAATAAAAGGAGTACAGGAACCTTAGCTCTAGGGCCATCGAAGAAAAAGAAGGCCACAATCGAATCAACTGTCATAGAAAGATTTATAGCCTTTGTGGGTCAATAGACAAATTTATCGTCATCAAGTCATCAACTAATAATGCACTTATGACAACTATCGACGAAGACATGACGTATAAGGCTTACAAGTTTCTTTCGGATCGACCAAATCTTATTCATGGATTCCTTCATAGTGTGTCGCCTAACCAAAGGCATATATGGTTAGAGAACGTGGTTCCTAGATAGATGACTTTGGTTTGATGGTTGTTTATTTTTGTTTTTGTTTTTGTCTTTCTTTCTCTTGCAGTATTGTAAACATATATCAGAAAGAAAATGAAATTTTTTGTGGGATATACTTATATTTACTTATTTTTTTCAGTATTACAAGCATTTTGGAAACGTGGGCCCACTTTTATAGCCCACTTATTGATTAGTTTAGCCTAAGAATTGACCCAACAATTCATCTAGATGGGCTCAATAAAATGGCATACTTTTATTTAAACTTTTTTATGTATCAATTAAATTTTTAAATAATTTTCTACTCCAAGCTTTGGTTGGTGTGAATATATAACTTATTACCTGTAACTAACTTATAGGTTAGCTAAATATAGAAACTAAATTACTTGTAACTAAGTTACAACTTACATCCAAATAGGATTACTTGTAACTTTCTTTCACCTGTAAGTAAGTTACCTATAACTTATAACTTAAAAAACTCACATGCATCCAAACGAGGCCTTAGTTTGATAGAAAGCATTCAAAAATACCTCGACGTGTTTATTATAAGATTCACATAATCACAAAGATGAAAATCCAACAACGCCACATATCTAACTCAAAACGCCATGGAGAAAAAAATATTGGAAAACTCCTAATCTCGACAAAAGAAAGAAAAGAAAATCATTTGTAAACTATCAGATTCCACCATAGAACAAACGCAACAAAAACCCTAGCCTGACCACACCCAACGCTGCCACCGCCAAAACCCTAACTGGATTAATGGAGCCCTGAAAAAAAAAAGAATAATAAAATCATTGAAACAGAAATAAAATGGGGAAAGGATCTTCGAACTAAAACGTAGAAAAAAAGGGATAGAATCTAATGGTGATGGGTGATGAGGATAATTTGGGGGAACGATGGAGGGTGTGCCAAGCAAGATGGATTGCTAGAACTCGAGCTCATTCATCTGCTACTCTCTGTCCATGTCAATGATCCGAGGGACAAAGAGGACGATGAACGTGGTACCAGAAATTCAGTGCTCTTCAGGAGCTTCTTATTGGTAAAGGCCGCATTGGATGCAACCCTCTTGCTTGGATGGACGATCGGAGATTGGGATATGAAGTTTGAAACCCCACCAAGGATTTCGTCGTTGTTGTTGCTGTTGCTCGACCCAGGCAGAGACGTCAAAGCTCTTCTTCTTTGAGATACCTTGAGAGAGGGGAGAAGATGGCAGCCACGTAAGACAGGGCTCCTTGTGTGGTAGAGGAATTTGCGGGTTCCTCTTGCTAATGGCAGCCATAAGAGGGATAGAGACCTTTGAGCCCGCGAGAACCAAAAAAATTTCGCGGGCTTTATTGTTTGGGTGTGGATTGGGTACCGGACTTGTCATGAGCTTTATGGGGCCATTGTGATGTATGTGGTTTATCCACTCCATACATTTATTTTCACTATTAGTTTTAGGGCATAATCCCAAAAAGGAGGTAGATCGAAGGCCCAAGTGGACCACACCATAGATTAATGGTATGCACTTAAATCTCCATTATTTTCGACAGTGTGGTCCACTTGGCCCTTCAATCTGCCTCCTTTTTTGGAGGCTCGTGCTCTAAAATGAGCCGTCAAAATGAATGGACAACTTAGATAAAACACACAACATTGCAATGGGCTGCATGGAGCCACTTGCGGGACTGCCAAACTAGCTTTGGCCTGGTTGGGGGTAATCCATAACAAAATTGCTACGTCTTTAATCCGTAGTTGAAAACTCCCATGATCAATAGCCTTTGCCCTTTTTGTAGTGTTACTAGTCGGATTTGAGCCTCGTTGATGCATTGCTTTGAGTCGCTTCTTCTATTTCTCTCATGCTTGAATCAACTTCTCATGCTCCTATGATCTTGTTGTTGATGCTTTGCTAATGCTTCAGCTCCAATGATAAATCACCTTGTATATGATCCTCTTTGACATGACTAAGGTGATGGGAGGTAGGTTGAATTCTCTATAACTAATAAGAACTGGTTACCTAGAGGAATTCACCTAGAAGGATTTCTTAGAAAGGTTTAGACTAAAGTTCTACCTATGCACTTGGTGTCTAAACATCTAAAGATCAAGAGGGAATAAGTTCATCTTCTTTGAGCTTTGAATGCTCCAACATGTGATCAATCACAAGTAAGATTGACTTGAATGTGTTAAGATTAGAGCATAATAGTGTTTGCAATAATGGTTGCTTCTAATGCACTATTTTCCCTCTAAAAGGCCCAAGAAATGAATTCCCCTTTTATAGAGTTGAAGTTCCAATAGTAAAAAAATACACAGATTCCCGCCCCTTCGATGAGATCGACATCTTACTCGATGGCATCGAAGAATTGTTTAGAGAGTTCAAAAGGTTGTTGGACATTCTGTTCAATGGCATCGAACATGCCTTTCGATGGATCGAAGAAGTGTCCAGAGAGTTCAGCAAGTTGTTGAACAACATGTTGAATGACAACTGTTCGCTAGCCCCAAGTGTAAGGCTAAGATGTAGTTAAATAACCCGATTCTATAAATTCTAACAAAGTTAAACTAGGATTCATAGTAATTCAGAAAAAGCATAAACAGAATTTTAATAAAAAAATCTCATAATTAAAACAACTAGAGAGCTGAGGATCAACTTGTAGTAATCTTAATTTTAATTCATCTAACAAGCACAATCACATAATTGGAATTAAAGTCCTATCTCTATCAAATTGGAAGATATCACATTCAAAAGCACATAAACAAACCAAACCAAAATCTGAAAATTCAACTTCTAGTTCTACTTCAAGCAGGGAGAACTTGAACTTATGGCACTTCGAAGCATCAACCATATCCTTAAATCACGATAGATCTAGGATTTCCACAATCCAATTCTCATAATAGTATAATGATCAATCTCAGAAACTCAAAAGCATCTCATGTACTTGGCATAAGAAATCTTAGAATTCTCTAAAACTATCAATTTTATACAAAGTAGAATTTAAAAAATCCAACTTAAAAGCTTAGAGTACTTGCATGAATAAATTAAACATTAAAACCAACTACAAGCTTCACCTCTTAGCCCTAACTAAGAGGTCTAGCCAATCATAGACATGGTTAAACTAAAAAACAAAAGAAAACACTAACAAAAACATGAAAACCTGAAGAACTTGGAGTTGTAGAAGCTCCAATTCGAATTTCTTCACCTCTAGCACATCTAGGACTCTTCTAGGATGATTTTGGAAGAGGTTGGAGGTGTCCTTTCATAGAAAAAATCGCCCACCGACTTGGAATTGTGTAACTCTTTCACATCTAGAAGGCAGTTTATGATCGGTCGCGGCCCCTGACCGATCGATCGTGGCTCAAAAGCAACGAGCTTAACAAAATCAAACTTCTTTTCTTCATGGGCACCACCAATCTTGGCCTCATGGTCGACCAGTCGTGGATGCTTCAAAACAGTCTAGTAGTTTGGACAAAATTTGATCTTCCTTCTTCATTAATCGATCGGTTGTGCGACCTGTCCTGGGCTTTGAATGACCGGTCGTGTGACCGATCTTGAGAGGACAGGAACAGTCTAGCAAGTATGCCTCCTGGCTTTTGAAATTTGACCGGTCAGACGAGCTGTCACCGACCGATCTTGGTTGACAATTTCTTCAGGATTTCTTTTCTTCTTTCCTTCCTTCTTGGCATCTTTCCTCCACTTCTTAGCTCTTCTTCCTTTGTTCTTTTGAGTGCTTCAAAGTAATCCTTTTAGCATTAAAATTATGAGGTTCTCTTTTCTTCCTGTGAACACAAATAGACGTATAAATAAGTGTGACTTTAATAACTCAGATAACGTAAATGTGTGATGAATTGGGGTTCAAATATGCACAATTCAAATTCCCGATCTCAAATCACTCCTAGAAAACACATTTATATGAAATCCAAATCATGTAAATAATGAATTTTAGAGATACTTAGTAACATGATAATGAAACACCTATCTTCTTAATGACTTAGTGAGTGTTCAAACTGAGTTCTAACTAATTAATCAACAAATAGAGTAATTCAAAAAATCATGGTCTAGAGTGCTCATTGAATACCCAACTCTTCATCGTTCAGAATTACCCTTTTTTCCTTGGATCAATTGGATAATAAGTCTAGAGAGCGTACAGATCAACAACAAGCATATGATAAGAGATTGTCTTACAGTTCTACCAACGACATTCACACTAATCACATTGCCAGATTTGGTGATCAGCCCTCCCCTAGTTGGTCATAGGTAGTCATTTTCGATATTTTCAGTTTTAAAAAAAAAATTCTTCAATTCTGCTTATTTTTCTATTATTTCTTTCTCTTTTTTTTTCAAATAGCCGAAGAATCTAAAGGCTCACTTCGTACTAAACTTTTTAACTTCTTTCTCATGAACGTGATGGATAAAACTCCTTAGCTTGGTTCCTTAACACTTTCAAACTACAATAATCCAGTCAACTAAAAACATCCTTTTTAATGCTTACAAATGAGAGATGTGTAATGTATACTAAACTTCAATAATATTTAAACTTTCTATTGGTTAAATAAATGGGGAACTCGTGTAGAAAAATTACTAAATTAACAGAATTGTGGGTTTTTCAAAAATCAAATGACTTCATTTTTTAGCATCTTATATTCACATAGACTCAATTCTATAAAAATCAAAACTTTCCAAGAGAGTGTTAAAGATAGAAATCGAAGAAAAGTTTTAAAAATCTTGCTCGAAATGTTGCAAATACTAGTAGATTCGGTAGGAATCTCACCCCCCAACCGAAATCTTACATTGTCTCCAATGTATGAAACATATGCAATATGCAACAATCATGAGAGCAATAAAAAATCAATGGAGAATGATATAGAGAGTATCTGAGAGATTTACATTCATTCTTCTAATCCCTCATCAACTATTCTATTAAAGCGAAGTAACAAAACCTAACCTAAAGCACTATTAGAAAGAGAATCTCCATCAGACTGAGAGATTAATCATCCTGATACACAGGATCTGTCCAAGGGATAGACATATCCTCTGAAATAAACTTTTCCATAAATGGTTTCAACCTTTGTCCATTAACTTTAAAAATATTACCATTTGCTAGAGTCTCTATCTCAACAACCCCATGAGGATATACCATTTTAACTATATAAGGGTCGGTCCATTTAGATCGCAATTTTTCTGAAAAAAGATGAAGTCTCGAATTATACAAGAGTACTTTCTGGCTGGGCTCAAAAGTTTTTTTTGAAAATGTGTTTATCATGAAAGGCCTTCATCTTACTCTTATATAGCTGGGAACTCTCATATGCATTGTTCCAAATCTTGTCAAGCTCATTTAATTGAAGTTTTCTGGGAGAGCTAGCCTTGTCAACATTGAAGTTCAATACTTGTATCGCCCAATAGGCTTTGTTTTCAAGTTCCACGGGCAAGTGACAAGCTTTTCCATAAACAAGTCTATAGGAAGACATTTCAATCGAGGTTTTGTATGCGGTACGGTAAGCCCAAAGTGCCTCAACTAATCTGAACGACCAATCTTTGCGATCTGGTTTCACCATTTTCTCAAGAATGTGCTTGGTTTCCCGATTAAATATGTCAGTTTGCCCACTTGTCTATGAGTAGTATGGGGTACTCACTTTATGCAAAATGTCATATTTCTTCATTATGATTTCAAAAGGCCTATTGTAAAAGTGACAGTTTCCATCACTTATGATGGCTCTAGGCGATTCAAATCTAGATAAGATGTTTTCTTTGAGGAACCATATAACCGTTCCATGATCATTGGTTCTACATGGAATCGCCTCTACCCACTTGGACACATAGTCTACCGCGAGCGGAATATAGACATATCCAAAGGAGGATGGGAATGGTTCTATGAAATCAATGCCTCATCAATCAAATCCTTCTATGTGTTGAATCGGGTTGAGAGGCATCATATTCCTACGGGACAATCCTCTTAGCGTTTAACATCGCTCGCATGCTTTACAAAAGTCATGGGTGTCTTTAAATATGGTAGGCCAATAAAAACCACACTGTAGAATTTTTGTTGTGATTTTCTTGGTGGAAAAATGACCAATGCATGCTTGATTATAACAAAAGGAAACACTTTGGTGCTCGTCATCAAGAATATATCTCCTTATGATTTAATCTGAGCAATAATTAAATAGTAAAGGTTCGTCTCAGAAAAATCTATGCACTTCCCTTAAAAACTTCCTTTTAAATGTGTAGGCATTGCACCTGTGGAAAGATTGTAATGTCAATGTACCACGGTGGATGCAAGGCAATAAAGAGTTGCTCATCAGAGAATAAGTCCTCAATGGGTGCCGTGTCAATGGAATCGGGTAAGACTAGGCGGGAAAGATGATCTGCCACCAAGTTCTTTACTCCCTTCTTATCTTTAATCTCTAAGTCAAATTCTTAAAAGAGTAGGATTCATCTAAGAAAATGGAGCTTGGTGTCCTTCTTAGAAAGAAGGTACTTCAGTTATTTTCTAAGCAAACGGAGCTTGTTGTCCTTCTTATGGAGCTCGATAAGCAAAGGCGCCAAATGGGCATGTAAAAGTTGTTTTCTCTTAGTCTTCCAGGGCAATCTCAATTTGCTTATACCCGGAGTAACCATCAAGGAAGCAATAGTAGGAATGATCCGCCAACCTCTCTAATATTTAATCCATGAATGGGAGAGGAAAATGGTCTTTCCTTCTGACAGTGTTAAGCTTTCTATAATCAATACACATACACCAACCGGTAGCAATTCTAGTCGGTATAAGTTCGTTGTTGGCGTTCTTAATGATGGTAATACCGAACTTTTTAGGGACAACTTGGGTTCGACTCACCCATTGGTTATCTGAGATGGGGTAGCTGACACCCACATCTAGAAGCATATGCACCTCAGCTTTTACAACCTCTACCATGTTTGGATTTAGACATCTTTAAGGTTGTCTAGTCATTTTAGCATTATCCTCGATGTGGATCCGGTGAGTGCAAACCGAAGAGTTAATCCCCTTAAGGTCCACTATGATTCACCCGATGGCTCCTCTATGTTCTTTAATTAAGCATCTCAATTAACTTAAGCTCTTGGTTCTTCTCCAATTACGAGGTAATGACCATTGAGAATGTTTCCTCTTGACCTAAGTAGACATATTTAAGTTCGGATGGTAAAGCTTTAGGTCAAGCTTCGGTTGTTAAATACTAGATGATGAAGGGTTTGATGTGGTTAGTGGTAATGGTTCAAAATGGGGCCTCCACCGGTTAGTATTAACTATTGACTTTTTTACTTTAAATCTTATACAATTTTAGAAATAATGGGATCTTCTGAGTCCTTGAAATGTGTAAGACATGTCTTCAAAGTTTTAGGATCATTAAATTGAAGGAGTTGTTAAACCTTGAATTATCCATATTTATCCCCAATTCTACACTTTAATTACATAAAATAATGTGTTTAAAGATTGACTTTAATGTATTTTGTGATTATAGGAGCAAATAAGAGATATGAATGAAATGAGCTTAATAGCGAACCGATGGACAGTAAGCAATGGACCAGCATATGAAATGCCTAAATTTGATGCATGATTAGCTGTTAAAACAAAAAAGGAAAAGAAATTAAAAAAAAAAGGAAATAAAGGTGCTGCATGTTTTTTAAGTTTGAAATAAGAAAGAAAAGAAAATTAGAAATAAAGTTTGTATTTTGAGTTTTAAAGAAAATAGGAAATGGGCTTGTTTCCATGTTGGGTTTCAACCATTATAGGAAACAGATAGCCCAGTCCCATTTTTCACCTTTTGACCCAAATCACGGGGCCTATCTTGATGATTTTTGCAAATCTAGTCCATTCATGTCAAAGGGCAGCTCGAGGACAAAAAATGTCAAATGGTTTCATGTCGATCTGAGCTAGAATTGACCATGGCGGCCAAAACAATACGAACTATCCAGAACAATCCTGATTTCCGCCGACTCAACTTTGGGATGATCCAGGTAGCCCATCATTGATGATATGAAGAATGTAAGCCAACCATCTTCTAGAGCACATTAATATTTGTCAAATCATAAGTTTTCATGTCAAACGGATCTGCAGTTTGATCGTACCAGTTAAAGGATGATGGACAATTCTAAAAGATTTTGACTGCGCAGTTTCTAAAAAATGCTCTAAATCTTCTGATTTTCAAACCATATTGTAGAATCATTTTAAACAATCCAAACCTTCTATCATGTAGATGATGAGGTTTTCTACCAAATTTCCAAATTTAAGACCAATCCGACCTCGGTATAATCTGTACAATCGATCACAAGATGACTGGTTTTGCATGTATTTGAATTGCATGAATTGAAGATGTGGTCACTATTCTGATTCGTGGGCCCAGACAGAAGATAATTTTGAAAATATAAATTATCCATGAAGAATTAAAGATGTCAGGGAGGCTACAAATCAAATTTCAAGGCAATTAAACCATTAGTTAACCCATGTCAAGCGAAACAAAATCTGTTATGTTGTTGTTCTCTTATCTATCATTATAAATATGAGAGCTCCTTTCTTTTCTAAGTGTCAAGGACATGGGGAGCAAGGAGATCAATACCTAGGAAGCTTCCTAGCCCTCCTTCTTCTAGTTTTCTTTCTTTTCTAAGTTCTAGTTCTTAATTTTACTATGTTTTTCTTTAGCTAACTTTTAGTTGGAGCTGAGACGTGATACTTTTAGTTTACTAATAATGTTCTAATTCTTTTGATTCCAAAGCTTGGTTTAATTGATGAACATGATTTTATTCTAATTTGAATGAAGTTCTAATTCTAGTTCTTCTTTGATCTATTGATGATTCCAGGCTCATTGGATGCTTAGAAGTTATAAATCTAGTTACTTATTTGTTTTGCATTGTTTAAACCTATAAAGTTTATTGATCTACCATAGACTACAGGCATGATAGATGCTTTGAATTTCCTGTGCTCTATAACATGATTCTTAATGTGAGAACTGTTTCAATACCAAAGTTCTAATCTTTTGTAAAATTCTGAGATAGATGAAATTATTTATTAATTATAGTTTGATTAAAGTTTAGATTATGATTCTACCTTCAATCTAGTGACATGATTTATGGAAGACCATGATTATGATTTTACATAATTTGAAAGAAGATTGGCTTTTACAATTGAGTGCGCCCAATACCAAGTCTGAAAAGCGTATGGATTAATACAAGCCTATGACAAGAGTTTGCCTTACAGTTCTATCAACGACTTTCACACTAATCACATTCTCTTTTTGGATGGTTGTAGGTAACCCTTTTTAATAATTTCTTTTTTTCAAGATTTTTCTTTTTAGCTCTCTCGTTTTTTTTGTTTTTTGTTTTTTTTTTTAAATCAATAGTTGAAAACTCTAAAAGGCACACTTCGTACTAAAGCATTAAACACGTAATGGTAATGACATAAAATAGAAATCTTTGCCCCATATTACTTTAACTTCTCATATTTCCTCATGAACATGATAGACAAAACTCCTCAGCTTAGTTTCTAATACTTTTAAACTATAATCTAATTAACACATTCAAAACATATAGCCTAATTCTTACAAATGAGAGTTAATTGTGTAATGTGTACTGGACTTCAATGATGTTTAAAATTTCTATCAGTCAAATAATAGAAGGAACTCATTAGAAACTACTAAATCAATCATATTTTAAGCCTTTCAAAATCAAATTACTTCATATCTCATTATCTCATATTCACATAAACTTGAATCCTATAAAAATTAAACTTTTCAAGAGAGTTTTAAAATTAAAAAATTTTCAAAATTTTTAAATTTTTTTGCTCAAAACTAAACAAAAATACTAGAATTCCATCAGAATCTTACCCCCAACCTAAAATCTATATTGTCCTTAATGTAAAAGATATGCAATGTACCAGGAAAGAAGACAACGAAATTAAAAGAGATTAAGTAAGAGAGATTACCTGAAAAATGACGGCATGACACAATTTCTCTACAAAAGAGAAGTTCTCCAATCTTCTAAATCCTAAAACTACTAAGCAAATAAATCTGATCTAATCTCAATCTTATGAAAGCAATGAAGAGTTAAATCGACCTTCTAGTGTAGACTTGAGCTTATATGATCTATTCTCATATAGTCTACATAGGTTGCATATTTAGGTGCTTGAATAGTTAAATCAATTGTTAATCTATGCATTTAGACTAGGTTGCTTACTTGCTTAATCATATGCTAGTCTATGTGGTTGGCACCCACTTAATCATATATACTTAAATAAACAATTTAAGTATGCAAAAAGAATTTCAAAAAGATCCTACCCTTCTAGGACTTAGCCATTATTCTAGTAGCTTCGCCAAACTTCTGCGCATATTGTAAGGTGTCGTGTTAGACGATCCAACAAAATTTCAATATGTATTGTATTCAAACTGTTTATCCATTTGTAGAGATGATTTTAGGGCATGAGCCAAAGAATGAGGAAGATCCAAAGCTCAAGTGGACCCCGCCGCAGAAAACAGTAGAGATTGAGCGCCTACGACTAAAAACTACTTGGGGGCCACAGAAGATATGAAATAAACATCATGGTGATCCCTAGGAAGATTTCAACGGTGGGTGTCACTGTCCCCATTGTTAGCTGTGTTGGGGCCACTTGAGCTTTAGATCTATCTTATTCTTTGGCTCATGCCCTAAAATGATCTCTCCAAATGGATGAACAATGTGGATACAACACATACATCATGATGGGCCCCATAGAACTTGGTGATGTCACTTCAGTAGGGACATATAGCTAATCCGCGTCCAAATTTATTAATTTGGCAAATTAAAAATTCCCAAATTTGGCAAATTCATGAATTTTTGCACATCCAAGCAGGCCATGAATTGACGTGTAAACCCTAAATAGGCTGAGCCAACAGGCTTTTAGCCACAGCTCGAGCCCAGGCCCATTAATAAACACTCATTGAAGGGCCCAGCCATTGAGTCCGTTACATCAGCCGAAGCCCAGTACAAAAAGCAGTAGGCCAAAAAGCTCCCAAGGCGAGTCGGGTCCATTGTTAACCCTATTCTTCATGCGCACCAAGCTAGACGGGTTTTGTCAAAACAGGATGACCCTTTTCATTTCTTGAGTCCGAAAATCAGGCCCGGGACTTGCCCACTGGCCTTAAAAGTTAGACCCAGTCCAGGTCCATAAAACATCTGAATATACAGTAACCAGACTGAGTTTGGGTTTTAACTGAAAGCATTGTCAAAATTAGACCAGGTTTCATCTGTTTCGGCCAGCCCATCCAATAATCGGGCCCCTTATCAAGCCCAAGTATCGTACATGGGCTTGAGGCTCAAACGAGCTCGTCATAGTTAAGCCCAGCCCAACACCATAGACAACCTAAGAATTTCAGCGGCCCGGCCTGGAATATGGAGCCCTCTCCACAGTACCTATGGTAAAGGTGATGAATCAAACTATCAATCCATACCGTTTATAATTGATAGATTATGTATAAAAAAAATCGTGCCTATTAGACAATCTTCGGATAATCACGAATTCAAATATGTGGTCAAGGAGGCCCATTTGGATCTGCAGCAATGTACCTAGGCCTGCTCAGTTCGGCTTGGCCTTGTAGGGGGCCTGAGGTTGTATATCTAATAGGGTGTCAATGAGCCCAGACCTGGCCGGAAACAGTTCAAAATTTGAATAGGCTGGCCCAATGGCCTGAAACAGTTCAAAATCTGGGCCGAGACCAACCCCAGGCCTGGACCGTTGACAGCCCTAACATCTAAACATGGCCCTGGGTGCTAACCCGCGCTTGAAATCCAAGCCACAGCCAATGATGAATAGCCTGGCCTGATCCGCCCCTTTATGTTAGGCAAAGCTCTAGGAGGGCCCATTGCTACCCCTCTTCTCTCTTCACGTGCTTTGCACGAGCAATCCCCTGGTATCATTTAAAAAAATAATAAAATATAAAATAAAAAGCAAACAGCATTGGCTTTTTTTTTTTTTTTTTTTTTTACAATTGCAAAAAAAGGTTATTTTCCATAAGAAAAAAAAAAGGTGAGAAAAAGAATTCTAATCCTTCTCCAGTTTAGATTCGAACCCAAGATCTCCTTCAGCCATTAATCTATTGATGTAATTCCTAACCTCTTTTACAATCATGTCTTGCATAATAGACATGAAACAGATCCCCTTCATCTCATCCGTCAATTCAGGCTTCTCCTCTCTCTCATCTTCTAATCGGGTCTGATCAATGGGATGCCTCACTCCATCATTGGACCCGATCCCTGGCGTGGACAAAGTAAGCGATGTGTTTGGACCGTCGGACAAGTCATCGTTCTCTTCAGACCCATGAAGACGCCGACGTTTCTGAGCCGATTCTGAGTCAGACTCGGACTCAGACATGTCCGGCGACTCAGAAAGCCTACGGCGGCGGAGCGTAGAATTCCAATGATTTTTTATCGAATTATCGGTGCGGCCAGGGAGGAGTCTGGCAATGGTGGCCCACTTGTTACCGTGCTTGTCATGGGCTTCAAGGATGGCTGCGTCTTCTTCAGGGGTGAATGGGCGGTGCTGGACGGTGGGACTGAGCTGGTTGCACCAACGTAGGCGGCACGACTTGCCGGATCGGCCAGGGATGCCGGAGCTTATGAGGGACCAGTTGCGTGGACCATGCTGTTCAATGAGCTTGATGAGCTTGGCATCTTCATCAGGACTCCATGACCCTTTGATCCTGTCTCCCATGGCCTCAATCTTCCCATCCATCGATTGTATAACAATGGTGGGCCTTTATATACGTGGAGATAGAGAAGGGAGAAGAGATGGGGTTGGTTGGCATGAACCGTAAACCGCTCAACAATAGAACTGCTCTCCTAAACGGCGTGGTGTGTCGGTTTGACTTCTAACAAAGAGCCATGCACGCGACGTGATATATAGAGGAGTTATATGATACTCAGGTTGCGTATGAAACTTGATACACAGGCACTCATAAATTGTACACTTGAAATATTTTATCACAAATAAACTGTTCATCCACCTGTATCAAAATCAAAAATTCAATATCATACTGGTTGAATATCCAAACCTCTGGTTCTGATTCGTGGACACATTTTTTGTGGAAATAGGACCGTAGGATGTTTTCATTGTAACCGTCCAATATATATCCCCCAGACCGATATTCAAATAATCGAATAGGCTTATATATTGGTTGATGATACATCTCTATTGCGTACCACAATTTAGACGGTCTAATTTGATTACTTATGTAGGGAGTCTGAGATTTCTAAGTGCCTGCGTATCATCCATCACACTCTGCCAGAGTATTTAAAGTTTTTCTCTATATGGAGAGTAACTGCCATGTACCCGATTCTACTCTATAATAACTGGCGTTCTCACGCTACTTCCTATTTTTTCGCGGGATTTTCGATTAGGAAGCTTGTTACAAAACGGCAAGTAGGGTACGCTCGCACGTATGTGAGTTCACGTGCGTGCGAGCTCTGTGGTACCAAAATGAGGTGGTTTTGAAATCTAAGCCGTTCATCGATGCGCCTGCCCCAGGTTAATCCCAAAGCCTAAAAATCAGCCTAGTACAACTCTGGTGGAGAGCAGAGGAGAGGGGGCGCCCAGTAAAGAAATTTCTAGTTGTGTGTACGCCCAGCGTGCTGTGTTATGCGATCCAATCCATTCAACAGACTTGCCCGAGACCCCAAGATTTTGGCCATTCAAAAGCTCATTTGAAGCACAACACTTAACGACAAGCTATGTTGGAACCACCGTGATTTGTTTGGGCCATCCAAACCGTCCATCAAATTCCCCCGCCTTGTTTAGCCCAATACACAAAAGGCGCCTTAGTACAAAAGTTCAGGTGGACCACACCAAAGGGACAGAAACTTGCAGATTGTGCCGGGGACTGACGTGTATATGCCATCTAATACATCCATCAGACGTGCCCCACCAGGATAAGGGACACCCCGAAATTCAGGGCAATAAATAACTTATTTGGGGAGGTTTAGAAGTGATTTTAAATTATTCCCTATTATTTTGTATGCTCTTAATCGTGCAACTAAGTACTCGACAAATGGATTATAAACCATCCATTTTATATGCTCTTAATCGTGTGGTTATGATTATGATGAGTCCATTCAACCGTCTTCATTGATCATAAGTTGCCCAACTGAAACCCAACCAAGGAGTTGAATAGAATTCGTGGTTGATAAGAAGTCTTGACAGCGTCGATTTGAGTGCATTCCGTATCAAAAGTCGTTTAACAGCACAAGTTGTTGCAATTTACAAATTTACTTTAATTTTGAAATAGAACTCTTAACGGTAAGAAAGTTGCAGTGTTTCTACTCAACTAAGCACACCTGTCACATTATAATACCGAAAACAATCAAATTATGAGCTACATCACTAAAATTACATTAATAGAATGATCCGATCGGTCCAAACATTGGTTGTGTAAATGAATGGCTAATAAATGTTTAGAAGTGATCCTATTCTTATAACTCACCCTATGCTTATGATATGTATGCTACTTAGGGATAATCCTACACCTTTGAATCGAATGCATTCCAAATACAAGAATCGAATGCATTCCAAATACAAGATCAAGCTCATGAAGGTTTTGCAGTGTAAGCAATTGCTCCGGTACATCTTCCAACGTATTACAATAAGATAAGTCAAGACTCTAGTCATTGGATTTGTGCATCTTTCGGTTACTAAAAGTTGTTCAGCTGATAGGACTCCCTTGGCTTATGACCGGTTTGGATCATTGGAAGATGACCTAGGTTCGGACGCGGGTTGGCTGGTGATGGAACCACGCCAGCAAGCTGGTGTCAAAACTCTGTGGGTCCCACGATGATGTATGTGCACCGTCCATCCATTTTTCCAGCTCATTTTAAGGCACCGGACCAAAACTGAGGCAGATACACATCTCAAGTGGACCACATCACAGGAAACAGTGAGGAGAATCATGTCCACCATTGAAACCTTCCTAGGGCCCATAGTGATGTTTATTTGTCATCCAACTTGTTCATAAGATCACAAAGAGCTGGATGAGTGGAAAAAACAAATATCAGCTTGATTCAAAACTTTTGTGGCCCTAAAAGAATTTCTACCGTCATTGTTCAATCCCTATTTTTTCATGTGGTGTGGTCCACTTGAGCTTTGTATCTGCCTCATTTTTGGTTTGGAACCTTAAAATGAGATGGAAAAATGGATGGACGGCGTGAATAAAACACATACATCATGGTGGGACCCAGAGAGCTTTTACATCAGCTTGCTGGCCGGTGTTCGGTTCACCAGCCAACCCGCGTTCCCTAGATTAAAAGGCCAGAGTCCGTGCATATTTGTAGTCCAGTGCCGGGATGCATGGGAGCAGAAACTTTGTGAGCCACAAAAGTTGTATCAAGCTGATTTTTTATTTATTGATTTTTCTTTCTTTCATGGAGGTCTGTCAGACCTTATCAACAGGTTGGACGGGAAATACTCATTACGGTGGGCCTCATAAATTTTTAATGGTCTCCCTTCAATCACCGCTGTTTCCTGTAGTATGTTCCACTTGAGATTTGGATCTGCTTCATTTTTTGGTCTCATTTACTAAAAAAACAGATGGATGGCGTGGATTTAATACACAAACATTATGTGGGCCCCACTGTCAGGGCTGCACAATTCTAAAGTAGAAAGAAACGTATGCTGAAACGGAGCCGGCTTCGGTGGATCCCTGGGCCCACCATGCTGTATCTGCCTCCTATCCATGCCGTCCATCCGTTTCACCATATCATTTCCAAAAATGCAGCAGATTCAAATCTCAGGTGGACAACACCATAAGAAAGAGGGGTGATTGAACCTTCTTGGGAGCCAAAGGAATGTTTATTTGCCACACAAATATTAGCTTGATTGAAGACTTTTGTGGCCCTAAGAAGTTTTTAATGGTCAATCACCACTATTTCCTGTGGTGTAGTCCACTTGAGATTTGGATCTGCTGCATTTTTGGGCTCGTACCTAAAGTGATCCAGTGAAACGGATGGATGGCATGGATATCAGATGCATATATCATATTGGGCCCACAATCCACCGAAGCTGTGACGGTAAAGATAAGTAAAAAACCAAGGGAATTTTATAAAATACTATCTCATTAATATTATATTTACATTCCAGTAACTTTTAAAATTAACTTGTTATTAAGCTACCTCATTAATCAAGATAATTGTTAAAGGGTACATTTGTTAGTTTTCTTTCATTTCCAACATGTTTTTTTTTCCCCATAAGCTAAGTGGGCATCATATAATTAACTTAATTACTTGAATATAAATTGGGAATTGGATTGCGTGGTATAGAACATGGCACCGAGGTCGGTATTGTTTTAAGGTAGCAAAGTTCTATTGGCACAGTCGAGGCGGGTGAGATTGAGCACTATCTCTCTAACGGGGGATAATTGATCCAAATCCATGGATCTATTGGGAATCATCAACCAGTCTTCGTCGAATCCACGACAGGAGATCTCGAATCCACGGGATTATCTTCGAATCCACGAAGAAAAATAGATTAAGAACTCAAGTTTCATTAATAATACTAAAAATGCTAATTACAAAACGAGTTTAATCAACTTAAATAAAAGTAAACTAATCTTAAACCAAACTTGTGTGCTAAGAAAAGAATCTTACGAAGAATATGAAAGATATAAAAGAAATTGAAAAATATTTTATAAAAAATTGGCAAATATTCGCACAATCTACGTGTCTCACGACTAGTCGGCAGGGGGACCAGGACCAGGACCGATCGTGGTTGGCCCAAAACTGTTCAGTGTGCTGGACGGCTTCTTGCCAAAATACGACCGGTTGGATGATCGGTCCTTGAGTGTGCACGACCAATTGTCCAACAAGTCGTCAGACGATGTTTCTTTGCATTTTCTTATTCTATTCCTCCAGTCCATTTCCATCATGAAGGTCCTCGATCCTTGCCTTTGATCATGGGATTTAACCGCGGCCAATTCAGTTGGTTCTTCGAGAGGAGGTATGAGACTTGTGGTGTCACCGCCTCTCCAAGATATTCTTCATTGTACAGAAAACAGGTCAATAGTCATCGCTTTATCTGCTGCCATGAGCGAATGGGCTACTTTCCTTCTTGCTTTCGACAATACTGAATGTGTAACAACCAATCCCAAGAATCACCATCCAATTGACAAGCCGCGTTTAAGACTCTTCTCTCCTCAGGAACACACATGTAGTTGAAGCAGTATTTGACCTCAGAGATCCATTCGTCGATACTATCATGGCTATTGAAGATGAGAAGTTTTATCACCTTCCTGTAGGATTGATTTATTGAGCATGATTGATCTAGGGTAACCCTGTGACTCGTCACTGGGGGCGCTCTACAAGCAACTTGAATGTGAGATCCAGCGAAACCTAGAAATGGAATTCCATTACGAACATAGAATTCTATGGCATCCACTACACGGTCGAAGCAAGCTTGCAGCCATTGCATAACTTGCCTCATCTTCCATTCAAACCCTCTAGAAGTCACCACTAATAGAGGTTAATCTCCTAAATCACCATTTATGGGGTTGTTGTTCTTGCCTTGTAAAGCGATAACGATTCAAGGTTCTTCCTCGCTTTGATACCAACTTGGCATAGCTGGGGCGGGTTGTGAGATCGAACATCGTCTCTCCCACAGATAACTGATCCAAATCTATAGAGAAGAATAGAGTAAAAACTTAAATTTCATTAAGAAATAATAAAAAGCTAATTATAAAATGAGTTTAATTAACTTAAATAGAAGTAAACTAATTCTAAAACCCTAACTTGCATGCTAAGAAAAGAATCCTAGGAGGAATAAGAAAGAAATAAAAGAAATTGGAAAAGATTTTATAAAAAATCGACAATTATTCGCGTAATCTGTGCGTCTCACGACCGGTCGGTAGGGGGCCACGAATGGTCGTGGTTGGCCTAAAACTGTCTAGTGTGTTGGACGGCTTCTTGTCGAAATACGACCAGTCTGACGATCGGTCCTTGAGTGTGCACGATCGGTCGTCAGATAACGTTTCTTTGCATTTTCTCATACTCTTCCTTCGGTCCATCTCCATCATGGAGGTCCTCGATCCTCACCCTTAATCATGGGATTCACTCCCTACATCATCTATACCCCACCATGATGTATGTGTTATATCCACACTGTCTATCCATTTTGCTATATCGGCATGAGCCATAAAAGAGGCATATCCAAGGTTCAAGTGGACCACACCCTAGAAAAACAGTGGGGACAGTGATGCTGACCATTGAAACCTTCATAGGGCCTACCATGATGTTTTTTTTTTTTTTTTTCCCATCTAATTTGTTCATTACACACACCTATATATTATGGGAAACACAAATATCGGCTTGATCCAAAAATTCTATGACCCTCAAGAAGCTTTCCATGGTAGGCATTCATTTTCAACTTAAACAACCTTGCGGCCCACCTGATGAAAGGCCTTTCTTGATTTTTAGGTCATGGCATAGGCCAAGTAGGGCGAATATGATGAACGGCCATGTTTGTCATCTGAATGGGCCAAATTTAATCTTTTAGAGAGAGAGAGAGAGAGAGAGAGAGAGAGAGAGAGAGAGAGAGAGAGATGGTGGAGAGAGATGAGAGAAAGATGGAGAGCCGATTAGGTGCGACTTAGCCTCACCCAAGATGGTACAGCCCTTACTATGGGCCCCGCCTTGATGTATGTTTATATATTCACTCGGTCATTCATTTTGAGAGATAGATGAGGAGCCGATTAGGTGCGACTTGGCCTCACCCAAGATGGTACAGCCCTTACTATGGGCCCCACCTTGATGTATGTTTGTATATTCACTCGGTCATTCATTTTTTCTATATTATTTTAGGGTATGATATGAAAATAAACCAGTTCCAAATCTCAGGTGGACCACACCATAAGAAATAGGGGTGATTGATCATTAACACCTTGTGGGCCACAAAAGTTTTGAATCAAGCAGATATTTGTATTTTTATCCCTTCAACCAAGTGTTGTGTGACTTTACCAACAATTGGGATGGGAAATGAACAATATAGTCTACCTAAGATAGTATGATTGGCCTAAGATTTGGGTCTGCTTCATTTTTTTTTATCATGCCCTAAAATGAGCTGATAAAATGGATGAACATCATGGATATATAATGCGTACATCAAGGTAGGCCCCAAGGTTAGGGCTGAACTATGTTGGATGAGGCTAGGCCGTACCTAATCATCTCCCTGCCTATTGACCCAGAAGTGGATTGCCTGGCACAATCTGTCGCACAGGAAGCTTGGTAGGGCCACCATGATGTTTATGAAAAATCCACCCAACCCATCCATTTTTCCAAATCATGGCAAGACATGGCCTCAGAATGAGGCAGATCCAAAACTGAAGTGGGTTGTGCAACAAAAAAAAGTGGGTAGGGAAATGGCTAGTACTGAAACCTCCCTAGGGTTCAATGTGATGTTTATATGCCATCCATATCATTCATAAAGATCATTCCTATTAGGATGAATTAAAAATATAAAAATATTAGCCTAATCCAAAATTTATGAAACCCACAGATGTCACAATAGTGGCTCTTGTTGTCCGGCCCACTTGAGTTTTGGATCAACCTCATTTTTAGGCCATGTCTTAATATGGTTTAACCGAATGAATGGATGGGGTGGATTTCTCACAACCATCACGGTGGCCCCACCTAATTTCTTGTTGCAAGAACAAGCAATCCACATTCATTTGAAGCTGCTAGTAGCTTGGGCTATAGGTCTGTGCTTTGTGGGCCCCACCATGATTATATGTTTTATCCACATCGTCTGTTCATTTTTTCTAGATGATTTTAGGGCATAAGCCAAAAAATTAGTTAGATCCAAGTATTTATCAAGTGGACCATGCCACAAGATAATAGTGGTAATGGAACAGCCACCTTAAAAACATCAACACAAATATCAGCTTGATCTAAAACTTTTGCGCCCCAAGAAAATTTTAACCGTGAGCACTCAAATGACTACTGTTTTCTTGTGGTATGGTCCCCATGAGATTTGGATTTGACATAGTGCACAAAATGATAAAGTAAAATGGATGGACAATGTAGATAAAAACACATGCATTATGGTGGGGTCACATAACACGAACCAATAGCAATCATGGTCCAAAAGATACTCCTCATGCTTTTTCCCTTTCTTTTTTTAGAAATTTTAAACTATAAACATTTATAGATTTACTATTTACACTTAATCAATTAATCTACGTCGTTAATGATGCGCATTTTTGTCATTTTACAAAAGAGTGCTCGAAATGAGAGAAAAGTGAGGAAAGGTACCCTTTGACAATTATCTTGATAAATGAGGTAGTTATATATATTTACATGTATTTTCTCTCATATTATTGATAAATGCATACACCACTGTGTTTGAAAGTAAAAGGACCTGCTTTCATTACATCACACGAAATTTGAAGCAAAAATGTCATGGGCCCCACTATGAAATATGTGTTGTATCCATGCCATCCGTTCATTAGTAGAGACCATTTTAGAGCATGGGTTCAAAAATGAGGCAGATTAAAAGCTCAAGTGGACCACACTAAAAAACAGTGAAAATTGAACGCTAACCATTTAAAATGTTTCTTGTGATGTGGTCCAGTTGAGCTTTCGATCATTGTCGTTTTCGGAGGCATATTCTAGAATGATATGACCAACTGAATGGACGGTATGGATAAAACATGCACATCATGGTGGGATCCACATAGGACTATCTCATTTTTTGTATTAAAAAGTTGATGTTGTATTGCCTCAAATACCTTTGGTAAATAATAAATGCAGGAAAAGATAAACCCTAAAGTACATCATTTCAAACCATTAATGAAAAGATAGTTTAAAAAGTATAGGGGTGTAAATCTCATGTTAATGAGATAGAGTAAATTTTTTTAGAAACAACTAAATAGTAGTAGTTACAACTCAAGGGGAGTAATGACTACCAATTATTAGGTTGCCGCGGACTGGTGTTTAGAATCGAAAGAGTGGCAGATGTTCTCGACATGTGGACCAATGGATGACCTGGAGCCCAAAACTTCATTGATATACGTATACATCACAGTGGGCCCCACTTTTTATCCTAATGATTTGATTGGAAGTAGACCACAGATTATTTAAAACGGTCCTTTCGGAAAATAATCAAATAATCAGAGCAGTGCGCGTAGTTTTCATCTGATGACCTGCCTAGCAATGAGAAACCTGATAAGCGGTGTAGATTTCATAAAAGTATGCAGCTTTTATACTTTAGATAGAAGGACAACAAACTTTGAAGGCATTTGTTCTAATGGGATCCATAACCGATCGCCACTGTTTTCTTGTGGTGTGGTTTACCTGTGATTCGGATTTGCCTCATTTTTGGGACCATGACCTGAGATGAGATGACAAAGCGGATGGACGGCATAGATATACAACACATATATGACTATCCTCAGATAGCCTTCAGGCTACGATTCGTCTTCCTTCGTACATTGTGTAAATGATCTCGGAAAGAATCGCGATACTGCACGAGAATATCGCTGGAGATTCAAAATCTCGGCGTAACTGCTTTCCGTTTTTGCACCGAAAACCGTCAAACGTCTTTCCATGCGTTAGGTAAGAATTAATAACGTCATCCTAACGGCGTGCTTCCGTTATCCACGTGGCGAGCCTCGTAACCGTCAAAACGGCTTCCGTTTCTCTCATCCATGCCGCTCATTTATTGCAGGTGTTCAGGGGGAACGCGGATTGCGTCCTACCCCCGCTCGTCTCCAGCTAGGAACGGGCAGGGGCTCCGAGTGGCCACCGTGATGTATGGGTGTTATCCGTACCATCCGTCCATTTTTTCATGGAATTTTACGGAGGAGGACCAAAACTGAGGCATATCCAAGGCACAGGTGGACCACACCACAGGAAGCAGTGTCCATAATGATGCTCACCGTTGAAACTTTCCTAGGGCCCACCATGATGTTTATTTTCCATCCAATCTATTCATAAAGTTATATAGACCCTAATGAAGGGAAAAAATAAATACTGTCTTGATCCAAAACTTTTGTGACCCGAGAAGTTTTCAACTATAAGAGTTTAATCCACATTTTGTGGTCCACCTGTGGCTTGTATGTGTCTCATTTTTTGTCATCCATAAAATTTCATGGATAGGTGGTTGGATGGTGTGGATAACATCCATACATCACGGTGGCCACTCGGAGCCCCTGACGCGGATTGCGTCCTGGGACAGATTACCGTCCCGACAAACTTGTGGAGGGGCCCACCGTGATGTATCTGTTTATAATCTACTCCGTCCATCCATTTTATAAGATTATGCTAGGTTTTGGGTCCAAAAACAAGGTAGATCCAACGCTCAAGTGGACCACACCAAACAGTGAGCGGAACCTAGTGACGTCACCACTATAGTAGAGCGGAACTGTTTGGTGTGGCCCACTTGAGCGTTGGATCTTCCTCATTTTTAAAGTCATACCTTAAAATAATCCTATAAAATTGATGAACGGAGTGGATAAACGTATACATCACGGTAGGCCCCTCCACAGGTCTACCCGAGATACCTTAAAATGATCTCATAAAATGGATGGACGGAGTGGATAAATGCATACATCATAGTGAGCCCCTCCACAGGTCTGCCCAACGTAGGACGCAATCCTCGTCCGTGTTTAAGAGGGGACGTCCAATGCATCCGACCCCTGGTCGAATAATAAGGCGTCCGACTAGAGCTACTATGGGGCCCACCATGATGCATCTATTTATCCACACCATCCATCCATTTTCTAAGATCATTTTAAGATATGATCCAAAAAATGAGGCAGATCCAATGCTAAAGTGGACCACACCAAATCGTCAGCTTAGGATGCAGCAAGAGTCATATCTGGTGTGGTCTGGCGTGGTCTCGTGTGGTTCATTTCAGTGTTGGATCTGCCTCATTGTTGGATGACACCTTAAAATAATCTTAGTAAATGGACTGATGGAGTGGATAAACAGATGCATCATTGTGGGACCGACAAGAGCTTTGGTCTAATGGCTTATTGTCCAACCAGGGTCAGAGGCAATCCACTCCCTTCACAAGGACCACTAGGGATAATAGTTGAAAAAGCCTCGATTTATGACGTTATTTGTGACATTGGCCTCTCCTTACAAAACCTATTATTTATGTAGCCTGCTGGGTATTGTTTATATTTTTGCTGTTCTAAAATGCCCCTTTACATCACTCTGTCACACTTCCTCTGGTATGACAATGGTTTTTTAGGAAAATTAAGAAGGCCTTTTGAGAATTGGGTGCGGCCCTCACAAAATTCACTGTTGGGGCCATCCCTTAGCCAATTTGATCCGTTCACTTTAATTGGACACCCGTGAACTCACATGAGGATCATTTCCAAAAAAAATTTAGAGCTTTCTGTGGCCCACACCTACGTTAACACTGTGAGTTAATTTTAAACTATTTCCTTCGGTGTGGTCCATCCGTGATGAGTTTTGCCCTCAAATTTGGACAGATGGCATGAAATTAAAACCCCTTTCATGTGGATGGCTTGGATTTGCTCCAAAAATATTCAGTGGACCCCACATAAGACGTGTGATGAGTTTAATAGATAGGTCCCTTGCGCGGAAAAAGCTATTTGACATTTTCCTTCTTTTCTTCTTCTTTTTTTGGAAGGGGACCATTTAGCCATTAGGACCATTGTCACCTTTGTGGGACCCACTCCAACGGGCTTTCGACTTACATCCGACATCATTCCATCTATTCTAGCGAGCTTTTGAGTGTTTTTTTGGAGTGAACTGTCATAAACCCATGCAAGTTGCAGATCCAATGAAAATGGGGCCCAATTTTGGGCAATCAAATGGTGTCCAAATGAGATGATTCTAAATATATCTGAAAGTTCATCAAATTACCTTTCTAACAAGTATAAGATCACCAAAATCATACATGGAATGAGGGAGCTATGACTGTTTTTGTTGGATCTGTGAACGACGTAGTATCGACGAATGATAGTAACTTTGGGCCCACTTTTGGGCAATCAATTGGTGTCTAAATGAGGTGAATATTCCAAAGTCATCTGAAAGTTCATCAAATTAGATTTCTAACAAAAACAAGATCACCCAAATCAGACATGTAACGAGGGAGTTATGATCGTTTTTGCCGACAAACATTGACCATTGCTGATAGACACTCAGTATCGACGATGAACAATAAGTATCAGCGATGGATAGTGGCACTATTGATGATGGACAATGAGTATCGGCGATGGATAGTGGCACTATCAGCAATGGACAGTGACACTATTGGTGATGGATAGTGAGTATCGGCGATGGACATTGCGTATCGGCGATGGACAGTGAAGTATCGACGATGGACAGTGACTATAGGCGATGGTCAGTGTCTGTCAGTGAAAACGGTCATAACTCCCCCGTTATACGTTCGATTTGTGTGATCTTATACTTCTTGGAAAGTTAACTTGATGAACTTTCATATGGCTTTGGAATCACCTCATTTGGACACCACTTAATTGCCCAAAAGTGGGCCCAATATTACTGTCGTTCGTCGATACTCCGTTGTTCGTAGATCTGACAAAAAGGGTCATAGCTTCCTCGTTATATGTTCGATTTGGGTGATCTTATACTTGTTAGAAATACAATTTCATGAACTTTTAGATGGATTTGGAATCACCTCATTTGGACACCACTTGATTGTCCAAAAATGGGTCCAAAGTCACAATCATTTGTCAATCCTCCGTCGTTCATAGATTCGACGAAAACAATCATAACTCCCTCGTTGCATGTTCGATTTGGGTGATTTTATACTTGTTGGAAATTTAATTTGATGAAATTTCAGATTGCTTTGGAATCACCTCATTTGGACACCATTTGATTGCCCAAAAGTAGACTTCGTTTTCATGGGATCTATAACCTGCATGGATTTATGAGAGTTTAACTTAAAAAAAAAAAAAAAACTTAGAAGCTCATTAGAATGAAGGAAATGATGCCGGATATACGTCGGAAGCTTGTCGGAGTAGGCCCCGCGAAGGTAGTAAGGATCCTAATGGCCAAATTATCATGTCTCGGGGAAGAAAGAAGAAGAAAAGAAGGAAAAGGCTAAATGGACTTTTCCGCACAAGGGATCCATCTGTTGATCCCATCCCACGTCTTATGTGGGGTCTAATGAATAGTCTTAGAACAGATCCAAGCCGTCTACATGAAAGGGGTTTTAATTTCATGTCATCTATCCAAATTTGAGGGCAAAACTCATCACGAATGGACCACACCGGAGGAAACAATTTGAAATTAACTCACAACGTTTAACGTAGGTGTGGGCCACAACAAGCTCTAATTTTTTTTTTTTTTAATGACCCTCACGTGGGTTCACAGATGTCTGATTAAAGTAAATGGATTAGATCAGCCGAGGGGTGGCCCCAACAATCAATTTTATGGGGCCCACACTCAATTCTCAAAAGGCTCTTTGGACTTTCGCAAAAAGTTGTTATCGTACGATAGGAGGTGTAACAGGGTGTGTAAAGGGGCATTTTAGTCCAGGGAAAATCGCTACAGTGCCCAGTAGGCTACATAAATAATAGGTTATGTACAGAGGGGTCAATGTCACAAATGACGTCATAAATCGGGGCTGTTTCAACTATTACCTTGGACCATTATTGGTTTGGATGCGGATTGTGTTCGACCTCTGTCGAACCTTTAAGCGTCCAACCAGATCTGTGTGGGGGCCACCGTGATGTATCTATTTATCGATGTCGTCCATCCCTTTTCTAAGATCATGTTAAGGTATGGGCCAAAAAATGAGGCAGATCTAATACTCTAATGGATGACACCGAATAGTAAGCTTGGCTACATTAAATGCACAAAACATTAAGTGTAAGTTGCATTAAACGCAAGAGTCATCTTTGGTGTGGTCTACTAGATCGTTGGATTTGCCTCACTTTTGATCCTGTACCTTAACATGATCTTAGAAAAGGGATGGACGACATGGATAAGAAGATACATCACAGTGGACCCCACAAAAATCTAGTCGAATGCTTATAGGTCTGACTAGGGTGGGACGTAATCCATGTCCTATTAGTTTAGGAAGACCCTACTCTTCCTAGTTTTGATAATACACAAACAAAAATTTTGATTGAAATAGGTGTCCAACAACCGTTGCATGTAGATAGAAAGGAAAAGCTTGCATTGTCTATAAAGTGGTATGGTTGATACTCAGGCACTACTAAGAAATTGTAGACATATTAAACGGCCCAAAAGGGTGGGGCGTGGATTAGGTGAAGTCAAGGTGACAGCTTGCTGGATGAGGCTCATGACAATGGGGTCCCTCTTGATACATGTGTTGTATGTATCCATATCATCCATCTGTAATTCTAGATCATTTTAAGGCATGAGCATATCCAAATATCAGGTGGACACCTGTGAATATCGTCTGACATAAGTCTACTCTCCCGGCACGGTGCCAACCCCTAGAGATATAGATGGTTTGTTTGGTTGGCTTTTGTTTCCTTTGCTGTGCAGTACCTTTTTAAGGTAGATAGAATCCCACGCTTAGATATTTAGAGTGTTTTGGGAGTCACCACTAACCAGAATAAGGTTTCAGAATCCATATTTGGCTAGGGTCCATAGAATCGTCTAGAGATTGAGAACTCCAAAGAATTCTCGATTTGAGTGACTCCTATGTTAGCCTGCACCATAGATTCTAGGTAAGGGCCTCAATTACGAAACAGAAATGGGTTAGGCACCTTTTTCGTTCGTGCAACGTACAGTCTCTAGTTTACAGGATGGTATAATTTTTAGGAGGATTCGGTGATAATTATGATGTACTACATGAGAGCACAAGGGCCCGGGTAGGCAAAATAAGAATAAAAAAATCGAGCAGTAGCAAAGTAAAGAGAGTACACAATGCTAAGCCATACTGCGCAAGCTTTTGAAGGTCAGGGTAGGTGAAATACTAAAGAAATGAAAGCAGAACAACAATGTGAGTTGTTGTGGATATTGTTGGAATGTGGAGTATGTGCGGAGTGGAATATGGCTTGATTTGATATGTGAAAGTGTAGACACCCCACCTTTGGCTACAAAGTTGGTTGAATGGCTGGCTGGATGGAGGTCCATAACCCAATCCATAATTCAAACCCTAGGACTAAACCCATCAGCTCACTTAACCCACTCGTTCATCCAAACTCAGTCCATGTCCCAAACCCTAGGTCTAAATCTGGTTAACTCATCACAAATCATTAGCCCGAAAAAACTATCCATAGGAAAAATCAGTCCGAAATTCCCTAGCAGGTCAACCCGGTGAGTCAACCCACTTGGTCAATCCAGCCCTTAGACCGAGTCAACTCATCTAGTTAAACCCCAAAACTAAACCTAAAACCAAGCATAACTCCAACCCTCAGGTTCAGAGCAGGATTTGACAGGAAAAATACTCTGAACTTGGAGCTTTTTCACTCCAGGTTCAGAGTGCTAGCTATCCAAAGGGGAGAGAGAGATCGTCCGTACGGGTGGTACCCAGGGTGCCGCACGCCCCTAATTATAGAAGCTTCCACTTCTTGCAACTATAAATACTCCATCTCCCCTTCGTTTTCATAATCCACTTCCACCATCTCCAGCCTAAGAGTTTCGAGTTCTTCTCCACCCCCCTTTACCCCATTTCTTCACCGAGGAGAGCCTGAGTGAGTTAAGAGCCTGACCCTGGTCCAAGCCTCTCAAACCATCTAAGTCCCACTCCTAACCGCTTGAGCTACCCTTTGCGACACCTTTGTCTATATATACTAGCATCATCTCATTCACATATAGTATAGTGCAATATTTATTATTCTTCCAACCCCCTGCTTCTCATCCACACCACAAACACTTGATCAGGTCTTAGCGTACGATCTGCGGCTCACCGACTTACTCGGATCTTGCCCATTAGAAACTTTGATCAATTAAATACACTATCATGCATCTTGCATAGCACCTGTCAGTTCGACTGTATGCTCTGCGGCTTGTAGATCTAATTGGAACCTACTTATAAGAAAATCTTACTGATCAGACCCATATTCATGCATTACATTATCTATGAGAATGTATGATGACTTATTCAAACTTTCAAGGACTAGTTAGATTCTGTGAAGTAAAGATCATACTTTCGAATGGGCAGCACTGCGTGAAAAAACACTAAATTCGACGGTCCGTGCAGTCGAAAAAGACCGTTGTAGAACCGACCGTCGAAAAATAAATTCGACGGTTCATAACCATTGGCCACTATTCGACGGTCCTTGATAGTCGACCTGTTTCGACGGTCCACACCTGTCGAAATCGTATTTGTATAATCAATAGCTGTGAACCATCGAAAATAATTTGATGGTCCATAACCGTCGTTCTGGGTTGAAAAAAATAAGATATTTCCATTGCTGAAAGCCGTCGTAAATAATTCGATGGTCCTAACCCGCTGTTTTGGGCAAAAATTATAGGAAATTTTGACGGTCTTGGACAAGCGATAAATAAATACGACGGTCCAGGACCGTCGAATTTAAGTTTGCACGGAAAAAAAAACTATATTTAGTGGCGGCTCTGCCCCAATACATCTTGTAAACCTGTAATTCATAAATAATTTAGAAAATTACAACATTTACTAATACAATATCAAGTACAATCCTCCACAGTAAATGACAAACAAAATCTTCAACAACCACAATACAATATAACCACAATCCTCCACAATCGCATTACATAACCAACACAATGTTAAACACACAACTAAACCACTTAATGACCTAACTTGAAATTAGTCACATTATAATTCACAAGTAAACTAATTATGAGAATAAGCATAAAACTAAGCATTATGAGATAGCATTAATATGTAACACTAAGCATTAATATTAATTAAGACATGAAAAAAAAATCATACTCTACTAGCGTCGGGATTGGAACAAGTCTAATGAAACGTGCAACCAGAGCAAGCAGACCCACAAAGACCACCTCAAACTAGTATACCCCTTTGGTGAATTTCCAATTGAATTAACTGGCATGACAAACCAAGAAGAATGTGAACACGTGGAGTTTAATAGGTATGTATGAGCTCAAACCCAAGATCTCAATGTTGCAATGCACTCTATCACCACTGACACACAAGCTCAATTCATAATTCACCATAGTAAAAAAAAAATGAAAAGAAAAAATATAGATAGGCAACTAACCAATGACATGCTATATGTTCGCTCCCCAAGTGTATGGTTGCGATGTAGTAATAATTCGGTAAAGACCAAGATCGTTCTCAAGGACTAATTTAGGAATTTTCAGAATTTCTTTTAATAATCACCAATTGAAATTAAACTACAATAAACTGAAATTTGAATGTAGAGGAGTAATCTGTAAACTTGAGATGAAAGTAACAATATAAAGAAGCACTAGGGTGAGAAGGATCCACTTGTAGCAATCCTTGATGTATGATTCGCGTTGGTTTCTCAATTGCACAACTAGAATTGAACTCAAATCCTATCTAGCCAGATTATAGAGTGGTTAATCAGCAAAACAATCCAATACATGTGTTGTTCATCAACATGATTCCCTCAATTTAAGTTAGGACTTGGGCACACTTAATTGCATAGGCCAATCCTAGTTCCAATAGATTAAGATCACAATCATAATAATCATCAAACCCTTTCACAAAGCTTAACTAATATCATGATTTGAACTTGATTCAAATCATATGAACAAGCAACACATATATCAGATTTTATAGTAAAGGTAGAACTTTGGTTTGAAGTTCCCACATGAAGAACGAAGTTCTAGAGCGTCTTAAATCTGATTCCTCAGAGTGTACAGGTTTAGATCCATGCAAAACAACTAAGAACTAAGACAATTCTTCCAAACATCCATGAGTCATCATAAGATTAAGAAAAACTACTTAGAACTTTATTTAAACTCAACAAACCATTGTTCAATCATTAAAAACAATTCATGGAACCATTAAAATGAATTAAAACATCTTTGCTCTACTACAAGCTTTACCTCTTAGCCCTATGCTATAACCCGAAGATTGCACACCCAAGTGCAAGTAGCGAAGTAGTAAAATACTCGGTAAGACCGAGGTCGATCCACAGGGATTGGGGTTAAGAACACTTAGAGGAATTAGTTTAGGTAAGTGAGATGAAATCTGGTTTATCCACGAGAGTGGAGCAAGTTGTGTGTGGTGAAAGACAAAAGTAGAAAATGGGCTAAGGCATCAGGGATCCACCTTTGATTCATTCACAAGATTTGATTCATTGGTCCAACTATAACTCAACTGGAATTGAATAAAGATTCATTCCAACCGGAAGATAAAACAGTTAAACCATTTGCATATTTCATAAAAGATGGTGATATGAACCGATTGGTTTGACCATGAAGCACTTGTTAGTTAATCGCAGGGAATTCTAAGCATCCACTGTGCCCGGAGTCGACAATGGATCAAAGAATTGTATAGATCAACAACTTTGCTAACAAGTCAACCGATAAGATCTCAAATCACACGATCGAATGCATACTTACAAGATAGGAGGCTTTGATTGACCGATCCAACCGTTAAGATCTCGTCTATCGATCGCAGGGAATCCAAAGCATCCAATGTGCCCGGAGTCTATAATGGATCAAGGGATTTTACAGATCGATGACTTTACCTGCACTAGCTCGATGACCGTAGGGAATCCAAAGCATCCAACGTGCCCGGAGTCGACGATGGATCAAGGGACTTTATCGATCATGAACTAGCTAATTGGTGTGCAAGGGATCCCAAGCATCCAACGTGCTCGGAGTCGACGATGGATCAAGGGGCTTGCACAACAATAGCGTCTGCCGAGGTGGATAACCGAACCAATCAACCAAAGAGAACTCCAACATTTACATCACACAATGTTGAACCAAAAGAACCAAGGCTTGCAAATTTCTTCAAAGGCTTCACCCCTAGCATTAGCTAGAGGTTTAGCCAACCATGCTACAATGGAAGACTAAATTCTCTACAAAAGAGAAAATTCTACACTACTCTATACTACAAATGAAAGAAAGAAAGAAAACTAAGGAGAAGAGAGGAGATGAGTTGTAGAGAATGTGATGATTCAAATGAGGAGGAGAGGCCTCCTTTTATAGATTTTTGAGAGGCTCCCAAGCCACCTCCCAATCCTAGGTGGCACCCAAGCCTAGGTGGCACTTCATGTGTTGGGATGAGAGCAAGAGAGAGAGAGAAGGACATTTCTTGGGATGAGAGAAGGAGAGAGAGAGAGCTAGAGAGAGAGAGAGAGAGAGAGAGAGAGAGAGAGAGCTTTTCTCTTGCAGCAAACGTGTGGGGGAGAAGAGCTGCTGCCTTTTGATGGGGTCCACCTTGTTGTGTGATGGACGATTGCTGAAGCTTGCACAGCTGGAGTGGACTGCACGTGTGAGGGTGCTGGAAATCCAGCTGCTGTTGATGCAAAAGGGCTGCTGATCTTGAAGCAGCTGGACGATGCTGGTGAAGGAGTTGCTGCAGAAGGATGCTAGATGAAGGAGATGATTTCCACTGCTGCAGCTGCTTGGACGGCTGGGATGATCAGCTGGTTGGATGGACGGCTGGAAGGATGGAGTTGCAGCACTGCTGCTACACGTGCTGGCTGTTGGTGAGGACGGCTGCTGATGAATGGTGTTGGAGATCTTGAACGTCCAGCCCTGGTGGACGATTGCAAATGACGGTGGGTCCACCTGCTTGATGGACGGCGTTGATGTGCAGCAGCTGAACATCCACTGGATTGGGGTTGCTGCACGTGCAACAGGTGGGAGTCTGATGGAGTTGGACGGTTGGAAATGAAGGTGGGTCCACCTGCTGTTGTAGCTTGGCACGTGAGGAAGGTGGGGACCACCTTGCTGGACTGATGGACCGCTGAGGCTTGTTGGACGGTCCAATGGCTGGACTGCTGGCCATTGATGGATGGGTCCACATCTGGACCATCTGGATGATGGGTGTTGAAGATCTGCTGGAGTGGTTTGCTGGACGGACGTCCTGGAGATGGACGGAGGAGATCAAACAGCTGTCCTTGATGGACGGCTGAGTTGATGCAGATTGTTGCAGCTGGAGTGATGGTCGGTCAGGGAGGTGTTGCTGACGTGCAAGGTGGGCTAGTGATGGACGGTGTGCTCTGTACGTCAGATGAAGGTGGGGTCCATCAAAGCTGCTGGTTGGACTACTGGTTGGACGTCCACTGCTGCACGTTTGATGAAGCAGATTGGTGGGGTCCACTTGCTGACTGTTGAAGCTGGAGCTGAAGGCAGGTGGACCGAGATGTTGCACACGTGTGGAGGGGGTTGAGATGATGATTGATGGTTGGTGGAGAGGCCCAGATGAACGTTGGATGGCCATCTGAGATTGCTGTCTTCTCTTGACGGCTGATGGTGCTGCTGGATGATCATGCATGTGATGGCCCGCCTTGCTGAATTGGATGGTGATGATGTGATCCACCACATCTGCTTTTGGTGAAGAGTCATCTGAACCTTCATGATGAACGGCTGGATTTCCAGCTGTAGATGGGCTGGATGGGAGCCGCTGGTATTGTTGAAGCTGGATCATCCATTGTTGCATATGATGGACGGTAGATGCATGCTGGCCATGAGATGGAAGGATGAGATGAATGGACTTTGTGCAGATGGTGGTGGATGGAGAGCAGATTAGCTGTCATTCATGGAGAATGGACACTGCCGGCTGTGGAGATGGGTGTGCTCATCAGGTGGGGTCCACCTTAATGGATGGCTTGGCATGGTTGGTCCCACATGTGGACATTCAATCTTGATCGTTCAAACTCATGTGATCTCCAAATTACTACCATCAACATGCACATTCTGGACTTCCGATGAACAGTTGTGATGCAGTCTACCATAGAATATGATCCATTCTTTGATCTTTACCGCCCTATTTTCTTTAGGATTACCACCCACTTGACATTGATCACTTTAGGCCTTAAAACGTCCAGATTGGCCCAGTTCTTGCCCAACCTCTCCTGATCACCTGGACATTGAAAAATCGCCCAATGAGGGATAATTAACCGGAAAAACAATGATAATGCCCTTAACAACCAGGGTTAATTATACAATATTAGGTACTTATCACACCCCCCAACCAGCATTTTGCTAGTCTCAAGCAAAACATGCGAAAATCATCTAAGGATTTTTCAAAATACTGCAATCAATCTTATCTTTAACGGTTTTCATCAATCGAAATCATCTCGAGACTTCTCTTATTTCCTAATAAAACAAAGATAAAGGAAGAAAAGATTTTATGTGATCCTTCAAATTATCTAAACAGTAGAGTTTCCAAGGCATATAGTTTTGAGAATATAAAAATCTAGATTCTAGTCACTTAGTAAACAACTTAGTTGAGTTCAAAGCATTGATCATTCATTAGAAACATTCTAAACATTGAGTTCCATGGTGCACGGTGAAGTCTAGCCTTAACACAAGTAGGGGTTCAATCTTCTACTTTCATGTTAACACTGATGATTGAAGAGAATGGTCAGATCAACCAAGTCACTGATTCCGAACCTTGCTGCTGTTCTTTTTTTTTTTTTTCAACTTTTGATCTCTTTTTTTTTTTTTTTTTTTTTTTTTCAATCAATAACCGATAGCCGAAGACTCCAAAAGGCTCACTTCGTACTATGGTAATGTTTTGTAATGGTAACGACAATGCATGAAAGTCCTTGCCCCAAATTACGATGAATATTCTCTCTCTTTTTTTTATTTTTTTATTTTTTTATAACAAAGTCGACAAGGATCTCCAGGCTTGGTTCCTATCACTCTCAACAATCATCAAGTCAATATTATAGTATCAAACTCAAATCCTGGCAGTGCAAGCTAGATGTGAACTGTGAAAATTTATGACTCAATCAATGTTTATCATTTTCTAATAGAAAATTAATGGAAAGAACTCAATTTTGAAATTTATTGAAGTAACTAAAACTCTAGGCTTTAACATTGTCATCACTAAATGCCTTTTCATTCTACTATTCAAATTATTTTAAAATCACATAAATCACATAAATCCCTAGATTTTTTTTAAGGCTAAAGAAATATTAATTTACAGACAATACAACCACAAATTTCCTGTTCCTTTTGTGCAATGCACATAGACCACGTATCATCCGACAGACTCCTTCAGCCACAAGATGAGCCACATCCTCACATTTCCCATGATCAATTCAGTTTGGGGTCTTACGCTGCTCATAATACCATGAGAGTGTGCTTCACCTCCCAGCTGCCTTAATCCCCTTCATGATTTCTAGGAACAGGGAATACCTGTCGGTTTCAACAGAGATTTCCAACTAAGGTCCTCTATCACGGTGCGTTCAACACAAACAGGATGTTTCCCATAAAACCTTTTTTTTTTGTTGACCTAAAATAGCAAAGAGATAGACAACTGGAAAGATTTTTCACAGAAATTCCACACCCCCCAACCTAAATGTAACATTGTCCTCAATGTTGAAAAATGAATGCATAGACAAATGTAACATGAGAGCAAAATGGTAAAGAATAGAGGGTAAAGAGTACCTGAGAGGATGAATACTTGTAAGCGCTAAAATTTTCCAAGTTGCCAAAAAAAAATACAAGAAACAGACTAACCTACTAGTATACAAAAGGGGATCTCCATCAGACTAGGAGATTAATCCTGATAAACAGGATCTTCCAGAGGGGTGGATTCCTCCTCTGGGGCAAATTCCTCAAGAAAGGGCTTCAAACGCTGCCCGTTCACTTTAAATACATTTTCATTTTTGGGGTTCTCAATCTCAATAGCCCCATGAGGGTAAATAGTTTTGACTACAAAAGGGCCGGTCCATCAAGATTCAGCTTTCCCGGAAATAGATGTAGCCTAAAATTGTACAAGAGAACTTTCTGAGATGGTTCAAAAGATCTTCGAAGGATATTCCTGTCATGGAATACCTTCGTTCGTTCCTTGTATATTCTGGCATTATCATAAGCCTCATTCCGGATTTCCTCCAACTCGTTCAGCTGGAGTTTGCGAAGCGAACTGGCCTTGTCAAGATTGAAATTGAATTTCTTTATAGCCCAATAGGCTTTATGTTCCAACTCCATAGGCAGATGGCAAGCTTTCCCATAGACAAGTCTATAGGGAGACATTCCAATCGGGGTTTTGTACGTTGTACGGTAAGCCCATAACGCATCGGTTAGTCTTAGAGACCAATCTTTGCGGTCTGGATTCACAGTTTTTTCCAAGATGTGTTTGATTTCCCTGTTGGAAACTTCTGCTTGACCACTTGTTTGTGGGTGATAGGGCGTACTCACCTTGTGTGTGATACCATATCCTTCATCAAAGCCTCGAAGGGTCTGTTACAGAAGTGTGTACCCCCATCACTGATAATGGCTCGAGGCGTCCCAAATCTTGATAGAATATTCTCTTTTAGAAATCGTAGAACCGTTTTGTGATTATTGGTTCTACACGGGATTGCCTCAACCCATTTGGAGACATAATCGACAGCCAATAGGATATACAGATATCCAAATGAGGAAGGGAATGGTCCCATGAAATCGATGCCCCAACAGTCGAAAACTTCGATGATCAATATCGGATTTAAAGGCATCATATTTCTACTGGATATTCCTCCCAACTTCTGACAACGGTCACATGCTTTGCAAAAAACATGGGTGTCCTTGAATATTGAAGGCCAGTAGAAACTGCACTGGAGAATCTTGGCAGCGGTTTTCTTAGAAGAGAAATGACCACCACATGCATAAGAATGGCAAAAGGAGATGACACTGTTTGTTCATTGTCTGGAACACATCTCCTTATTATCTGATCTGGGCATTATTTGAACAAATACGGATCATCCCAGAAAAAGTTGCGTACCTCTGTGAAAAATTTCCTTTTATCTTGTGGGGTCCAATGGCTCGGAATTCTTCCAGCAGCAAGATAGTTAACAATGTCAGCAAACCAAGGTTGGCAAGAGACCTCAAACAGCTGTTCATCAGGGAAAGTGTCCTTTATCGGTGTCGTCTCTACGGAATCAGAGAGTACTAGGCGGGACAAGTGATCAGCCACTACGTTTTCTACTCCCTTTTTGTCTCGGATCTCAAGGTCGAATTCTTGGAGCAAAAGGATCCACCTGAGCAAGCGAGGCTTATCATCGTTCTTAGAAAGAAGATACTTGAGAGCCGCATGATCAGTAAAAATCATAATTTTGGACCCAATCAAGTAGGACCTGAACTTGTCAAGTGCAAAGACTACGATAAGGAGTTCCTTTTCCGTAGTTGAGTAGTTTACTTGCGCACTGTTCAAGGTTCTACTTGCGTAGTATATAACATAGGGCTTTTTGTCTTTTCTTTGCCCCAAAACTGCCCCAACAGCGTAGTCACTTGCGTCACACATGATTTCAAAAGGTATAGTCCAATCGGGTGGTTGCATTATCGGTGCGCTGGTCAACATGCCTTTAAGCTTGGTGAAAGCTTCTTGGCAGTCATTGGTCCACTCGAATGGAGCATCCTTTTGCAGGAGATTGCATAATGGACGAGAGATATGACTGAAGTCCTTTATAAATCTCCTATAGAATCCTGCATGACCCAAGAAAGAACGAATGTTTCGTACACTTATGGGGGCTGGTAGGTTGGCAATTAAGTCGATCTTTGCCTTGTCTACTTCTATTCCGTTGGACGAAATATTATGTCCAAGAACAATTCCCTTTTGAACCATAAAATGACACTTTTCCCAATTCAAAACAAGATTCTTTTCTTCACACCTTGTCAAGACCAATTGCAAATGGTTCAAACATTCATCAAAGGAACAACCAAATACCGAGAAGTCGTCCATGAAGACTTCCAAGAAATGTCCAACCATGTCAGAGAAAATACTGAGCATGCATCTCTGAAAAGTGGCAGGAGCATTACACAGTCCGAAAGGCATCCTCTTGTATGCAAAGGTGCCAAATGGACAAGTGAATGTGGTTTTCTCTTGATCTTCTAGGGCAATCTCTATTTGGTTGTATCCAGAGTACCCATCTAGGAAACAGTAGTAGGAGTGACCAGCTAACCTTTCTAACATTTGATAAATGAATGGTAAAGGAAAGTGGTCCTTCCTAGTAACAGTATTCAGTTTCCTATAGTCGATACACATTCTCCAACCAGTAGTGACTCTAGTTGGTACCAACTCATTGTCTGCATTCGCAACTATGGTAACTCTAGATTTTTTGGGTACCACTTGGGTTGGACTTACCCATTGGTTATCTGAAATAGGGTAGATGATACCCACATCCAATAGCTTGAGGACTCGGCTCTAACCACTTCAGTCATGTTTGGATTCAATCTCCTTTGTGGTTGTCTAGAGGGTTTAGCATTCTCCTCGAGGTGTATCCTATGGGTACAAATCAGGGGATCAATTCCCTTGATGTCAGCAATTGTCCAACCTATGGCATCCTTGTGTTCCTTGAGAACATTGATCAATTTGTCCTCTTGGTCTTTATCAAGGTGAGATGAAATAACCACAGGAAAAGTATTGCCTTGACCCAAGTATGTATATTTTAGTTCCAAAGGTAATGGCTTCAGGTCAAGCTTTGGTGCTTCAATTCTTGATGGTAGAGGTTGTGAATCATTTAGAGAGAGTTTTTCAAAATGAGGCCTCCACTGGTTTGTATCATGCACAAGAGTGGATTCTAACAATCCATTCACCACTTCCAAAATTGTCTCATCATTAGAATCAGCAAAGTGGGCTAGACATGCTTCTAAGGGTTCGGACAGAGAGGTTAGAAGGAATTCTTCTTTCATGAGGGTATCGATCAGGTTGGCCTCATGGATCTCATCATCATTCCCTTGTTGTTTACACATGTTGAAAACATTTAGCTCTAACTTCATATTGCCAAATGAAAACTTCACAACCCCATTCCTGCAGTTGATCACAACATTGGAAGTTGCCAGGAATGGTCTGCCAAGAATAATAGGTATTTGGGTGCTAACATTTGCTACAGGTTGGGTATCCAAGACGATGAAGTCTACTGGGAAGTAGAATTTGTCGACTTGTACCAACACATCTTCCACTACTCCTCTTGGTATCCGTACAAATCGATCGGCAAGTTGCAAGGTGGTCCTGGTAGGTTTCAATTCACCAAGTCCCAGCTGTTCGTAAACCGAGAAAGGTATAAGATTGACACTCGCCCCTAAGTCAAGAAGTGCTTGTTCGACCCGGAAGTTCCCTATTATGCAAGTAATAGTAGGACTTCCTAGATCTTTGTATTTTGGGGGAGAGTTTTGGTTAATGATAGCACTGACCTGTTCAGTCAAAAAGGCTTTCTTTTGTACATTGAGCTTGCGCTTAATAGTACAAAGATCTTTCAGAAACTTGGCATATGAAGGTATCTGCTTGATTGCATCCAACAAGGGTATGTTGATTTTCACTTGTTTAAAAACTTCCAATACATCTTGAGCTTTAACCATTGCTTTAGATGAGAGTAGGCGTTGGGGAAACGGGACCACTGGCTTAAAAACATGCTCTGTCTCCTTCTCAGGTTGATCGTCACTAGATCTGTCATCACTCTTCGATTTAGATGATTCCTTAGGTTTATCAACTGTCCTAGGAATATCTTTTTCAATCACCTTACCACTTCTTAGGGTGGTGACAGATTTAGCGTGCTCAACATGACGGTTGGAAGAACCTGAATCATTCACCTCATACTGTCCCTTTGGGTTAGGTTGAGGTTGGGCCGGAAAGGTCCCTTTCTCCTTAACATTCTGTCGTGATTCGATTCTTTCAACGGAAGTTTTGAGCTCTTGGAGGGTTTGCATGATGTGCGTGATGTTCTGATCTTGTCTCTGATTGATTTGAGCTTGTCCCTCCATGAATGTATGCAAAGTATCCTCTAGGGTCTTCCTTGGTGGGGGCACATACGGTGTGCCAGTGGAAGGCACTTGAGGATTATTGCCTACATTGGCAGTTTGTCCATTTCTCCAACTGAAGTTGGGATGGTTCCGCCAATTAGGATTATACGTGTTTGACAGTGGGGCATTGAAAGGCCTTTGATAAGTATTCATGACATTGGCTTAATCATGCAATAATTCTTGAAAAGATGTGATTGTTGGACAACCCTTGGTAAAGTGTACATCGCTCTTACAAATGTCACAAACACTTTCAGTTTCCCTAGTTTTAAGCGTTGACCTTCCTTAATTCCATGGCTTCTATTTTACGTGTGAGCCCTGCTATCTTTGCATTGACATCGTCATCCTCGGTTAAAAGATAAACATCTCTTTTTTCATTGGGCCCACGCTTGGTCTTAACGGGTTTGTCAGATGTGTCCCAAGATTGGGAGTTTTCTGCTAAGAAGTCAAAGTATTCCATAGCCTCATCAGAACCGTTGCTCATAAACTCCCCATTACACATCATTTCTACGAATTGGCGCATGACTGGGCTCAATCCATTATAGAAGAAGCTAATCAAGCGCCATGTTTCGTAGCCATGATGTGGGCAGGCAAGCAAGAGTTCCTTGAAACGTTCCCAACACTGAAAAAAAGTTTCATTCTCCTTTTGGGAAAAAATCATTATATCTCGTTTCAGGGTGTTGGTCTTATGAATAGGGAAAAACTTTTTAAGAAATTCCTTAGTCATCTCTTGCCATGTCCCTATGGTTCTGGGCCTTAAGGAGTGCAACCAAGACTTGGCTTTCTCCTTCAAAGAAAAAAGAACTAGTTTTAACCTAACCAAGTCATCAGAAACGTTGTCGTAATGCAAAGTACCGATTACTTCATCAAATTCCCTCAAATGTAAATAGGGACTTTCAGTGTCGAGTCCATGAAATTTAGGAAGTAACTGTATCACTCCAGGTTTAAAATCAATGTTGCCCGCATTCATCGGAAAAATCATACAAGAAGGAGTACTCATTCTTGCAGGTTGCAAGTAATCACGTAAACTCCTAAATGGTGGCTCATTGTGTACTTCATTCTCATCTTGATCATATTTATTTTCATTCTCGGCCATGTTTATGGTTAATTCACAAGTATCAGGAAGTTTTCTAACACAGTGATTAGATAGACCTTCAACCAAAATTCCGTCGCTTGGAAGACGTCTTGTGTGATCACGAGTCCACTTACGCATAAACACTAAATAAGGAGATAAGGAAAGAGGTTACCCGGAAAGAAGAACACTTGGCTATGAGTGATTCCTGAGAGCAACAAAATAAAATAAGTTAGTAGACTATTAACAATATATTTACATAAACCAATTCCAAAAATATTCTTAAACCGATGCCAATCCCCGGCAACGGCGCCAAAAACTTGCTACAACCCGAAGATTGCACACGCAAGTGCAGGTAGCGAAGTAGTAAAATACTCGGTAAGATCGAGGTCGATCCACAGGGATTGGGGTTAAGAACACTTAGATGAATTAGTTTAGGTGAGTGAGATGAAATCTGGTTTATCCACGAGAGTGGAGCAAGTTGTGTGTGGTGAAAGACAAAAGTAGAAAAGGGGCTAAGGCATCAGGGATCCACCTTTGATTCATTCACAAGATTTGATTCATTGGTCCAACTATAACTCAACTGGAATTGAATAAAGATTCATTCCAACCGGAAGATAAAACAGTTAAACCATTTGCATATTTCATAAAAGATGGTGATCTGAACCGATTGGTTTGACCATGAAGCACTTGTTAGTTAATCGCAGGGAATTCTACGCATTCACTGTGCCCGGAGTATACAATGGATCAAGGGATTTTACAGATCGATGACTTTACCTGCACTAGCTCGATGACCGTAGGGAATCCAAAGCATCCAACGTGCCCGGAGTCGACGATGGATCAAGGGACTTTATCGATCATGAACTAGCTAATTGGTGTGCAAGGGATCCCAAGCATCCAACGTGCCCGGAGTCGACGATGGATCAAGGGGCTTGCACAACAATAGCGTCTGCCGAGGTGGATAACCGAACCAATCAACCAAAGAGAACTCCAACATTTACATCACACAATGTTGAACCAAAAGAACCAAGGCTTGCAAATTTCTTCAAAGGCTTCACCCCTAGCCTTAGCTAGAGGTTTAGCCAACCATGCTACAATGGAAGACTAAATTCTCTACAAAAGAGAAAATTCTACACTACTCTATACTACAAATGAAAGAAAGAAAGAAAACTAAGGAGAAGAGAGGAGATGAGTTGTAGAGAATGGGATGATCCAAATGAGGAGGAGAGGCCTCCTTTTATAGATTTTTAAGAGGCTCCCAAGCCTCCTCCCAATCCTAGGTGGCACCCAAGCCTAGGTGGCACCCAAGCCTAGGTGGCACTTCATGTGTTGGGATGAGAGCAAGAGAGAGAGAGAAGGACATTTCTTGGGATGAGAGAAGGAGAGAGAGAGAGAGCTAGAGAGAGAGAGAGAGAGAGAGAGAGAGAGAGCTTTTCTCTTGCAGCAAACGTGTGGGGGAGAAGAGCTGCTGCCTTTTGATGGGGTCCACCTTGTTGTGTGATGGACGATTGCTGAAGCTTGCACAGCTGGAGTGGACTGCACGTGTGAGGGTGTTGGAAATCCAGCTGCTGTTGATGCAAAAAGGGCTGCTGATCTTGAAGCAGCTGGACGATGCTGGTGATGGAGTTGTTGCAGAAGGATGCTAGATGAAGGAGATGATTTCCACTGCTGCAGCTGCTTGGACGGTTGGGATGATCAGCTGGTTGGATGGACGGCTGGAAGGATGGAGTTGCAGCACTGCTGCTGCACGTGCAGGCTGTTGGTGAGGACGGCTGCTGATGAATGGTGCTGGAGATCTTGGACGTCCAGCCCTGGTGGACGATTGCAAATGACGGTGGGTCCACCTGCTTGATGGACGGCGTTGATGTGCAGCAGCTGAACATCCACTGGATTGGGGTTGCTGCACGTGCAACAGGTGGGAGTCTGATGGAGTTGGACGGTTGGAAATGAAGGTGGGTCCACCTGCTGTTGTAGCTTGGCACGTGAGGAAGGTGGGGACCACCTTGCTGGACTGATGGACCGTTGAGGCTTGTTGGACGGTCCAATGGCTGGACTGCTGGCCATTGATGGATGGGTCCACATCTGGACCATCTGGATGATGGGTGTTGAAGATCTGCTGGAGTGGTTTGCTGGACGGACGTCCTGGAGATGGACGGAGGAGATCAAACAGCTGTCCTTGATGGACGGCTGAGTTGATGCAGATTGTTGCAGCTGGAGTGATGGTCGGTCAGGGAGGTGTTGCTGACGTGCAAGGTGGGCTAGTGATGGACGGTGTGCTCTGTACGTCAGATGAAGGTGGGGTCCATCAAAGCTGCTGGTTGGACTACTGGTTGGACGTCCACTGCTGCACGTTTGATGAAGCAGATTGGTGGGGTCCACTTGCTGACTGTTGAAGCTGGAGCTGAAGGCAGGTGGACCGAGATGTTGCACACGTGTGGAGGGGGTTGAGATGATGATTGATGGTTGGTGGAGAGGCCCAGATGAACGTTGGATGGCCATCTGAGATTGCTGTCTTCTCTTGACGGCTGATGGTGCTGCTGGATGATCATGCATGTGATGGCCCGCCTTCCTCAATTGGATGGTGATGATGTGATCCACCACATCTGCTTTTGGTGAAGAGTCATCTGAACCTTCATGATGAACGGCTGGATTTCCAGCTGTAGATGGGCTGGATGGGAGCCGCTGGTATTGTTGAAGCTGGATCATCCATTGTTGCATATGATGGACGGTAGATGCATGATGGCCATGAGATGGAAGGATGAGATGAATGGACTTTGTGCAGATGGTGGTGGATGGAGAGCAGATTAGCTGTCGTTCATGGAGAATGGACACTGCCGGCTGTGGAGATGGGCGTGCTCATCAGGTGGGGTCCACCTTAATGGATGGCTTGGCATGGTTGGTCCCACATGTGGACATTCAATCTTGATCGTTCAAACTCATGTGATCTCCAAATTACTACCATCAACATGCACATTCTGGACTTCCGATGAACAGTTGTGATGCAGTCTACCATAGAATATGATCCATCCTTTGATCTTTACCGCCCGATTTTCTTTAGGATTACCACCCACTTGACATTGATCACTTTTAGGCTTTAAAACGTCCAGATTGGCCCAGTTCTTGCCCAACCTCTCCTGATCACCTGAACATTGAAAAATCGCCCAATGAGGGATAATTAACCAAAAAAACAATGATAATGCCCTTAACAACCAAGGTTAATTATACAATATTAGGTACTTATCACCCTAACTAAGAGGTTTAGCCAACCATGCTAAGGATAATCAGGAAAACTAATGAAAATATGAAGAACTAAAAGAAGAACTAAGTAAAGGGAGTTGTAGAACTCCGAATCCAACTCTCTCCACCTCCCACTATGATAGATCTCTTATAAGTTAGCTTAGGAACGAAGTAGATGAGTCCTTTTATAGGTTTTGAGCTCTAGCAATAAAGAATCTTCGAGAAGGTGTGCAGCTCTTGTGTTTTGCACAGCAATTTTCGAAATCCAGAAATTTTTGTTTTTGGACGTTGGCCGACCGGCCGGAGCTTGGGTAGAAATTCACTCAAATCTCTGGACATAAAAGTGTACAGGCCGACCTACCAGCCAGCCGGTCGGTCTATGGGTTGGATCTCATAAAAATAGTCCAGTGAAAACCTGTTTCTGAAGGGTTTGGTCGGCCGACCGGCTGGCATAAAAAATGTGGTTTTTCTATCTTTTCTTCCTCCATCTCTATTGTATCCTTGCTTCGCCTTTTGTCCTTTATTTCGTTGGTCTTCAAAGCATGTAAGACGGGCCTCTAAGCATTAAAATTGTAAAGTCTCTTTCTCATTTCTACAATCACAAAACCATGCATTAAGTAGGTATTTAATTATGTAAATCATGCATAGTTAGTGATGAAATGGGGTTAGAATATGCACATTTAAGAGCTCAGCACACCCCCCAACCAGCATTTTGCTAGTCTTGAGCAAAACATGCATGAAACAACCCCATCCTCTAAAACTCAGCTCTCTCCTGGAAACATTCTTCTATAAACTCTAAAACATACAAGTGTAAACATTAGAGAAAATTAATGAAAGAGATTGAAATCTTGAACCCTCCAAATATCGTAAATATTTTATATAGAATTCCCACCAATCAATTGACAAATAGAAGATCTAGAATAAATGTGATCTAGTGTACAAAGTGAATGCTCATTTCATGCACTTCATGGATTCCCTTCTTCATAAATCAACCAAACTGTTTACTCAAAGTGTGTAGTTCAACAACAAGCTTCTGACAGGAATTTGCCTTACCGTTACTTCGATGGCTTTCACACTACTTCCTATTTCCAGCTTAGGTTATGGGTAAACCTTTCCTTGGTTAGTTAATAGGTAGCCATTTTCGAAATTTTCTCAACAAATATTCAATAATAACCAAATTTCCTTTCTTTTCATATACATTAGATATGATTTTTAGAAATCTATATCTTTCGTTCTTTTCTTATTTTCTCATGAACAAGGATGGACAAAATTCCCCAACTTGATTCCTCAACACTTTAAATCACAGTCTAATCAATCCACAAATCTAGTAATCCCCCCCCAACATGAAAATCGTGTGATGTGAGCTAGACTCAAAATGTTTAAAATTTCTATTAATCATTCAATATGGGAATTTATATAGAAATCTACTGTATTTAAAATAATTCCAGAATTTCAAAATCACAATACTTCATCTCTTATCCTTTTATACTCATATTATCTAAAGTGTATAGAAATAATACTTTCCAAGTGAGTTTCAAAATTTTAGAGATTTAAAAATTTTCTTCATGATTGCTCGAGATGTACAAAATACTAGATGATCGAATCTCACCCCCAACCAAATCTTACATTGTCCTCAATGTAACAAGATGTGAATGTAATGATAACATGAGAGCAATGACAAAAAACAATAGAAGTGAGGAATGAGAGTACCTAAGAGAGAAAAATTTAAAACTCTACCTCCATCTAGTAAACCTACTAAAAAACAAATAAAGTAAAAGAAGAAATCTTAATCTTAAACTACACTATACCTCCATCAGATTAGGAGATTAAGAATTTTGATATACAGGATCAGTTAAAGGTATGGACATACCTTCTGAAGGAAAGTTCTCAAATAATGGCTTCAATCCCTGACCATTAGCCTTGAATATGTTACCGTTCCTTGGATTCAACAACTTGACAGTCCCATAAGAATATACAGTTTTGACAACAAAGGGACCGGTCCATCGAGACCTCAATTTTCTAAAAAATAAATGTAGTTGAGAGTTATAAATAAGGACCTTTTGATTAATCATGAAAGTCTTACGAAGGATGTGCTTATCATGGAACACCTTTGTCTTATTCTTATAAATTCTTTCGTTCTCATACACTTCATTCTGGATTTCCGCAAGTTCATTCAATTGAAGTTTGCGCAGCGAGCTTGCTTTGTCAGAATCGAAATTCATTTTCTTTATCGCAAAATACGTTCTATGTTCCAATTCCATAAGCAAGTGACAAGCTTTCCCATAGACCATCCTATAGGGAGACATTTCAATGGGGGTCTTAAAAGCAATATGGTAAGCCCAGAGCGCATCGGTGAGTCGAAGTGACCAATCCTTGTGATTGGGGTTTACTGTTCTATCTAAAATGCGTTTGATTTCCCTGTTGAATATCTCAGCTTGTCTACTTGTTTGTGGGTGATAGGGAGTGCTCACCTTATGATTAACACCGTATTTCTTCATTAAAGCTTCAAATGGTTGGTTAAAAAAATAAGACCCTCCATCACTGATAATGACTTGAGGAGTTCCAAACTGGAAAAGAATGTTTTCTTTAAAAAATCTAATGACTGTTTTATAGTCATTATTCTGGTATGGAATTGCCTCGACCCATTTTGAAACATAATTAACGGCAAGCAAAATGTATAAATTTCCAAAAGAAGATGGGAATGGGCCTATGAAATCAATGCCCAACAATAAAAAATTTTGATTGGTAACATGGGATTGAGTGGCATCATATTTCTACGGGATATTCCTCTCAATTTCTGACAAGGCTCACAAGCCTTAGAAAACTCATGCGTATCTTTGAACATGGTGGGCCAATAGAACCCACATTGCAGAATTTTGGCTGTGATCTTCTTAGCCGAGAAGTGACCACCACACGTTTGAAAATGACAAAAGGAGAATACTCTGCTGCTCATCATTTGGCACACATCTCCTTATAGTCTAATCGGGACAGTACTTGAACAAGTACGGGTCATCCCAAAGGAATTTTCTTACCTCACTGAAGAACTTATCTTTATCTTGCCTTTTCCAATGTGTTGGAATGATACCTGTAGCAAGATAGTTAGCAATGTCCGCATACCATGGTAATTGAGAGACTTGAAAAAGTTGTTCATCTAGGAACATGTCATTGATCGCAGTCGTCCCAGAGGAATCGGTGAGAACAAGTCTTGAGAGATGGTCAGCCACTACGTTTTCTACTCCCTTTTTATCTCGTATTTCTATGTCGAATTCTTAGAGTAGGAGGATCCATCGCAGCAAGCACGGCTTAGCATCTTTCTTAGAAAGAAGATATTTAAGCGTGGCATGATCAGTAAATATTATGACCTTGGATCCGATCAAGTAAGACCTAAACTTGTCCAAAGAAAATTCTATGGCTAAGAGTTCCTTTGCCGTAGTGGTGTAATTTGCTTCAGCCGAGTTTAGAGTTTTACTTGCATAGTAAATGACGTATGACTTCTTCTCTTTTCTCTGTCCTAACACCGCCCCAATAGCGTAATCACTGGCATCACACATGATTTTAAAAGGAATGCTCCAATCAGGTGTTTGCATTATAAGAGCACATGTCAACATATCTTTAAGTTTGATGAAGGCATTTTGACATTCCTCATTGCACTTGAATGAGTTTTCCTTTTGGAGAAGGTTGCATAAAGGATGAGAGAGGGTACTAAAATCCTTGATGAACCTCTTATAAAATCCGGCATGTCCAAAAAGGACCAAACATCTCGTATGCTCTTGGATGGTGGAAGGTTAGAGATAAGATTGATTTTAGCCTTGTCCACCTTGATTCCTTTGGCTGAGATAATGTGACCAAGGACTATTCCCTTTTGAATCATGAAGTAACATTTCTCCCAATTTAGCACAAGTTTCTTGTCTTCACACCTTTTCAAAACAATTTTTAAGTGCCCAAGGCACTCATCAAAGTCGCGACCAAATACGGAGAAGTCGTACATGAAAACTTTCAGAATTTTTCCTACCATATCAAAAAAGATGTTCAATATGCAACGCTAAAAGGTGGCAAGGGCATTACATAGTCCAAACGGCATCCTTCGATAAGCAAAAGTACTGAATGGACATGTAAATGTTGTATTCTCTTAGTCCCCTAGGGCGATCTCTATTTGGTTATACCCTAAATATTCATTGAGGAAGCAAAAGTGGGAATGACCAACTAACCTTTCTAAGATTTGATTAACAAAAGCTAAAGGGAAGTGGTCTTTCCTCGTGACAGTGTTTAGCTTTCAGTAGTCAATGCACATTCTCCAACCGGTAGTGGCCCTGGTTGGCACGAGTTCATTGTTGGCATTGGCTACAATAGTTATTCCAGATTTCTTAGGCACGACTTATGTTGGACTCGCCCATTGATTATCGGATATTGGATAAATGATACCCACATCCAATAGTTTTAACACCTCGGCCTTAACCACCTCCTTCATGTTTGGATTGAGGTGTCTTTGTGGTTGCCTATATGTTCTCGCATTCTCCTCAAGGTGTATGCGATGAGTACAAATCAAGGGGTCTATGCCTTTGAGATCCGCAATTGACCACCCGATGGCATTCTTATGCTCTTTTAGAATGACAATCAACCTATTCTCTTGTTCGTGATTTAAGTTGGAAGAAATCACTACTAGATAACTCTCATCTCGATTTAAATATACATATTTGAGATCCGTAGGCAAATGTTTTAGGTCGAGCTTCGGAGCCTTGTTACTTGATGGAAGAGACTTGTTTTTAGTTAAAGGCCAATGCTCAAATGGTTTCTTCCATTGGTTGGTATCAAGTACCGGCACAGAGTCTAAAATGGCATCCATCTCTCATATCATGTCATCATCAATCTCATGAGAGTGGGCCAAATACGCCTTTAAGTGATTGGAGAAAAATGTTAAGAGGGATGCATCTTCCACGAATGAGTCAATCGGATTTATTTCGTAGACCTCATCATTACCATCCCGTGGTTATTTGCATAAATTAAAAATATTAAGTTCAAGTGTCATATTTTCAAAGGACATTTGTACAAGCCCATTTCTACAATTGATGATTGCATTTGATGTGGCCAAGAAAGGGTGGCCAAGTATAACAGGAATTTGAGCACCTGTTCTAATCACATGATGTGTATCCAAGACAATAAAATTCACTAGATAGTAGAATTTTTTGACTTGTACAAGCACATCTTCAATCATTCCTCTTGGTATACGAACAAATCGATCAGCAAGTTGGAGTGTGGTTTTGGTGGGTTTTAATTCACCTAAACCAAGTTGTTCGTAGACCGAGTATGGGATGAGGTTAACACTTGCCCCAAATCGAGTAACGGTTGTTCAATCCGGTAGTCATCTATGATGCATGAGATAGTAAGGTTAACACTTGCCCCAAATCGAGTAATGCTTGTTCAATCCGGTAGTCATCTATGATGCATGAGATAGTAGGACTACCCGGATCCTTGTATTTTTGAGGCACCTCTTGTTTGATGATAGCGCTCAAATTCTCAGTCAAAAGTACTTTATTGTATATATTATATTTCCTTTTGACCGTACAAAGTTCCTTAAAAAATTTGGCATATGATGATATTTGTTTTATAGCATCCAACAACGGGGTGTTGATCTTCACTTGCTTAAAAACCTCTAAAATTTTTAGATTTTTGTCTAGAGGTTTGGGTGAAATCAACCTTTGGGGAAAACGAGCAACCGGCTTGTATTGCTTTTCCGATTCTTTTTCATGTGGAATGTTGTTTGAACTATCATTCTTGTTGGCAATTTACGGATCATTAGGCTTCGGGGCCTTCATCGGATTGGATTTGTCAATTGTTTTGCCACTTCTTAAGGTGGTAATAGCTTTAACATGTTCCATATGTTGGGAGGATGAGCTGGGATCTTGTGTCTCGAATTAGGTTCTTGGGTTAAGGAGAGGTTGGATAGGAAGTGTGCCTTTCTCCCTAACACTAAGATAAGATTCAACTCTAGCCATTGAAGTTTTCAAATCAATGATGACTTGAGATATATTTTGGTTGAATCTTAGTTATTCTTGCATGAACCCATCAATTTTCAAAGAATTAGTCTTGTTATATTCAGCTTGAACCGACACGATCGCACCCAATATCTCCTCAAGCGTAGCTTTTGGTTGAGGGGTATTATTTGCATTCACGGTTGGTCTATTCCTCCAACTGAAGTTGGGATTGTTCTTCCAACTAGAATTATACGTGTTTGAGTTTGGAGCACTAAATGGTCGTTGATAATTGTTTATGGCATTAGATTGTTCTTGCAAAACTTCTTGAAATGTAGGAATTGTAGGACAATCATGTGTTTCATGTTGATTACTAGTACAAATTCCACAAACATTATCAACAACCTCTATGGGTATAATTGTTTCTCCTTTCTTCAATTCCATGGCCTCAACTTTTCTTGTGAGACTAGTTCCACGTGCACTTATGTTGTCTTCTTTTAAAAAGACATAAATTCCTCCATTTTTTCTTTGTTGGCTTGTCTTGGGATTTATTGGTTTAGATTATCCCAAGATTGTGCATTCTCAGCCAAGACATCAAAGTAATCCCATGCTTCCTCAGCTTCATTATTCATGAATTCTCTATTACACATCATCTCTACGAATTGGCGCATGGGCGAAGTCAGTCCTTCATAGAAAAAGCTTATTACCCGCCAACTTTTGTAGCCATGATGTGGGCATGTGTGCAATAAGTCCTTAAACTTCTCCCAATATTGGAAGAAGGTTTCGTCCTCCTTTTGAGCAAAATTCATGATGAGACGCCTTAGCATGTTGGTTTTATGAGTTGGGAAAAAGTTTTTAATGAATTTCCTAGTCATTTCAGTCCTTGTGCCAATTGATCTTGGCCTTAATGCATGAAGCCAAACCTTCGCTTTCTCTTTAAGGGAAAAGGGAAAAAATTTCGTTGCACAATGTCATCTGATATGTTTGCAAAGTGCATTGTGGCCATCACTTCATCAAATTCCTTAAGATGTTGATAGGCACTTTCATTGTCTAACCCATGGAATTTGGGAAGGAGTTGGATTGCTCCCGGTTTGAGATCTACATTCCCTACATTATATGAAAAAAATTATGCATGAGGGAGTGCTCGCTCTTGCAGGTTGCAAGTAGTCACGTAGAGTTCTTGGTCGAGGAACATTCTCAACTTCATTCTCTCCCATTTCTATTTGATTGTGGCCCAGATTTTGATTGGCCCTTGGATCGAGTTGATATTCAGCCATATTTTTAGAATTTTTTTTTGAAATTTAAACATTTCTTTGTGCATGGTTCCTTATCAATCCCCTCAACAATTCCCCATTCACTTATTAAGTGATTATTTGAATCCCGAACCCAATGGGGCATGCAAATTCAAAACAAAAAGAATGATAAAAGAAAGAAAAATTCTTCCTTATTTTCTTTACTCCTCTAGGACTGAAGCACAAGGTGTCTTGCAATGGTTGAGCCAGAAGAAAAAGTCAATAGGGGTTCAGAGAACTCCTTACCCACTCTTTGAATCTTTTGAGAAAAGTTCAGAAAAAGAAGAAAGATGAGTAGATTTGAGAGGAGAAATCTCTGAGCATACAAGGTTATCCAAGACGGCAATGCCGACCAATATGAATCAAGGCAGCTCGAGGCCAACCTATCATAGATCCAATAGGAGTCTCCACCCACTCTAAAAGAGATGAATAGGATAGGAACGAATAAGGTAGAAGAAGAGTAAGGTTGGAAAGACAAAACCTGATTTGAGAATCTAATAGAACCAACTTACTTTTACTTCAACTCCTAGAAAATCCTGCAAAAATCAAAATAAAACAAAGTTAGTTCTAAAGAAAAATTCTTAAAAATTTAAATAGAAAACTATTTTAAGAAATTTTGGAAAAATCATCAAGTCCCTGGCAAAGGCGTTAAAAACTTATTCACTCCCCAAGTGTAAGGTTGTCATATAGTAATAATTCAGTAAAGACCGAGATCGCTCTCAATGACTAATTTAGGAATTCTCAGAATTTCTTCTAATAATCACCAATTGAAATCAAACTACAATAAACTGAAATTTGAATGTAGAGGAGTAATCTATAAACTTGAGATGAAAGTAACAATCTAAAGAAACACTAAGGTGCCAAGGATCCACTTGTAGCAATCATTGATGTATGATTCGCTTTGGTTTCTCTATTGCACAACTGGAATCGAAATCAAATCCTATCTAGCTAGATTATAGAGCAGTTAATTGAGCAAAACAATCCAATACATGTGTTGTTCATTAACATGATTCCCTCAATTCAAGTTAGGACTTAGGCACACTCAATTGCATAGGCCAATCCTAGTTCCAATAGATTAAGATCACAATCATAATAATCATCAAACCCTATCACAAATCTTAACTAATATCATGATTTGAACTTGATTCAAATCATATGAACAAGCAACACATATATCAGATTTTATAGAAAAAGATAGAACTTTGGTTTGAAGTTCCCACATGAAGAACTAAGTTCTAGAGCATCTTGAATCAGATTCCTTGGAGCGTACAGGTCTAAATCCATGTAAAACAATTAAGAACTAAGACAATTCTTCCAAACATCCATGAGTCATCATAAGATTAAGAAAAACTACTTAGAACTTTATTCAAACTCAACAAACCATTGTTCAATAATTAAAAATAATTCATGGAAACATTAAAACGAATTAAAACATCTTAGATCTACTACAAGCTTCACCTCTTAGCCCTAGCTAAGAGGTTTAGCCAACCACGCTAAGGAAAAACATGAAAAGTAATGAAAACATGAAGAACTAAGAGAAGGACCAAGTAGACGGAGTTGTAGAACTCCGAATCCGACTCTCTCCGCCTCTTACTATGATAGATCTCTTCTAGGTTAGCCTAGGAACGAAGTGGAGGAGTCCTTTTATAGGCTTTGAGCCTTAATAACAAAGAATCTTCGAGAAGGTCGCAACTCTTGCGTTTTGCGCAGCAATTTTCGGAATCTAGAAACAGAAATTTCTGGACGTTGGCCGACCGGCCGGAGCTTGGGTAGAAATTCACTCAAATCTCTGGACATAAAAGTGTACAGGACGACCTACCAGCTGGCCGGCCGGCTAGTCCATCCGGCCGGTCGGTCTATGGGTCAGACCTCATAAAAACAGTCCAGCGAAAACTCTGTTTCTGGAGGGTTTGGCCGGCTGGCAGGCTGGCATGAAAAATGTGGTTTTTCTTTCTTTTCTTCATCTCCATTGCATCCTTGCTCCGCCTTTTGTTCTTTATTTCTTTTGGTCTTCAAAGCATGTAAGACGGGCCTTTAAGCATCCAAATTGTGAAGTCTCTCTCTCATTCCTACAATCACAAAACTATGCATTAGGTAGGTCTTTAATCATATAAATCATGCATAGTTAGTGATGAAATAGGGTTAGAATAAGAGCTCAACACTTTATCAAATAATCTCACCTGAATGTGAGTGAGAAAGCTAGATCCTAGAAAGTGCTTGAGAAAGTTCGACTGTTAAGGATATCAGTCAGCAAAAGTTACAAGTGCATATCCAAACTCCATAGCTGAAAGTAGAAAAATGCAAATTAAGATTAAAACAAGGATTAAAAACCTGTATCAATTTTGTCCATGTCGAAACTTTCAGTAAATTGCCACCATAAATCTTGATTGATGTTTCTGGACAATCACCGACCTACATATCCATATCAATCTAACATCGTTATATATTCCTAAATGCATAACCAGTCACTATGTCATCCATTTGTAGGGAACAAAAGAAAATACCTGAAGAAAAACGCATAAATAATGTACCAGTATTACAATAATGTTTAATGAGAGCACCCAATATTGGAAAAAAAGCTGAAACTATCATCCCCCTCTTAACTCAGTCTCAACAAACCTTGCATCCCCTTTCATCACGATAAGCCCCACACAAAGAGGAGTTGTAGAACAAGTTATTATACAATGTGTCTTAGAAACCAACCTCCCAAATAGAGGGGAAAAAATACAGAAAGAAACCAAGAAAAAAAAAAAAAGTTGAGAACAGATCATATATACCTCAAATCAAGTGAGAAGGTGGGGACATGAAACGAGAAAAGATCATAGCCTTTCCAACAGTCTCCATCAGACCCCACTTTCCATTTACCACAATCCAACACCTACGAAAAAAAAAAAAAAAAAGAATTGTACAACCATCCATCAAAACCCAAGAAAGACATAAATGAGAAAATAAAAAACATAAAACACAATGGGGCATTAAAAAAAATTCATCAGTCACTTTCCAAACTTTTGTTATTGTTAATGTTGTGGTTGTTGTATTTCTTAGAAGAACCCTTGCATTGAGTGATGAATCTCTCCCAAACATTTGCTTTTCTTGCAGCAAAATCGATCACATCTAAGATAACTGCACTAATACTCATCCAATCATGATAATGGAGCTGGACATTGACCCAGGCCAAATCTTTGGACTGGATGGACTCCGTTTGAATGATTCTGAAGAACCAGCCCTATATGGGAACCGAATGCAGGCCCATATCCAGTTCCTCAAATGGGTCTTAAGGAACCACCTGAATTCAGCACAAGCACAAGCACATATGTAAAAGATGGACAAAGATTGGATGGCCAGGATCTTCCAAACCTCAAGGCTTTCCACAAATGGTCCGTCCACAAGAATACCCATCATATCAACAGTCTGTATCACCGGAAATGTGTCCATATAACTCCACAAAATACCGAAAAGATAAAAAACAAAAAAAGGAATGCATATGAAAACATACACTAACCAAATGAAGACAAGGAAAAAAAGTAAAATAAAACCCTAATTCATAAACCCTAAAATCCTAAAGAGAGCGATCAAAGAGGGATTATAAAGCATTCAAAACACAAAGATATTAGGAAACATAATAGCCATTACAGATTGGAAGAATGCAAAAGGTAAAAAAATGGTGTTAGGTTGTTTTAGTGCACAACTATTAGAATGAAGGAGGCCTAGAACTGGTAGATGTGTGGTTTCTATCATAATTTCCTTGAGGTTAATGAGTTTCCATGCAAATATGAGGATGTAAAACATTATAAAACATTTTTTCATCGAAAACAGATAATGCATAAAACATTTCTTTTAGACAAATCACATTTAACAACAATTGAAGCAAGGAAAAATTCAATGTTCAAATGAGAAATTTTTGCTGCCAACAAACTGTACTTGTGGGACGCACCTTTTTTTTTTTATATATAAAAAGTACATACAACTTGTAAGGAGGGCCTACCTTGCTGATCAAAGGAGGGCCCACCATGGTGTTTAGATGTGCCCCAAGAATGCTCTTCAACTATGTTCTTTTTAACCCAACCTTTGGACTGTTTTGGGCTCCATTTCAAGACATCTTTGAGACCCACCTTCCTGTCCATTTTTCTTGGACTAAAGTATCTTGGAAAGTGGTGAAAGGTGGGACCCACTAGTCTAGAAATGAGACTCAATTGGCCATTGATGGCAGCCCAGGTTTTTGACTAAGTATCAGTTCTGAAAATCCTGTGTTTTGCAGCAAACCTTCATTTTTGGACCCTTGTGGCGGACCCTAAAAATATCAATTTGGGTAACCACTACTGAGGTTTTGTAGCCCTCATAAGTGAGAGTATAAAAAACCTCTTATACCTCCAAAGTGAGTCCCTCGCGATCGGTGAACAACACCCAAAATGAGGCCAGCAATAGTTGTGCAGAAACTGTGCAGCAATTCCAAGTACCCATATTGGACCTTGCACCATAAACTCCATGCACACTTTCAGTGGGCCCCACCTTAGGGTTTTTGATGCTCATACATAGGGCTATCAGAACTTACATCCTTTCACCCAAAGTGGACCCCATGTGATCGTGAATCAGACCCAAAAATGAGCCCGACCAATTTCTGCACAACCTGAAAAATTGAAAATCTGTTTTGGTCGTTCTTGTGAGGCCCATCTCTGTGGGGTCCACCAACTATGTGTGGGTCTTATCTAACCATCCAGACCCTGGAAGTGGTCTGTTGATCAAAGGGGACCAGCCTTGTGAACCCCAAACTGTGTAAACAATCCAAGGCCACCATGATGTTTATCTTCAATTCAACCCTTGATAAGGGGAGCTACCTGGCCTCCCCATATTATTTTTAATTATGTATTAATATACATATAGAAGAATGAGGATGCATATAACAAACATGCCGGTGGTTTTGGTAGCAATCCATCGACCCAGAATTACAGATGATTATCTCATGCGACCAGACCAAGTGAAAGCAGAGTTGGCGTGATAGGTAGATGGGCTTTCATCCAACCACCCCATAATAAAGGCCCATTTGGGAGCTTCGATTTGGAATGCATTGGAATCCAAATCACAATTACATTGGAATCAGCGTGATTCCAAATTCTCATTTTTGTTTGGCTTAAATGCTCTGGAATCCAAATCTCTTATTTGGGAACTTGTATTAGGAGGGTATTGGAATTTTTTGGTATATTCACAATACTTAGATTTTGTTAACTAAATTAGCTTCCATACTCTAAATTAGTATATATATATGGAGTATTTGATAGAATGGCTGTAATAAGTCCATTAAAATATATACTTTGCCAAAAAAGAAGAAGTTTCGAGCATTGGGTGGGCCACAAATACAAGGATCACAAATAAGCAACTCACTAACGGTTTTTAACCGTCCATTTAAATGTCCAACATTTGGATGGTTCATATCATTCTATTGATCATATGATTTTAGTATTGCAGCTGATAATTGAATTATTTTGGGGTATCATAAATATGCCATGTGTATAATGGATTAGTAGCTTAGAGACATCTTTGTTACATGTGTGACTCTCCTCCCCTTGAAAGGGAGGCAAAAAAGGCATTTCCTCTCAATTCCATATGAATCTCAACATATTGCTGGGATTTCAAAGCATACCAAAAAGTAAGATTTCAAATACCTCCTATTCCAACTGCCTCCAAATCTAAGGCTGCCAAATGCAAAAAGTAGCTATATGGATTTGAAATACTCTCATTTACCATCAAATTCAAGGTACCAAACGGGGTGTAAGGGAAAGCCAAGGGATTCCAAATCCAGGGTACCACACACAACCGGGGTGTTTCGAATCCAGTGGGTTTCGAATCCAAGGGATTCTGAATCTAGGGGGTTTCGAATCTAAGGGGTTCCACATCCATGCTCCAAACAGGCCCTAATAATCTGCAAGAGAGAGAGAGAGAGAGAGAGAGAGAGAGAGAGAGATCAGTAGCTGCGACGCCGCTGGTGATGGAAATCAAAAGGAGAGAGGTAGTGAGATTGGGAGAAGGAGAGCTTACAGAGAGAGAAGGTGAGAGAGAGAGATGAGAGAGGAAAATGAGATTAGGGATTTTACCCTAACCGTGTGGGCACCCGCGGACCTGGCATCTTTGCACACGTGTCTTGGGAACAAAATTTGAACTATTCGTATGATATAGCCCCTCATGAAACCCCTAAGCCTCTAGTTTCAGTTTTCGCTTTCAAAGAAAGTCGACTGTCTAGGACAGTCGAATTTCCACCACCAACAATTCAAATTTAGGCGTCAATTCGACAGTCGATTTTTTTCAAAATTCGACTGTTTAGGACAGTCGAAAATTTGGGGAGCTAATTTCGACTGTTTTGGACCGTCGAATTTTTCAAGTGGTAAATACGACTGTTATGGACGGTCGAATTTATTCGACGGTTATAGACCATCGAATTTTGTAGTCGAATTTACCGCTTTTTCACGTAGTGCAGGTTGGGTGCCTATCACCTTCCCACTCTGTAATCGTGATCCCTTAGCTCGAATCTCTAACCGCTAATCAAGGAGTCATTTCAGAGGAAGGAATCTTCGGATCCCCTTCTTTGACATTTTTACAGAATCTAGCCGATTGTAGATTTGAAGTAACTGGCTAGGGGCGACTCCAGTCTTACCTATCCAAACATACCCAGTACTAAAGCACAAAAAGCCCTCGAAGAAGAGGTGAGCCTGTGGAAGCGACGATTCGCGCCCTTGAAAAAGGAGAAACGCGGATCCCAGCGTTCATAAAAAGGGAAAGAGGGAAATCAAATACCCTTTTTTGACAACAGGGATGGTCGGATGTCCTGGATTGTAACCCTACTTGTTAATTTCGACGTTACTTCATCTTTTGACTTCCCAATTGAAATAATGATGGTAGAAATCACTTTCCCAGAGACAGCAGAGAGTATTTTGCCTTAGAATGGTTGAATAAAAATGAGGAAAATGAAGCGATCTGCAAATTGGATGGATCATTGCACTGTAGTGTTTCCCTTCTTCTGATTGTTGCATCGCTTCTGGACTTGCTCTAATTCCCTCGTTAACTCAACCCCACCCCTTCATTCACAAAGGGCCCCTTAAATAGGCAAAGGGATCGAATCAGTTGTAGATATGGCTAATCATTATGAGGGATATGTTCTATCGATTATGGTGATTGGGCCAACAAAGAAAAATCCCAAAACTGATCATGCGCTGACCAATCTTGAGTGAAACCAGTCAGCCAATGAACGGTTGCATGCAGAACCGGTTCTTGACAATCTGACTCCCAAACCGGCCTTGTAGTAGTGGTTTTGCTAAACCGGGAGCTTCCCTACTAATCTAGGTGTTGTTATAGGTGGTTTTGAGAAACTCTATGCTTCTTCGCGGGTGGTGCTTACACTACACACCACTTTGGGCTCACCCCCCATGCCTTATGAAAATAACTGACTGACCTGACAAGTGAAATCGGGGTGTGTCTTATTCCATATGGTTTCCTCAATCGGGATGTGATTGAAGTTAACGATTAGGATCTAGCTCAGATCAGGGTGGGGAGTTTACAGATGCCACCAGAGGTTGGAGTATAATTGAATTCTAAAGCGAGTAGACACCCCACTTCTAGATTAGATGTAGGTGTGATCCAGTCTATCTCTTACTAGAGTGGGTGCATCGATGGGTTCGCCTAATTAAAGTCTAACTTGGACATCTCATGTGGTCAAACAACTGTTTTTTACAACAAGAATGGTTGGATGTACCAGATTCCAACCCTAATCATTAACTTCGATGTTACTTTGGCTTTTGACTTCTCAATTGAAATAATGATGGTAGGAATCACTTTCCCAAAGATGATAGAGAGTATTTTGTCTTAAAATGGTTGAATAAAATGAGAAAAATGAAGCGATCGATAAATCAGATGAATCATTACATTGTAACATTTCCCTTCTTTTGATTGTTCCATTGCTTCTAGACTTACTCCAATTCCCTTGTTACCTCAATATCTGACCCTCCCCCCTTCGGTTTCGTTTGTAAAGGGCCCCTTAAATAGACAAAGGGATTAAATCGGTTGCAGATCTGACGAATCATTACCAAGGATATGTTTAGTCGATTGATATGATTGGGCTAGCAAATTAAAATCCCAGAATTGGCCATGTGCTGACTAATTTTGAGTGAAACCAGTTAGCCCATGAATGGTTCAATGTGGAACTAGTTCTTGACAATCCGACTCTTAAAACTGACCTTCCAGTATGGTTTAGATAAATCGGGGAGTTGCTCTGCTAATCCAGGTGTTGTGATGGGTGTTTTTTGGAAACTCTGTGTTGCTCCTTAGGTGGTGCTTATAGTACAACCACTTTGGTATAGACCCTATGCCTCCTGGCAATAGCCAATCCAACCCGACAAGTGAGTTTGGGATGTGTCTTATGCCATATGAGTTCCTCGATTGGGACACGATTGAAGTCAACTATTAGGATCTAGCTTAGGGTGGGGTATCTACAGATGCCCCTCTTTGGTAGAGGTTGGAGTACAATTGAATGCCAAAGCGAGTCGACACCCCACCTCTGGATTAAACGTAGGTGAGATTTGGTTTATCTCTTACCAGAGTGGTGTGCATCGAGGGGTTCGCCTAATTAAAGTCTAACCTGGACATCTCATAAGGTCTAAGGAAAATGTTGAAATCTGTCTCTATGTGTTTTGTGGCTTTACGGGGCATCGAATTACAACCCTTTCACACCATAATCAACATGTGTACATCAAAGGGATTTATGAGTATGCATTGTGGTGGTTGAAGCCCTTGTGATTTTTTGCGGCCTTACGAGGATAACACACTTTGATATGGAAATGTAATTTTTTGATGCTGCGAGATCCCTTAGGATTGCTTTTAAAGCCTATCGTTTGTAATGGGCAGTTGCTTGCATGTTTTACAGCTTTACAAATCTTCCACATTACAATGCGTAAGGCTTACAAGGGTCCTAGACTAGAGACATCTGGGTTATTCGTTAGCCATTTGAGTCCTCGACTTCACCACTTTGGTTGTAATAGACTTTCCCACAATGAGCGGTATGATTACTCTAATCCAAAAGAAATCATTTCGTATTCCGAGACGATCAGGCTGACATTGAGAGTTCAGGCAGGCTGTCCCATATTCCACATATGATCTTGGAGAAAACCAAAATTAATTATTAGTGTTATGTCGGAACCCATCGAGAAGAATGAAAGACCACCTAGTGCCTCGGATGCCGTACGCATTGTATTTTTAAAATTTTTAATTTTTTTTTGTGATTTTTTGTTGAACGTCCAATTTATACACAAAGTAGCCCATTACATCACATTATATGCATGGTTTGCATGTTTAAAAGGCTCATCTAATGCATGTTTTGTGAGTGTAGGAATGAGAGCGACTTCGTCCAATTGGTGACTAAAAAGAGCATATTTAAGAGCCTTTGAATGAAGGCCCAAGGTGGACCAAAGAAGGAAGAAGAAAGAGGGAGAAAAGAGAAGAAAGAAAGGATGAAAGACGAGGTCCGATCGGTCATGACCGATCAGCCAAGGGAGCCAGACCAATCAAGACCGGTCGGCCACCTTGCTTCCCACTCTGGAAATCACTGGACTAAGGACCAGCTTGGTCCGATCGGTCGGCCATCAGGTCAAGGATCTCCCTATGCACGTTGGACTCCATTCCAAAAGTCCGACTGGTCAGCCAGCCCAATCCGATTGGTCACGACCGGTCAGCCATGTGTAAAACAACAGTTTCTAAATTTGAACTCCGAGATTTTCTGTGCAAGTACGTAACGCTACGCAAATTTTGAAAGATTTCGACGCAGTAGAGGTTCCCCACTATAAAAGGACACCTAGGGTCTCTTCCTAGGGCATCAGAGAAACTGAGGAACTTCGTGGAAAGTGAAGGAAGCCATCGTGGAGCGTTTACAACCCTCCCAACTCTGGGTTTTTATGCTTTTTTTGTCTTTTTCATTAAGTTCTAGTTGTAGAATGACAATGCTCGGCTAGAATCTCTCAGCTAAGGCTGAGAGGTGAAGCTTGTAGCCAATTTCATGTTTAATTCAGTTAATTCAGTTTAATTCAAGTAGTTTCACTTTAAGTTTAAATTTTGAATGTTCTACTTCTTATATTTTTAGAAGTTTTATGAGAGTTCATGTGCTCCAGACATGGATTCTTTGCAATTCTCTGAGATTATCATATTTTGTTTGATTAGATATGAATTATGGTAACCCTTGAGCATGCCATAGTCCATAGGCATGGCTGTTACTCCGAAGGCTATGAATTCTTATGCTATATGTGGTTGAATGGGACTAGAACTTGGAAGTTCAACTTAAGTGGGATTGAATGTATTTAATGCTTTATCTTCTAGTTAGATGAGAGATAGAACTTCAAATTTAGTTGTATTTATGCTTGAATTGATTGGATTGACATGGGATTGTTACAAGTGGATCCTTGAAAGCCTTAGTTTCTCATTTACTGTTTTTCTTAAGTTACTGTTTTAACACAATTCTCTCAATTGAATCTCTTAATTATTGTAATCCTAGTTGCTGGAATAGCTTAGAAGTTGTTTTCTAGTTCCCTATGGATTGACCTCAGTCTTACCGAGATTTATTACTACATCGCAACCTTGCACTTGAGGCGAGTGAATAAGTTTTTGGCACCGTTGCTGGGGAATTTAGATAACGGTTCTAGATTGTTTAAGTGGATGTAGAAGTAGAAGTAGATAGGTTTTTCTGATTTCTTTGAACTAACACATTGTTTTGCTTTGTAGAATTTCTTCTCTAGTTCAAGAAAATCGGGTAATATATCCTTCTAACTTAGTGTAGACTTTCAATTTTTGATTAATTTTAGATTTTAGGACTTAGGATTAGTTTAGTTTTTAGTTGAGTGGTTTATGTCCCGTTGGGAACGTGACCACTCCAATTGTCTCCAATCCGAAGGTGGTCTAGTTGGACCATTGTCAGTCCATCGACGAGTCCGAAAATACCAAGAGCATTATGATAGCTTGGGGAATATGGATCAAACACCTTTAAGGAATCCTCCCCCTACTCTAAATACAAATGCAAATCAAGAGGGAGTAGGAGAAAATGAGGTACATAACATTCTTCCAATGAGATCATTACAGGACTACCTACAACCATCCCGTGCAACTACACCCTCATGCGTGGTCTTACCACCAACCAGGGGAAACATCGATATAAAACTGGGTGTGATTCAACTTATACAAAAGTTTCATGGGCTAGACTCTGAAAGCCTATATTTGTACTTAAAGGAATTCGAAGAAGTGGTGGCTGCCTTACAATACACTAATGTCTCTGAAGATGTAATTAAACTTAAACTTTTTTCCTTCTCATTGAAAGAAAGAGCCAAGATTTAGCTTCACTCTCTTAGACCACATTCGATAGGGTCATGGAATGAGATGACCCGAGAATTCTTGAAAAGTTGTTCCCAGCTCATAAAACTGAAAGTACGTCGGTAGTTTAACACGACACCTTCATATGTGCGAAAGCTTAAAGAGCAACTAGAATTATGGCTAAGACTTATAGGAGGGGGTGATTAGGACCTTTTTGAAATTCTTTTTGCCTACTTACACAATTTAACAAATTAAACTAAGTAAGAACACTTCGGCTTCCAAGCCTAAGTGGGTCCAATCACAAGACTAGCATAAGTTTTAAGCAATAAACAACCTAGTCTAAGCATACATAGATAACCAAATGATATAACTAATCAAGCTCCTAATCTATGCAACCTATGTAAACTGATGAGAATGGATCAATGAGCTCAAGTCTACACAACTAGTGAAAGTACATCTTGTGTGTGGATGTGCCTATCTAGTGCCTAGCATACATTCCTATCAAGCATTCGTAATTAAAGAATTAAACATCCAATGCTAAGATATCAATGTGCTCAATTCAATCACAAACACAAGCATGTATAGTGGTTCAACTTTGGGTCTACTCCACTCCCGGTTCAAGTACTCAACTCTTTTGAGCACACTGGCATTCACTATCAGAGGTTTTAAATGAGGTTCACCTCTCAACCTTTACACAGAGGTTTTACTGGTTCACCTCTCAACCATAACTGGAGTTTTGGACAAAGGGCTAACTCTCAACCCAAATGGAGTTTTGGACATAGGCTAACTCTCAACCCGACGCACATTCACTCCCGTGTCGGAGGCTCCCCCTTGGAGACTTTGTTTAGGCCTGGCAAATGGGTCAAAGAGTGCCAAACAACCCCTAGTTTTAGGCAGACAAACAGGCCAAGGAACGGCCAACGTCCCTAGTTCGAGTTTGACAAACAAACTCTACACTCAACTCCCAAAGGGAATTGAGTGGATGGACTCTCAATAAAGACAACCTTACTTGTCGGATGAGCCCCTTGTTCAGCGCCGGTTTGGGTTACTTGATCTCCGCTCTCTCGTGCTTCAATCAGCTTCCCTTGCTCCCACGATCGTGTTGCCGTTGCGTCGCCAATGCTTCAGCTACACTCGATCAATCACCTTGCTTTTGATGCCTTTGAGATGCTCTAAGTGACAGGAGGGTAGGTTTGAGAACTCTACAACTAATGGGAATGGGTTGCCTAGAGTTTCTCTTCTACAACGATCTCATCTTACAGTTTTGGACAAGGATATGCCTATCAAGGAATGTCCAAACTCTAAAGATCAAGAGGGGATGAAGGTCATCTTCTTCATAAGCTTGGAATGCTCCAATCTTATGTTAAAGCACAAAGAAGATGCCTTACATAGGTTGGGAATGAGCATCAAATGGTCTCCAACAATGGTGGCTTCACTCCTCTCAAAATTCCTCTTCTTCCCCTCAAAATGAGCCAAGCCCCTTTATAAAAGATGTTCAAATGGACAAAAAAGGGCAGAAAACGGCTAGTTCTGACCTGTCCCGACCGGTCGGCTAAAGGCCAGGTAAGATAGAAAATGCATTGTCTAGGGGGGGGGGGGGGGGGGGGGTTCTGTCCGACCGGTCAAGACCGGTCGGACCAGCCCAGCCGACTGGTCTTGACCGGTCGGCCCAATGGCTTGCACACTCCAGAAGCTTGCTGTCTGGACTGGAGGGTAGTCCGACCAGTCTTGACAGATCGGTCCAGTCCAACCGACCGGCCGGGACCAATTGAACAGGCCTAGGTTCAGCCTGATGACTTGCTGACCCATCTCTTTCACAACCCACTCTCTATGGCTAAGGTATCGGTGATCTTTTGGGACACCTAGGGCCAATCTATGATGACTAAAGGTTTCTTAATGTGGTCAAGGTCATCAAACAAGTTAAAGGGTTGGGTTTTGGTCAAGGTTAAGGCACACCAAGGCATTACTTTTACCTGTTTATTCTTCCTTGATGCAGCAAGGCCACTTGAGTCTTCGGTCTTCGTCTTTATTAAGCTACACCGACACTAGACTCACAGACCTAAGTGATTGACAAACAAGGTGCACTAGTATGCCACGAAAAGTGCACTAACAAAAACGAACACCCTTCGAAGAGCCATAATGAATTTTTCGGCTAAAGATAGTGAATCATTCTTCCAATGTTGGGAAAGGTTTAAGGACCTCCTACTTGCTTGCCCACATCACGGCTACAAAAGTTGGCGAATCATGAACTTCTTCAGTGATGGATTAAGTTCCAATATGCACCAATTTGTAGAGATGATGTGCAACGGCGAGTTTATGAGCAAAAATCCAGATGAAGCTTGGAGTTATTTAGATATGTTGGTTGAGAATGCCCAATCATGAGATACCCCCAAGCCTACTCAAGAAAAAGAGAAAGGAGGGATTTATATCCTCAAGGAGGAAGATGATGTGAATGCAAGTCTAGCCAGCCTCACAAGGAAAATTAAGGCCATGGAACTTAGTAAGAGTAGAGTTTCAAAGTCCAATGAAGCTATTGAGACTGCGTGTGGGATTTGTTTCACCAATTTACACGCTACGTAAGATTGTCCTACAATTCCTGCATTTCAAGAGGTGTTACATGAACATGCAAATGCCACATATGCTTATCAACGGCCTTTTAATGGACCAGTGGGTAATACGTACAATTCTACTTGGAAGAACCACCTAAATTTCAGTTGGAAGAATCCTCCCACGGGCAATCCCACCAACTCTCAAGGGGGCCCACCCATGCAAAATATGGCCCCACCTCAATTCTCGATGGAGGATACCTTAAAAGCGTTTATGCAAGGGCAAACGCAAATCAATCAATCAAATCAACAAATGTTCCAAGAACTTAAAGTCTCGGTTGATGAGATTAAGGGATGCTTGAATGCTAGGGAAGGGACCTTTCCGGCCCAACCTCAGCCCAATCCAAAGCAAGTGCATGAAGTGAGCATTCGTAATCTCTCCAACTAACATATGGAGCAAGCCAAATTCGTCACCACTCTAAGAAGTAGTAAACAAATTGACAAATTTATTCTGGTGAAAGCCGACAAGCCTAATGATCCGGTAAATTCTGAGGATGAGGACGGATCTAACTTAGCCCCACAAGAAACGGAACGCGTTTACAAGCCCGTAGCACCATTCCCTTCGAGATTGGTCGCTCCAAAATCTCTTCCAAACTCTCATGATATTTTAGAGATTTTCAGACAAGTCAAGATTAACATTCCCTTGCTTGATGCCATCGAACAAATCCCCTCTTATGCCAAGTTTCTAAAGGACCTATGCACAATTAAACGCAAATATAATGTGCAGCAAAAGACCTTCCTAAATGAGCAAGTAAGTGTCATTCTCACTCAAAAGATCCCCCCAAAGTTCAAAGATCCCGGTAGTCCCACAATCTCATGTATCATTGGAGACTACCAAATTAAGCGTGCACTGCTAGACTTGGGGGCAAGCGTAAACTTGATCCTGTACTCGGTATATGAGCAATTGGGTCTTGGTGAATTAAAACCCACCAAAACCATATTACAACTCGTTGATAGATCCATCCGTGTACCGAGAGGGATAGTTGAGGATGTTCTAGTCCAAGTTGACAAATTCTACTACCCGGTAGATTTTATCGTCTTGGACACACAACCGGTTATAGATGTTAGCACTCAAATACCGATAATTTTAGGCCACCCGTTCCTTGCTATATCAAGCGCAATCATCGATTGTCGAAATGGGGTGATGCAATTATCCTTTGGAAACATGACATTAAAGGTGAACGAGTTCCACTTGGGAAAAAGGCATAGGGATGTTGATGACGACGAGCTCTTCGAGGTAAATATGCTCGAATCTTTTAAAGAAGAAGAGCTCCTCCAACTTGAACCACTAAAAAGCTTGGAGACATGCTTGACACATTTTGAGGATTCTAAAGACCCCATCATTAGTGAAATTGTGCAAGCATTGAATATTGAGAAACTGGTAGTTGATACTAGCCGGTGGAGGCCCCATTTTGAAAGATTGCCACCAACCACATCAAGGCCTCTACCGTCTAACATCAAACCACTGAAGCTTGACCTTAAACTATTGCCATCCGAGCTTAAATATGTATACTTGGGTCAAGAAGAAACATTCCTGGTTGTCATTGTCTCTCACCTTGGGAAAGACCAAGAGCTCAAGTTGATTGAGCTACTCAAAGAACATAATGGAGCCATAGGTTGGACAATAGCGAATCTCAAGGGGATAGACTCTGTGGTTTGTACTCACGATATACACCTTGAAGAAAATACGAAAATGACTAGACAACCTCAACGAAGGCTAAATCCAAATATGATGGAAGTTGTTAAAGTTGAGGTGTTAAAGCTACTAGATGTGGGTATCATCTACCCCATCTCGGATAGCCAATGGGTAAGTCCTACCTAAGTTGTCCCTAAGAAATCCGGTATTACCTTAATAAAAAACGCCAACAACGAGCTTATACCGATTAGAGTAACCACAGGTTGGCGTATGCGCATTGATTATCGGAAGCTAAACATGGTCACTAGGAAGGACCACTTCCCTCTCCCATTCATGGATCAAATTTTGGAGAGGTTAGCAGGTCATTCTTATTATTGCTTCCTAGATGGCTATTCCGGTTACAATCAAATTGAGATAGCCCCAGAAGACCAAGAGAAGACCACTTTTACATGCCTTTTTGGCACCTTCACATACCGAAGAATGCCATTCGGGCTATGTAATGTACCATCCACATTCCAACGATGCATGTTGAGTATTTTCTCGGACATGATGGGTGAATTTCTCGAGGTATTCATGGACGATTTTTCAATTTTTTGTTCTACTTTTGATGAGTGCCTCAATCACTTGGAGTTGGTCTTGATAAGATGTGAGGAGAAGAACCTCGTCTTAAACTGGGAAAGGTGTCATTTCATGGTACAGAGAGGAATAGTCCTTGGACATATCATCTCGTCTAATGGAATAGAGGTAGACCGGGCAAAAATTGATATAATTTCCAATCTACCACCACCCAAAAGCATACGCGATCTACGGTCCTTCCTTGGACACGCAGGTTTTTATAGAAGGTTCATAAATGATTTTAGTCATATTTTAAGGCCCTTATGTAACTTTCTCCAAAAAGAGAACCAATTTGAGTAGAGTGCCGAATATCAATTAGCTTTTTCAAAGCTAAAAGACATGTTGACAACCGCTCCTATCATGCAACCATTGGATTGGTCTGTACCTTTTGAGTTGATGTGCGATGTAAGCGATTATGTTATTGAGGTGGTGTTAGGCCAAAAGAAGGATAAGAATCCCCATGTTATCTACTATGCGAGTAGGACCTTGAATCCCGCCCAAGTCAATTACTCGACTATGGAGAAGGAGCTCCTAGCCGTCATCTTTGCCTTGGACAAATTTAGGCCTTACTTAATAGGATCCAAGGTCATTGTTTACACAAATCATGCGGCACTGAAACACCCTTTTTCTAAGAAGGATGCCAAGCCCCATTTGCTTAGATGGATCCTACTCCTTCAAGAATTCGATTTAGAGATCAAGGACAAGAAGGGAGTAGAAAATGTGGTGGTGGATCATCTATCCCACCTAGTCCTACCTAATTCCATTGACGAGTCCCCTATTGAGGACTCATTCCCTGATGAGCAACTCGTTGTTATACATCCACCATGGTACGCTGACATAGCCAATTATCTTTCCACAGGTGCGATGCCGATTCATTGGACTGTGCAAGATAAACGAAAATTTCTATGGGAAGTGCACAGATTTTTCTAGGATGAATCTTTATTGTTTAAATATTGCCCAGATCAAATTATTAGGAGATGTGTCCCTGATGATGAACATAATTCCGTCATCTCCTTTTGCCATGATCAAGCATGTGGGGGTCATTTTTTCGCCAAGAAAACCACTACAAAAATTCTGTAGTGTGGTTTTTATTGGCCCACTCTATTTAAGGACACCCATGAGTTTTGCAAAGCATGCGAGCGTTGCCAAAAGTTAGGAGGATTATCCCATCGAAATATAATGCCTCTTACCCCAATTCAACATCTTGAAGTCTTTGACTGTTGGGGCATCGATTTCATGGGACCATTCCCCTCATCTTTTGGAAATGTCTATATATTGCTTGTTGTAGACCATGCGTCTAAATGGATAGAGGCTATTCCATGTAGAACTAACAATCATTGTACGGTTCTAAAGTTCCTTAAAGAAAATATATTTTCCAGATTTGAAACGCCTCGAGCCATCATTAGTGATGGTTGTTCTCACTTTTGCAATAGGCCTTTTGAAGCCTTAATAAAGAAATATGGCATTAGGCATAAAGTGAGTACCCCATACTACCCACAGACGAGTGGGCAAGCTGAAATTTCCAATCCGAAAATCAAATAGATTTTGGAAAAGATGGTGAGGCCAGATCGCAAAGATTGGTCACTGAGATTAGATGATGCACTTTGGGCTCACCGTACCGCGTACAAGATCCCTATTGGAATGTCTCCTTATAAACTTGTCTATGGGAAAGCTTGTCACTTGCCTGTGGAGATTGAACATAAAGCCTATTAGGCAATTTGGGCATTGAATTTTGACATCGACAAGGCTAGCTCGCTTCACAAACTCCAACTTAATGAGCTTAATGAGATCCGGAATGATGCTTATGAGAACTTGAGGATTTACAAGAGTAGGATGAAGGCCTTTCATGACAAACATATATTTAGAAAATCCTTCCATGAAGGTCAGAAAGTGCTCTTGTACAATTCCCGACTTCATCTTTTTTCGAGAAAATTGCGATTTCGATGGACCAGCCCATATATTGTTACAGAAGTTTTTCCTCATGGGGCCGTTGAGATAGAGAATGCCGCAAATGGTAACTGTTTTAAAGTTAATGGACAACGCCTTAAACCATTTGTTGAGAAATTTGATTCAGAGGACATGTCCATCACTTTGAATGATCCTATGTATCAGGATGACTGATCTCCTAGTCTGACGGAGGTATAGCGTAGATTAGGTTTAGTTATTTTTTCTATTTTAGTTTTGCTGTTTTAGTGGATTTAGTTATCACAATTGTAGACTTCCATGATCAACTCTCTCAGGTACTATTGTTCTCACTCTCTAGTATTTTACCATTGCTCTCATTTTCATGCTCATTGCATATCTTTTTACATTGAGGACAATGTAAGCTATGGTTGGGGGGTGAGATGAGATTCCTCATCTAGCAGTTTGCAACATTTCGAGCATCATATGCGCAAATTTTTTCAAATTTTCTAAAAAATTTAAAACTCCTTTAAAAAACCTTATTTCTATGTATTCGAGATGATACGAGTATACGAAATGGAGATATGAAGTGAGTGATGTTGCAAGTCTTGAACTTCTCTTAATATAATGGTTTTATATGTGAATTCCCCTATTTATGTGATTGATAGAAAATTTGAACACTCTTACACCTAGTTCACATTACACAATTTTCATGGTTTGAAGGGATTATGTGATTTGTGGATGGGCTAGACTTAAATTTGAGGTGTTGAGGAACCAAGCAGGGGTACTTTGTCCATCCTTATCCATGGGAAAATAACGAAGGATAGGGATTTCTAAAAATTCTATCTAATATAAATGAAAAAGGAAAATGAAGGATGAAAATTGGGAATGATGGAGAAAATGGTGGAAATTCTGAAAAGGGCTACCTATTACCAACCGGGGGATGGTCTATCCGTAACCAAAGTCGGAAATGGGACGTAGTGTGAAAGCCATCGGAAGGACGGTAAGGCAAATTCCTGTCATAGGCTTGTTGTTGCTTTGTGCACCTTGAGATCCGTGGTTTAGTTGATCTATGGAGAAGATAATCCTAGAAACTCATGAGATGAACTTTCACTATGCATACTAAGTTGAATTTGTTCGAGTTCTTCTATTTATCAATCAATCAGCGGGAATTTCATATGGACACTTATTATGTTTTGAGAGTTTAAGGTTTCAACTTCTATCACCTCATTTTTTTTTTAATTTTACACTTGTATGTCTTAGAATGGATAGAAACATAGTTTCTGAAGGAGAGTTGGTTTTTGGAGGTTTGAACTTGTTTCACGCATGTTTTGCTTAGGACTAGTAAAAAGCTGGTTGGGGGGTGTGTTGAACCTCCAATTTATACACAAAGTAGCCCATTACATCACATTATGTGCATGGTTTGCATGTTTAAAAGGCCCATCTAATGCATGTTTTGTGATTGTAGGAATGAGAGCGACTTCGTCCAATTGGTGACCAAAAAGAGCATATTTAGGAGCCTTTGAATGAAGGCCTAAGGTGGACCAAAGAAGGAAGAACAAAGAGGGAGAAAAGAGAAGAAAGAAAAGAAGAAAGAAGAGGTCCGACCGGTCATGACTGGTCGGCTAAGGGAATCAAACCGATCAAGACCGGTCGGCCACCCTGCTGCCCACTCTGGAAATCACTGGACTAAGGACCAGCTTGGTCCGACCGGTCAAGACCGGTAGGCCATCAGGTCAAGGATCTCCCTGTGCACGCTGGACTCCATTCCAAACAGTCCGACCAGTCAAGATCGGTCGGCCATGTGTAAAACAGCAGTTTTTAAATTCGAACTCCGAGATTTTCTGCGCAAGTGCGTAACGCTACACAAATTCTGGAAGATTACGATGCAGTAAAGCCTCCCCACTATAAAAGGGCACCCAGGGTCTCTTCCTAGGGCATCATAGAAGCTGAGGAACTTCGTGGGAAGTGAAGGAAGCCGTCGTGGAGCGTTTGCAACCCTCCCAACTCCGGGTTTTTATGCTTTTTATATCTTTTTCATTGAGTTCTAATTGTAGTATGACAATGCTCGGCTAGAATCTCTCAGCTAAGGCTGAGAGGTGAAGCTTTACCCAATTTCATGTTTAATTCAGTTTGATTCAAGTAGTCTCACTTTAAGTTTGAATTTTGAATGTTCTAGTTCTTATAAAGTTGATAATTTTAGAAGTTTTATGAGAGTTCATGTGCTCCGGACATGTATTCCTTGCAATTCTCTGAGATTATCATATTTTGTTTGATTAGATTCGAATTATGGTAACCCTTGAGCATGCCATAGTCCATAGGCATGGCTGATACTCCGAAGGCTATGAATTCGAATGCCATATGTGGTTGAATGGGACTAGAACTTGGAAGTTCAACTTAAGTGGGATTGAATGTGTTTAATGCTTTATCTTCCAGCTAGATGAGAGATAGAACTTCAAATCTAATTGTATTTATGCTTGGATTGATTGGATTGACTTGGGATTGTTACAAGTGGATCCTTGAAAGCCTTAGTTTCTCATTTACTATTTTTCTTAAGTTACTGTTTTAACACAATTCTCTTAATTGAATCTCTTAATTATTGTAATCCTAGTTGCTGGAATAGCTTAGAAGTTGTTTTCTAATTCCCTGTGGATCGACCTTGGTCTTACCGAGATTTATTACTACATCGCAGCCTTGCACGTGAGGCGAGCGAACAATTTTTTTAAAGATCCCCACCTATAAAACGTAGTTCCATTAGGTTTTTATTGCAAAATATTTTTAAAGGATTTTTTTGTGCATCTATTTTAAAAAAATCCACTAGATCTCACGAGTAGGTATTGTTGAGCAGTTTTTTATTTAGACATTTTGAAACAATCTTTACCTATTGTCTTATGATTCCATGAGTCAGATTAGTGTTGGATAGCTGAGCTTGGTTCTACAGCGGGGTTCTGAGTGGATTCGATTCGTCATATGGCACCCTAATTACTCCGATTGGACCTTGGAAAATTAAGATTGGTCTTCATTGCTTGATTTTGAACAAATCCAATTCATCATGCAGGGTCTAAATTATTTCGATTGAAACTTAAACTATCAAGATCGGATGTTATGGCTTGAATTTAAACGAATCTGATCCATCATACAACGTCCGAATTGTTTCAATTGAAACTTGAACGGTCAAGATCGAACTTTATTGCTTGAATTTGAATGGATTTGATCATCATATATACAACATCTAAATGGTTCTGATTCGAACTTGGATGGTTAAGATTGGACTTTATTACTTTACATGGGTTTGGACTTACTTGGATTGCGGTGATGATCTTGTATCATATGGCTTTGGTGGGCCGTGAGGTCTATGTGGTCCACCTAGGCGGTTGTTGTGGGGCCCACTTACAAAATGAGGGGGTTCATACGCTCGTCGAAGATTCAATGTCGTTAGACGAGGAGTCTCACCTGCATTGATGGCGAGAAGACTTCGCACTAATCAAGGAAGGTGGTAGCACGTTGCACAATTAATGGGATACTCGGAATTGGTAATGTGTTGATTGATTTTGTGCGAAACTAGTCATGCGCTGACTGCTTTCAGGCTTCTCCTCTTTAAAAAATCGGTTCGGCTCCTTCCTCATTTTCTTCTTTTGGTCGCTCTTCCTCCGGTTTCCTATTCGCTAACCCCAAGTGCAAGGTTGCGATGTAGTAATAATTCGATCATGAGACCGAGATCGTCTTCAGGGGTTGTCATAACAATTCTAAATTATATAACTATAATGGACTAAATTCATATTTAAAATAAAAGATGGGTTTTAGAAGCATAAAACTATCTACTTCTAAACTAAATCAGGAAACTAAACACTAGAGCATCAAGGATCCACTTATAATCATTCACAATGCTAATTCAACCATTCAAGCTAATAACTCAATTGGAATCGGAGTCCTATCCCTATCCAATCATAATATGCAATAATCAAATCATCATAATACATCTAACATGGATGGATTATCTATTGATATAGTTCTCTCATAACAACTAAGGCATTAGCCGTATTCAATTACACAGGCCAATCCTTCACAAAATAAGTGAAATCACATTCATGGTTCTTACTCAAATCCTGTCAGTAGACTTGATTTAGAATCATGAATTGAACTTCGATCAAACCAATATCAATCCATAAAACATCTATCTTAAATCAAATCAAAAGATATGAACTTCTTCTAGTTTACTTCTAGACAAGCATTTAGGAAACTTAGTTTGTAAGACTACCTAGCATTCACCATATCATGATGAATCTAAGATCTTTACAATCCAAAATCCTATCAACAACACTTCATTGATCAATCTCAATAAATCAAAACATCCCATGTAAGCATAATCACAAGAGATAGAAGATTAAACTAAAAATACCAACTTAATTTCAAACTAAAACTAGAATTGTTGATCATTAAATCTAAAATACTTGAATTAAATCAAATTAAGCATTGTAAATGAATATAAGTTTCACCTCTTAGCCCTAGATAAGAGGTTTAGCCAACCATTAAGAAGGTTGAACTAAAACTACAAAGAAAAACTACTACAAAGCATAAAAGACTAGAAAAATCAGAGTCGAAGGAGTTGTAAACGCTCCACGGTGATCCTCTCCACCTCCCACGACCTTTGGTCTCTTCTAAGATGATTTTAGAGGAGCCCCTAGGTGTCTTTTTATAGCCATGAAGCACCACCGCCTCAGAATCTTCTAGAATTGCGTAGCAACTTATGCAATTGCGCAAAAAACTTTGGAACAGAAAAATAGAAATTTTGAATTTGACTATGTGGCCGACCGGTTGGACCCACTTGGTAATGGTGCAGCGTGTTCTGAGGGTGGGCAGCAAGGGGGCCGAACAGTTAAGACCGGTCGGACGGTCTTTTTCTTATTGCTTATTTCTTCTCTTCTCTCCTTGCTTCTTCTCCATCTCTTGGCTCATCTTTCTTTCTCTTCAATGTACTCTAAAAAATGTGCTTTAGCATCAATTTGGTAAAGTCTCTCTCTCATTCCTACAAACACAAAAATCATGCATTAAATAAGTCTTTTAATCACGTAAATCATGCATAATGAGTGATGAATTGGGGTTAGAATATGCACAATTGAGAACTCAACACTTCCCTCTCATTTTCGACCTTCCTTGTCTTCCTCATCCCTTACCGAGCTCATTGGGCTTCTCTCATAGCAGGTAACACATTCCCTCTCCTTTTTTGTTGTTTTGAAATTCCTCCATGGGGGTTGTCATGGCCCTCTTTTTTTACTTGACACAATGACTGATCCACTCAAGAGGGGGGTTTCACACTGCCTCCCCAACAAATCACGTCTTTCTCATGTTGCTAATGGGTCCCAAGTAGGCTCTATATATTGAGAAGCTCAAGGGTTGGCTGCAAGATTTGGCTGCACACTAGCAATCGCCCGACTTCCTTATGCTTGTTCAATCTCGATCGCTCGTTGATTTTGTTAGTAAGCCCTAATTATTGGGCGAGACCCAGAGATAAACCTGATCACCTATAAAAAAAACTCCAAGGCTCTTTGTCGATGATCAACATAACTCTTTTGTTGGCTTTGGGTTGCACGCATCCTCTTTTTGATAATATTGACTTTCTCGGACGTCCTCTACACAACCTCAAGACCTAGCAAACGACGCTCTCCAACCTTGGTCCAATAGCTCGAGGAACGACAAGGTTTACCATATAGTTCCTCAAAAGGGGGCCATGCTAATGGTTGCCTGATAATGTTATTATATGCGAACTTGGTTAAAGGTAGTTCATAGTCCTAACTATCAGAGATATTCAGCGTAAATGCTTGAAGCATGTCCTCAACGATACGGATGACCCTCTCGGTCTACCCATCTGCCTGCGGGTGATATGTGGTGCTATACCACTAGGTAGCCCCTAAAGTCCTCTGGAAACTCCTCTAGAACTCTGCTGTAAACTTCAGGTCATGGTCAGACACAGTCCAAACTAGAATACTATGCAGTTTTGTGATTTTCTCAATGAATAACCTTGCCGGCTGTGACATCCCGGATGTCAAGGGTCGAGGGCATCCTTGGCCCCCAATATCCCGGGCCCCACATGATGCAATTCATGCAATGAGATAGTTAGAACACTAGAATCAGATCAATACCCAGCTAGAAGTAAACAAGGAAATATCCATGGCCAAAAGAAGAAGTGAGCATATATACATATATGAGCCAAAAAGAATAAATTAACATCATCAACTCACTCGACGGGACCCGCCAGGGGCCTCAATCATCAGTCTTCAAAACTATAGAAAAATTCTATACATTGCGCCAAACCCAACGTTATCCCACATAACAAGCATCCCCTATCACCCTCTATACTGGTTGTCTGCATACTGAATTTATGACTCCTCGCCAGCAGCTAATTCCTCATATTCTGCTGCTTCGCTCTTCACCTGTAAACCTATGTCACAAGCGACCTCTAGGTGGTGTTTTATAACACCGTCCCCAGAATGGGGAGTGAGTGGCCAACTCAGTGGTAACGTTACATATAAGTTATTAATGCATAAATGAAAGCATACATAAATAATGAATTTTTATTGCACGTCATTCCTAATTGAGATATCCTTATCAACAAAACACAGTTATATAAGTTCATGAGTGCATGAAATGCATATGCACGCCCTAAGCACCGGTTTGTCCTAGCGAACAATGTGTGACACCACCACATCACGCACATAGACTAGGCCGCCGTGACAGGGCCACCACCCCAGTCACCTGTTCGAAATGAATGCCATGCCGAACCATGAATGATTATCCAAGTCCTTAGTTATTCACCTCTTAGCCCTAGCTAAGAGGTTTAGCCGTTCATGATCCAAGGAAACATGAGAACAACTAAAAACAGAAACTAGCAAACACAAACTAGAGGGAGTTGTGGAACTCCGAATCCGACTTCCGCAACTTCCCACCTACATAGCTCTCTTCTAGGATGCCTTAGCTATAATCCCTAGGTCCCCTTTTATAGTGGAGAAGCTCCACCGCCTCAGAATCTTCCAGATTTGTGTAACACTTACGCACTGCGCTAGAAAATCGGAGCTTCAAGAGGAAGCCGCTGGAGTATTGCTGAAATTGCATTGGCCGACCCGTCAAGACCGGTCGGCCCTGTTGCATTCAATGTCCAGAGAGTTAGGAGGAGGTGGCCGACCGGTCAAGACCGGTCGTGACTTCTTGGACGACTGGTCAAGACCGGTCATGACTTCCCCTTTTCAGATTTTCTTCTTTCTTTCTTCTCTTCTCTTCTATCTTTGCTTTCTTCTTTCTTTGGCCCACCTTGGTCTTCATCCAAGGCTCCATGGCCCGGCGGGTGTGCACGTAGTGTTTAAATTTATGAAGCCTTGGTTTAAATAGGCTACTATTGGCCAATTAAACGCCCTAGGATAACGTAAACATGACATGGCCCGAGGACATGTTTGGGTTCTTGGGCAAGTTATTTTATGAGGTGTTATAATCTCCCCCCCTAAGAAAAATAATCGTCCTCGAAATTGTACCTGATCATGATCTTCTAGAAGGTGAGGATAGTTCTTACGTATATCCGCTTTAGTTTCTCAGGTGGACTGCTCCTTAGAATTGTGAGTCCAAAACACCTTTACTAATGGAATCTTCTTGTTACGAAGGACGTGTTCCTTTCTGTCTATGACGTGGGTAGGTTGAAACATGCAAGTAGCGTTCTCTCGGAGTTCAACGTGCTCCCACTTTATGACGTGGGATGGGTCTGATACATATTTCTTTAGCATAGAAACATGGAACACGTTGTGAACTCCTGCAAGTGGCGTCGGCAAGGCAAGGTGGTAGGCTACTGCCCCTACATGCTTCAAGATCTGAAACGCGCCAATATAGCATGGGGCTAACTTGCCCTTCTTGCCAAAATGTAAAATTCCCTTCATCGGTGATATTTTCAAGAAAACATGAGCTCCTTCTTTGAATTCTAAGGGTCGTCACGTCTATCGGCATAACTTTTTTTACGGCTTTGGGCTGTCTGCAAACGGCTTTGGATAAAATGTCGATTTTCTAGGACGTTTTTTGCACGAGTTCCGGCCTAAGCATTTTCCTTTTCTCCCACATCGGTATAGCAATGAGGAGCTCAGCAAGGGCGACCGTATAGAGCCTCATACGGGGCCATGCCGATACATGCCTGATAGATATTGTAAACTCAGCATAAGGAAGGCAGTCATCCCAACTATCTTTAAAATCTAGGGTGCAAGCCCGCATCATATTTTCCAATACCTGATTTACAAGTTCTGTTTGCCCATCAATCTGAGGATGGAACATTGTGCTATAAGTCAAATTTTCTCCCATAGCTTGCTAAATTCAAGACTAGAAAATCGAGGTAAAACAAGTGTCTCTATTTAACACTATCTCACGAGGCACTCCATGCAGCCTTACGATTTATTTAATGTACAGCTTCACCAGATCTTCAGAGGTCTGTGAAGAGCGCATGGGTAGGAAGTGTGCGGTTTTAGTTAGGCGATCAACTATAACCCAGATGGAGTCGTGGCCTTTCTTAGTTCGAGGTAGGCCCGAGATGAAATCCCATTTCCATTCAGCTATCGGCATAGGTTGCAATAGGCCGGGAGGCTGCCGATGTTCGACCTTGACTTGTTGGCAGGTGAAACACTGAGATACATATTTTACAATCTCGCGCTTCATGTTGTACCACCAATAACTTCTCTTCATATCCTGATACTAATAACTTCTCTTCATATCCTGATACCAATAATTTCTCTTCATATCCTGATACCAATAACTTCTCTTCATATCCTGATACCAATAGGCTTCATGTTGATGCATTGCAAGTTTAGATTTATGGGCTAGATTTCTTCATATCTTCGGTTTTCAGCCTTTACACATTCGGGACGCACAGGCGACCCTGAAAACGTGGGCCGTCGTCGCTCCCAATATGCCATCCTGGCAATCTTCCGCTTACTACTTGCTCTTTCTTCTTGCGCAACGCTTCATCCTGGTCTTTGGCTGCCAAAATTTTATGATCTATCTCGGGTTTTACTCGGAGGTGGGCGATCATGGCGTAAGGCTCCTTTACAGTGAGTTTTTGCTCAAAGTCTCGCACAAAGTCAACCATATTCCATTATCTTACCATGAGAGGGGCCACAAATTCTATTGCCCTTTTGCGACTCAATGCATCGGCCACTAGGTTTGCTTTACCTGGATGGTACGATAATTCAAAATTGAAGTCTTTAAGTGTTTCCATCATCGTTGCTGCTCAAGTTTAAATCACGTTGTGTGAAGATAAATTTTAAGCTCTTATGGTCACAGAATAACTCAAATTCCTCCCCATATAGATAGTGTCTCCACAATTTCAGGGCGAAATGATGGCGGCTAACTCTAAGTCATGGGTAGGTTAATTTTCTTCGTGCTTCCGCAATTGACGTGACGGGTAAGCAATCACTCTATCATTCTACATCAATACGAATCCCAAACCCACTCGAGATGCATCCATGTACACGGTGTACTTGACACCTTGCTCGAGTAAGATTAGGATAGGGGCGGATGTGAGCTTATCTTTGAGTTCTTGGAATGCAGCTTCTGCCTTTTTATTCCATTCGAACTTGCTATCTTTGCAGGTCAATTGAGTTAGCGGCCTAGCGATTTTGGAGAAGTCCTTAATGAAGTGGCGATAGTACCCAGCTAACCCCAAGAAGCTTCTCACTTCTGTTGCTGACTTCTGTTGTTCCTAGCCTTGTACTGCTGCGACTGTTGAACCTCCAATTTATACAATGCATTGCCCATTACATCGCATTATATGCATGGTTTTCATGTTTAAAAGGACCATCTAATGCATGTTTTGTGATTTTAGGAATGAGAGCGGAATTCACCCAATTGGAGACTAAAAAGAGCCATTTGAAGCCATTGGATGAAGAATGAAGAAGGACTATAGAAAGTAGAAAGAGAGGAGAAGAAAGGAAGAAAGAAGCAAAAGGAGAAAGCAGGAAAATCAGCCAAGACCGGTCGTGCAATCGGTCGTCCATCGCCAAGACCGGTCGTCCGACAGGTCCGACTATTCACAGAGGAAGACTGTTCTGCAAAAGGCCACTAGACCACTCACGATCGGTCGTGCGACCGGTCGTCCATTGCTCAGACTGGTCGTACGATCGGTCCTTGAATTAAATTTTTAAAGTTGGATTTCTGCAAAACTCTCTGGACTGTTTTTGCGGTTTTGAGACTGGTCGTGCGACCGGTCGTGCGACCGGTCGTCCGTGTAACAGAGCTTCTCCGTGAAGCTCCGATTTTCTCTGCGCAGTCTGGAATTTCTTGCACAATCTGGAACCTTCCGTGCTATACTATAAAAGGACACCTAGGGGCTCTTCCTAGGGCATCATAGAAGCCAAGGGACGTCGTGGGAGAGGACGGAAGTTGTCGTGGAGCGTCTGCAAACCTCCAAACTCTGATTTTTCTAGTTTTTATGTTTTCTTATTTGAGTTCTAGTTGTAGTATGACAATGATCGGCTAGAATCTCTCAGCTAAGGCTGAGAGGTGAAGCTTGTAGCTAATTTCATGATTTGATTCAGTTAATTCAAGTACTTTCAATTCAAGTTTGGATTTTTATCTATTTTAGTTCTTCAAGTTGATAATTTAAGATGTTTTATGAGAGTTCATGTACTCCGAACATGGATTCCTTGCAATTCTCTGAGATTATCATATGGTGCTTGTTTAGATTCGAATTATAGTAATCCTTGAGCAAGCCATAGTCCATAGGCATGGCTGTTACTCCGAAGGCTATGATTTTGAATTCTACATTGATTGAACGGGACTAGAACTTGGAAGTTCAACTTGAATGGGATTGACTGTGTTTAATGCTTTATTTTCCAATTAGATAAGAGATAGGACTTTAAATCTAGTGTGTATCTTGCGTAGATTGATTGGATTGACATGGGATTGCTACAAGTGGATCCTTGAATGCCTTAGTACCTTAAACTACTGATTTTCATTAAGTTACTGTTTTTGCATAATTAGTCCAGTTGAATCTCTTATTAATTGCAAATTGAGTTGCTGGAATAAGTTGGAATTTGTTATCCAATTCCCTGTGGATCGACCTCGGTCTTACCGAGTTTTATTACCACATCGCAGCCTTACACTTGAGGCGAGCGAACAAGTTTTTGGCACCGTTGCTGGGGAATTTAGATAACGGTTTTCAAATTGTTTTAGTGGCTGGAGAAGTAGAATTAGATAGGTTTTTTCTGATTTCTTAGAACTAATCAAAATTGTTTGTTTTGTAGGATTTCTTCTCTAGTTCAAGCACATCGGGTAATATCCTTTTAACTTAGCTTTTTGCAGATTTTTTCCAATTTTCAGATTAATTTTAGATTTCTAGGATTTAGGAATAGCTTAGTTTTAGTTGAGTGGTTTATGTCCCGTTGGGAACGTAACCACTCTAATTGTCTCCAATCCGAAGGTGGTTTAGTTGGACCATTGTCAGTCCATAGATGAGTTCGAAATTACCAAGAACGTTGTGAAAGTTTGGGGAGTATGGATCAAACACCTTTAAGGAATCCTCCCCCTCCTACTCCAACTACAAACGTAAATCAAGAGAGAGTAGGAGAGAATGTGGTACATAACGTTCCTCCAATGAGATCACTACGGCATTACCTACAACCAGCCCGTGCAATTACACCCTCTTGCCTGATTATACCACCAAACGGGGGAAACTTTGACATAAAGCCGGCTGTAATTTAACTTATACCAAAGTTCCATGGGCTAGACTTTGACCGCCCATATCTGTACTTGAAAGAATTCGAAGAAGTGGTGGCTACCTTGCAATACACCAATATTTCAGAAGATACCATTAAACTTAAACTCTTTCCCTTTTCATTAAAAGAAAGAGGCAAAGATTGGCTTCACTCTCTTAGACCACATTCGATTGGGTCATGGAATGAGATGACCCAAGAATTCTTGAAAAAGTTCTTCCCGACTCATAAAACGAACACCCTTCGAAGAGCCATAATGAATTTTTCGGCTAAAGAGGGTGAATCTTTCTTCCAATGTTGGGAGAGATTTAATGACCTCCTACTTGCTTGCCCACATCATGGCTATGTGAGTTGGCGAATTATAAATTTTTTCAATGATGGATTAAGTTCCAATATGCGCCAATTTATAGAGATGATTTGCGATGGCGAGTTTATGAGCGAAAATCCAGATGAGGCTTGGAGTTATTTGGACATGTTGGCTAAAAATGCCCAATCTTGGGATACCTCGGATTAACCCAATAACCCCAAGCTTATTCAAGAGAAAGAGAAAGGAGGGATTTATATCCTCAAGGAGGAAGACGACGTGAATGTAATGATAGCCAACCTCACAAGGAAGATCGAGGCCATGGAACTTAGCAAAAGTGGAGTTCCAAAGTCTAATGAAGCTATTGAGACCATATGTGGAATTTGTCACACCGATTTACACGCTACTCAAGATTGTCCCACAATTCCTGCATTTCAAGAGGTATTACATGAACATGCAAATGCCACATATAGGTATCAACGGCCTTTCAATGGACCGGTGGGTAATACGTACAATACTAGTTGGAAGAACCGCCCAAATTTCAGTTGGAAGAATGCTCCCACGGGCAATCCTACCAACTCTCAAGGAGGGCCACCCATGCAAAATATGGCCCCACCTCAGTTCTCAATGGAGGATACCTTGAAAGCGTTTATACAAGGGCAAACACAAATCAATCAAACAAATCAGCAAATGTTCCAAGAGCTTAAAGTCTCGGTTGATGAGATTAAGGGACGCTTGAATGCTAGGGAAGGTACCTTTCCGGCCCAACCTCAGCCCAATCTAAAGCAAGTACATGAAGTGAGCATTCCTAATCCTTCCAACCAACACATGGAGAAAGCCAGATCCATCACCACCCTTGGAAGTGGTAAACAAATTGACAAATCTATTCCGGTGAAGGCCGACAAGCCTAATGATCCGGTAAATTTTGAGGATGAGGATGGATCTAACTTAGCCCCACAAGAAATGGAACGCATTTACAAGCTCGTAGCACCATTCCCTTCGAGATTGGTTGCCCCAAAATCTCTCCCAAACTCTCATGATATTCTAGAGATTTTTAGGCAAGACAAGATCAACATTCCCTTGCTTGATGCCATCAAACAAGTCCCCTCCTATGCCAAATTTCTGAAGGACTTATGCACAATGTTGATCTCTTAATTGTGCATATTCTAACCCCAATTCGTCACTCATTATGCACGATTTATATGTTTAAAGGACTATTCTAAGGCATGATTTGTGATTGTAGGAACAAGAGGGAGATTTCACAAATTGAAGATTAAATGGAGCTCTTTAAGAGCATTGAGGTTGATTAGATGAAGTTTGAAGGAAGATCAAAGAGAAGAAAGCAAGGAAAGAAGAGAAAAGAAGAAAGAAAGAAAGAAATAAAGAAGAAAAAGCAGCCAGACCGGTCAAGACCGGTCGGCCAAGGCAGCCAGACTGGTCAAGACCGGTCGGCCAACCATCTACCTTCTAAGAGAACAGAGTCCGAACGGTCTTGACCGGTCGGCTATAGCTGCTGGACTCAGGCAGAACAGAGCCCGACCGGTCGTGACCGGTCAGCCATGCGTAAATAGCTGTTTCTATTTTGGGATTCCGGAATTCTCGGCGCAATTGCGTAAGTTTACGCAAAATCTGGAACTTTCTTGCGTAAAGGACACCTCCAAGCTATAAAAGGACGTCTTCCCTTCATACCAAAGCATGCGAGGACGTGGGGATTGCTTGGGAGACGGATTCTACTTCGAATTTCTAGTTTTCTTCCTGTTTTAGTTATTTTTTATATGTTTTTAGAGGCTTCTAGTTCAAGGATGTTAGAGATGAACTAAAACCTCTTAGCTAGGGCTAAGAGGTGAAGCTTTTGATTTATTTTTGATGGATTGATGCAACCTAGGTTTCCTTTTTATGAGTTAATTGATGAATTTTAGTTAATGTGAGTTTGAATCAAGTACTATTTTGGTTTCTACTTTGATCTCTTGATGACTCCGGGCTCATGTGATTCCTAGTGATCCTAACTTAGTATCTTAGCTTTTGAGCATTAGTTATGCTTGTGTAGTTCATTGATCTACCATCGACTCCGGGCATGGTAGACGCTTTGATTGCCTTGTATGCAATGGCCTGATTTTCATGTGGGAACTCATTCAACTAAAGTTCTTATCTTTTGTTGTATAATCTGAAATAGCTGATTGTTCATTGATCTTGATTTAATTAGAGTTCTAATCATGAGTTGTAATCAAGTCTAGTGACAGGATTTGGCGAAAGCTATGACTATGAATCTCAACTAGATTGGAAAGAGGCTTGGCCTACACAATTGAGTGTGCCCAAGGCCTGAGCATGGTTGTGGGAATCAAATCAATGAATAAGCACTTGTTTTGGATGATTGCTGATTGACCTGCTCTATATTCCGATTGGATAGAGATATGAATTCGATTCCGATTGAGTTATGAGAGACCTAGTTGTGTTGATGCATTAAAACTTGTCAAAAGTGGATCCTTGGCGCTCTAGTGCCTTTTTAGATTGAAATTACCTTAACCATTCACTGTTTGAACCCAAATTGCTATTTTCCAGCTTTAGTTCTTAATAGGATCTTAATTACTAGTTGTTTTAGTTAAATTCTGAAGATACCCATACATAAATCTCTGTGGGAACGATACTCGGTCTTTCCGAATTATTACTACTTCGCAACCCTACACTTGGGGAGTGAACACACAACCAAACAAAAATATAATGTGCAGCAAAAGGCCTTCTTAAATGAGCAAGTGAGTGCCATTCTCACTCAAAAGACCCCCCAAAAATTCAAAGATCCTGGTAGTCCCACAATTTCATGTATCATTGGAGACTACCGGATTGAGCGTGCATTACTAGACTTGGGGGCAAGCGTGAATTTGATCCCATACTCGGTATACGAGCAATTGGGTCTTGGTGAATTAAAACCCACCAAAACCACATTGCAACTCGCTGATAGATCTATCCGTGTACCGAGAGGGATAGTTGAGGATGTGCTAGTCCAAGTTGATAAATTCTACTACCCGGTAGATTTCATCGTCTTGGACACACAACCGGTCATGGATGCTGGCACCCAAATACTGGTGATTTTAGGCTGCCCATTCCTTGCTACATCAAATGCAATCATAAATTACCGGAATGGAGTGATGCAAATGTCCTTTGGGAACATGACGTTGGAGGTGAATGTGTTCCACTTGGGCAAAAGGCATAGGGATGATGATGATGTCCACGAGGTTGATATGATTGATTCAATCGTGGAAGAGGAGTTCGCTTTAAAGCAGAATTTTGATCCTCTAGATGTTGTTAGCTTTGATCCCTTTGAGGATTGGGACGATAATGATGGCCCCATGAGGTAAACATGATAGAATCTATGGAAGATGAGGGGTTTTTCCAACATGATCTACCTAAAAGCTTGGGGACATGTTTGACACATTCTAAGGATGAATTCAATTCTAATTTTAATAAGACCTTGAAAGTGTCAATTTTTGAAAATTTATTTGACAAGTCACCAATTTCTGATTTACACAAATTTGTTATGTAGGATTTGGAACAATTGGCGCTTGACTTGCCTACAGAGAGGCCAATTTCTGAAAGTGCAGAGGTTGAGGACCCACTCCAACCTACACAAAATTCTGAGAAGAAGGAAGACATAAAGGGTTCAAATTTGAAAATTTCCTCCGATGAGGTCTCCTATACACTTGAGGAGTGCCTAACGTACTTTGAGGATTGGGATGATCCCATGATTCAGGACATTGTACATGCTTTGAGAGAGACCTCCCCGATCCCTAAAAAGTTTCCTTCCACAGAACACCAAACTGAAAATTCAATTGTGGAAGCACCAGTGAAATCTGATTTTGTGGAGATCATATCGACTTGTGAAGAAGAAATACAAGTCTCCATATCTCTTTGGTTTGTTCAAACCGAAGAACACTTCTGGGATGACCCATACTTGAATAATTTTTACCCAGACAAGAAGGAAAGGAGATCCATATTCAATGATTTCCAGCTAATGCAATTCTCCTTTCCTAGTACATGTGACAATTTTGTTGAAGAACCCGCTGAAATTTTTCAGCCGGATTTTCCATGGGATAAAATGATCAATGTCATTAATAGTACTTGCCAAAGCAGGATGGTGGTTAGTTCTACTGAAAAATTTGTTACACCACTTGAGGATCCTGCTCAACTTTGTCCTTTTAGATGGTATAATGATAATCGATCTCCTAGTCTGATGAAGATCCTCTTTTTACAAGGACGGGTTAGTTATCTTTATTGCTTTCCATAGATTAGGTTTAGTTTTATTTAATTTTACTGTTTTAGTAGCTTTAATTGTTGGGTTGAAGACTTCCATGATCACTCTCTCAGGTACTATTATTCTCACTCTCGTATATTTTACCATTGCTCTCATGTTCATGCTCATTGCATATCTTTTTACATTGAGGACAATGCAAGATTTGGTTGGGGGGTGCGATGAGCTTCCTCATCTAGCATGTTGTAACATTTCGAGCCTCATATGCGAAACTTTTTTCGGATTTTCTAAAATTTCAAAACTCCTTTAGAAAACCTCATTTCCATTCATTCGAGATGATATGAGTATAAGAAGAGGAGATACGAAGTGTGTGATGTTGTAAGTCTTGAACTTCTCCTAACATAATGGTTTTATATGTTAGTTCCCCTATTGTTGTGAGTGATAGAAAATTTGAACACCTTTACACCTAGTTCACATTACACGATTTTCATGGGTTGAAAGGATTATGCGATTTGTGGATTAGCTAGACTTTGATTTAAAGGTGTTGAGAAACCAAGCCGAGGTACTTTGTCCATCTTTGTCCATGGGAAAATAACGAAAGATATGGATTTCTAAAAATCCTATCTAATTTAAAAGAAAAAGGAAAAGGAAGGATGAAATTGGGAATGATGGAAAAATGGTGGAAAATTCTGAAAGGGGCTACCTATTACCAACCGGGGGATGGTCTACCCGTAACCAAAGCCGAAAATGGGACGTAGTGTGAAAGCCGTCGGAAGGACGGTAAGACAAATTCCTATCATAGGCTTGTTGTTGCTCTATACAACTTGAGATCCATAGTTTAGTCGATCTACGAAGAAGATAAACCCAGAAACTCATAAGATGAACTTTCACTATGCACACTAGGCTGAAGTTGTTCAAGTTCTTCTATTTATCAATCAATCAGCGAAAATTTCATGTAGACACTTATTATGCTGCGAGAGTTTAAGGTTTCAATTTCTATCACCGTAATTTCTCCAAAGTTTATACTTGTATATCTTGGAATGGATAGAAACATGTTTTCTGAAGGAGAGTTGGTTTGGAGGTTTGAAATTGTTTCACGTATGTTTTGCTCGGGACTAGCAAAAAACTGGTTGGGGGTGTGTTGAACCTCCAATTTATACATTGCATTGCCCATTACATCGCATTATATGCATGGTTTTCATGTTTAAAATCACCATCTAATGCATGTTTTGTGATTTTAGGAATGAGAGCGGAATTCACCCAATTAGAGACTAAAAAGAGCCATTTGAAGCCATTGGATGAAGAATGAAGAAGGACTAAAGAAAGTAGAAAGAGAGGAGAAGAAAGGAAGAAAGAAGCAAAAGGAGAAAGCAGGAAAATCAGCCAAGACCGGTCGTGTGACCGGTCGTCCATCACCAAGACCGGTCGTCCGACCGGTCCGACTATTCACAGAGGAAGACTATTCTGCAAAAGGCCACTGGACCACTCATGACCGGTCATCCACTGCTCAGACCGGTCGTACGACCGGTCCTTGAATTAAAATTTTAAGTTAGATTTCGGCAAAACTCTCTGGACTGTTTTTGCGGTTTTGAGACCGGTCCGCATCCAAGAGCTCAGACTGGTCGTGCGACTGGCCGTCTGCGTAACAGAGCTTCTCAGTGAAGCTCCGATTTTCTCTACGCAGTCCAGGATTTCTTACGCAATATGGAACCTTCCGTGCTATACTATAAAAGGACACCTAGGGGCTCTTCCTAGGGCATCATAGAAGCCAAGGGACGTCGTGGGAGAGGACAGAAGTCGTCGTGGAGCGTCTGCAACCCTCCAAACTCCGGTTTTTTTAGTTTTTATGTTTTCTTATTTGAGTTCTAGTTGTAGTATGACAATGCTCGACTAGAATCTCTCAACTAAGGCTGAGAGGTGAAGCTTGTAGCTAATTTCATGATTTGATTCAGTTAATTCAAGTACTTTCAATTCAAGTTTGGATTTTTATCTATTTTAGTTCTTCAAGTTGATAATTTGAGATGTTTTATGAGAGTTCATGTGCTCTGGACATGGATTCCTTGCAATTCTCTGAGATTATGATATGGTGCTTGTTTAAATTCGAATTATAGTAATCCTTAAGCAAGCCATAGTCCATAGGAATGGCTGTTACTCTGAAGGCTATGATTTTGAATTCTACATTGATTGAACGGGACTAGAACTTGGAAGTTCAACTTGAATGGGATTGAATGTGTTTAATGCTTTATTTTCCAACTAGATGAGAGATACGACTTTAAATCTAGTTGTCTATCTTGCTTGGATTGATTGGATTGACATGGGATTGCTACAAGTGGATCCTTGAATGCCTTAGTACCTTAAACTACTGATTTTCATTAAGTTACTGTTTTAGCATAATTATTCCAATTGAATCTCTTATCTATTGCAAACTGAGTTGCTGGAATAAGTTGGAATTTGTTATCCAATTCCCTATGGATCGACCTTGATCTTGCTGAGTTTTATTATTACATCGCAGCCTTACACTTGAGGCAAGCGAACAACGACTTTGGTTCGGTCCACTGCGATACCTTCCTTAGTGACCACGTGCCCAAGGAATTTTATTTCCTCTTTCCAAAAGGCGCATTTCCTAAAGCTAGCGTACAACTGGTGCTGTTTTAATGTTTCTAGGATGACCCTCAGGTGTTCTTCATGTTCTTCATGGCTTTTAGAATAGACGAGGATATCATCAATAAATACGATAATGCATCGATATAAAAATGGCCTGAAGACTCAGTTCATCAAGTGCATGAATACAGTTGGGGCATTCGTAAGGCCGAAGGGCATTACCAAGAATTCGTAGTGCCCAAAGCTTATCTTGAACACGGTCTTGAGTATATCTTCTTCTCTAACCCGTAGTTGGTGGTAACCTGACTGCAGATCTATCTTTGAGAAGTATTGGGCGCCATGTAGTTGATTGAACAAGTCGTCGATCTTGGGAAGGGGATATTTATTTTTAACGGTTACTTTATTTAGCCTCCGATAGTTTATGCATAATCGTCGAATTCCATCCTTCTTTGGCATAAACAGTACAGGGGCTCCCCATGGAGACACACTGGGTCGAATGAAACCTAAATTCAGAAGATCATCAATCTGAATTCTCAACTCCTTCATTTCACATGGAGGCATTTAGTATGTAGGCAATGCAATCGGTGCGATGCCAGACACCAAATCTATGGCAAACTCTATTTCTCGCTGTGGTGGAAGGCCGGGTATTGTCGAAAACACCATACGAAAATCTTTAACTATCGAGGTATCAACAACTTCTATTTTATCACTATTGTTTACGTCCCTCGTGGCATACAGTCCAACGTGTTGCCTGTAGCTGACCTTGATGGGGATCGAAATGGGATCTTCCTTTGGTAAGTGAATAGTCATCATTTTGGTTTCGCAATCTAATTCTGCTAACACGGAGGTCAGCCACTCCATGCCGATAATGATGTCGTAGTGGTATAGGCTGATGACAACCAAGTCAATGTGGACATCCTTGTCTCCTAGGATGATGGGGCACTGAAGACAAGCTTTGGTGTCAGAGAATGCTCCCGATGCCAGTCGCGACGGCTCATTTGGGTGTCTCAGTAGTCTTTAATCCTAGTTGTTTCATCAGAGAGTACGAGATACAGGAGACAGATGCACTAGTGTCGATCAAATAATAAACTAGAGTGTCAAGAACATTAGTGGTACCTTCGAAAGCGCAAGGGAAATAATCAGGTGTTTTAATCTCTTCTAAAATTAGTGCATTCACGCGTGCCTGTTGGACCGCATTAGCCCCGTTGTTACTAATGCTGAGTAGGGGCAGATTGCTCGAGATGTAGGTCGGCCTGTCTATGTGGGCTGCTTAGTCAAGCTTGAGGATGTGATGTTTGGGCAGTTATGCGGACGAACTGATGGCGTTGAAGGCTTGAGATTAAGATCCTTGATCTTAGTGTAACAATAGGATTCAGTATGGCCATTTCTCTTGCAATACATGCAGTTCTGGGTTGGGTTGGAGCTCGATGGAGGCGATAGTGCACGTAATGGTGTTGGTTCGACCCAAGTCTTTTTACTTGAAGGAGCATATGTGGAGAACTCTGCCCTCTCTCTTAGATTGGCTTGAAGGCGAGCTCGGGAGAGACGGATGGCGTCTTGCTCAGATTCAAGCGCCTTAGCAAAGGCAGCTGCATATGTTGAGATCTCGGAGCATCACATTTTTGTGTGAATCCTAGGTCATAACCCTTCCAAAAAGTGTCGTAGCTTCGCCCCTTCATCCACGGCTGTGGCCGGCACATATCGTTATAACTCCGAAAATCGCGTTTATTATTCTCCAACACTCATGTTCCATGTTGTAATTTATGGAATTGGGCCTCTTGTGTGTGACGGTAAGTAATCGGAAAATACTTCTCATAAAAGCGGTCCTTAAATTCTTGCTAGGTCCACACATGGTCTTTTGGAACCATGTGACGAACACTCTTCCACCATAAATCTGCATCTTTTTCCAGGGAAAATGCAATGAGTTCGACTTGTTCAACCTTAGAACAGTGGAAAGGCTCCACCATTTTGACCATTCGATCTAGCCAATGTTCGGCATCAACCAGGTTATGAGGTCCGACGAAGGTTGGGGGGCGCATCTTCTGGAAACATTCAAATATGCCCTCTCTATACAATAGAGTGGCCCTCGCGGGTGCAGGTGACAGCGGAGATGTCGCCTAAATATTAACAGGGTTTGGAGTGGTGACATAGTGGCGCTACCCGAGTTTTGCTCAATCGACCCCATGATCATTGTCAGCGTTTGTTGCTATTGTTGTAGCGCAAATAGTAATTGCTGCATGACTTCTTGATTTAGCAGGGCTTGAGGTAGTGGTGGCGGAGGTGGTAATGGTGGTCCTTGGCGGTAGTCCTGGGCGATAAGGATCGTGTTCTTGAACTGAGGCCTGGAAGTCTCCCAAAGTGACGGGAGGCTCGGTACTAGAGCTAGGGTCGTTAGGGCCTCTCGTTGGTTTAGGCGGATTGTCACGCCCTTCATTCCGATGCCCCCGTGTGTAGACAATGTCTACCCGTTACAGCCTGTCATTGAACATGCAAGGGAACTAGAGTTAGTACCCTTCTAGGCTTTTGCCTACTCATGTATTCAACTCCTGGTAGTCAATTATCAATCATGCACTAAATTTGAAAGAATTCATAACAATTACTAAGACGGTGTAAGGGTCATAAGCATAAATTTCATCATTATATATATATATATAAGAAGAGGAGGTTTACATATGTGAGTTCTAGTCTGTTTGAGTATAACCCATCATTAGCTTCACATTACTCATAACAAAATAAGAACATAACATCCCATATACATAAACATCCTTCATTCACACTAGGTCCTACAAGTTGACCACTACTCACTAACTAGTCCCCTATTTGGCCAAGTCATGGCCCAAAATTGTCCTACTACTTAGCCAACTTGGAGAACCATCCTGGTTCACCCAAGGCCCTAAACACTAATTACCGACTTAAATTCCTACCAAATAGTAGTAGTAACCTACTCTTGAGGAGGAGGGGGCGCATCTTCCACCTTCTCTACGCAGCAAATGATCCTTTTTAGAAGACTGTACATCTTCTTTGTCCTGTTATCGATCTTCTCCACCTTCCACTTAAGAGCGGCCAAGTCAGCCTCGTAGTTTGGGGGTGGTTGATAGTCCTCATCTTCTGCTCTTACTTCCTCATTTTCTTCTTCTTCCTCGTCTTCTTCTTCATCCCCTAAGATTTCTAAGTCAGGATCATCTGGGGATTCTTGTATCACGCGCATCCTCTTAAGCGTGTTGAGACTAAAGGACTTAACCGGTGTCGGTTTCTCCTTTGGTCCCGAAATTTGGTATCGTTTGGCTAGACAACAGATGAGGCGTCCAAATGACAGGGTAAGGGGAGTGGCATAGGTAGCGGCAGCAGCCTTGATGATACATTGCAATATCGGAGTAGGGAGGCACACGTCCTGGCCACCATTGATCTAAAAGAGGACTTTGACCATAAAAGAGGTCATTTTCGTGTAATTTCCCTTCCGGGGGTAGACGTTGGCTGTGAAAATCCGATGTAATACTCGAATTTCAGGCATCATTTGACTAACCAGTAGGCTTCCGTTTGTCCTCCACTCGACCAAGTGACCACACAGCGCAAGAGCGCACTCATATCGATCCTAGTAAGATTTGCAATTCCCTTCATTGATGCAAATGGACCACAACATAATCCCCAGCTCTTCTACTATTACCTCGGTGCCCACATGGTGCACCCGGTCGCCGCAGTCCAAGTCGAAACCCAAAGGGTCCGATTGGAAGTTTGTAATCTTGGAATAAAAGAGGTGCACCAACCCTTCGCTAGCGGCAGAGTTGTTTATGAGGGCCGGCCCCCATCATTTCTCCCTCAAAGTGTTGAGAACACCATACTTCTTGAAAACTTCATCTTTTACCGGTCACTCAAAAACCACCGACCAACGGGCAAACTCTCCTAGGGCTTGGCTTGAGGACGAGGCCCCTTAGTCTCCTTTCTTCTTCTTCGATGCTCCTCAGTTAGGTCCTATGGCAGTCATCTTGCCTCTGACGAGAGCAAGGAGCGTAGGGATCATGAAAAAGGAGGCTATGGCGGTAAGGAGAGCCACCATTGCACAGTTTTCCAAAGTGGGATATGATTTGGGGTGAGGGTTTGAAGAGATTTGGAGAGGATTTGGGATTTTGGAGACCTAGGAAAGCTAGAGGGGGAAGAAAAGGGTTTTGAGTGAGAATGTGGGTGAGAAATGAGGGCTAAAACCCTCTCTTATAAGGCCCCGCATGTGCGGTCCCGGCCCCGCACTGGTAGTACTATGTGGTGTACGTTAGTACCATGCAGTGCTGGACAAGCCCACCTCATGTGGGTACCTTACAGTGCTGAACATACTTGGGTTGTTTGGACAGAGGGATACGGCAATACCTTATAGTATGAGGTAGTGCCTTACAATGCTAAACATGGTTGGGTTGTTTAGACACAGGGGTAAGGTAGTACCTTACAGTGTGGGGTATTACTTTACAGTATTGTGTTGGTTCCCTTAGATAAGGTTTTTTTTTTTTTTTTTTTTTTTTTTTTTTTTTTTTTTTTTTTTTACCCTAGGTCACCTACTCAATGGCCCAGCCATCTCTCGTCGCACACGAGTCCCGGTCCTAAGGTCAGAACCTAACTTGTCCCTTTCTCTCTCATCTTCTTGGTGGGTCCTTAACCCATGGGCCAGTTGTTTCTAATGCCAGGCTTTGATACGAACTTTTGTGACACCCAGGATGTCAAGGGTCGAGGGCATCCTCGGCCCCCAATATCTCGGGTCCCACATGATGCAGTTCATGTAATGGGATAGTTAGACACTAGAATTAGATCAATACCCAACTAGAAGCAAACAAGGAAATATCCATGGCTAAAAGAAGAAGTGAGCATATACACATATATGAGCCAAAAAGAATAAATTAACATCATCAACTCACTTGACGGGACCCGTCAAGGGCCTCGATCACCAGTCTCCAAAACTATAGCAAAAGTCTATACATTGTGCAAAACCTGACGTTATCCCACATAACAAGTGTTATAGAGAAATTTGGCTTCCCTAAAAAGTGAGTAGCCTGCCTCGTGCTCCACAAAAGGGGTCGCATCCTAAAACGCCAGCAGCCCGGCTCGTGCTCATCGCGAAAGGTCGCATCCTAAAATGCGAGCAGCCCGGCTCGTGCTCGTCGCGAAAGGTCGCATCCTAAAATGCGAGCAGCCCGGCTCGTGCTCGTCACGAAAGGTCGCATCCTAAAATGTGAGCAGCCCGGCTCATGCTCGTCGCAAGGGGGTCGCATCCTAAAATGCGAGCAGCCTGGCTCGTGCTCGTCAGTGAGGGGCCGCATCATAAAATGCGAGCATTCCTGATAAGAGTAGCTCCTTCCTATGAGTAGCTCCCGACACGTGAATGGTTTTGGTATCTGGTCTCTAGCAAGGATATCCCTCGTCTCATAGTACCAGCAGCCCGTATAAATCGGGTTTGGGCTTATCTTCGCCTGCGGTTCCGCATCTCAAGGGATCACTATCAAGGAACATAATTAATCAGATGAATAGTTGGATCAGACTGTTCCTTTATCTAAGGATGAGTAGGATAAACATTTTATCCCATGAAATCTGTAATAATCTTGAGATCTTGCATAACAGAGTGGGATATTCGGATCTATATAAATGGATGGTTTCATCGATAAGAAGGTACACACATTATTCACTGTCAAATCCTCAATTTGTTTTCCTTCAATCCTATCCTATCTAACTTAAGCATCGGAGGGCCAACGGCTGGGCGCCGGCCACCTCTAGTTTTCCTTTGTCTCTTTTCAGGTCAGGAGGAAATCGTTAATGAGGAAAGGTGAATGTCTGGAGGACCCTGTTACAAAATATGACGTAAACAACAAGGATCCCTTATTACCCACTATACTGGTCGTTTGCATACTGAATGTATGAGTCCTCACCAGCAGCTAATTCCTCATATTCTGCCGCTTCGCTCTCCTCTTGTAAACCTGGGTCACAAGCGGCGTCTGGGTGGTGTTTTATAACACCGTCCCCAGAATGGGGAGTGAGTGCCCAACTCAGTGGTAACATTACATATAAGTTATTAATGCACAAATGAAAGCATACATAAATAATGAATTTTTATTGCACATCATTCCTAACTAAGATATCCGTATCAACAAAACACAGTTATATAAGTACATGAGTGCATGAAATGCATATGCATGCCCCAAGCACCGGTTTGTCACAGCGAACAGTGTGTGGCACCACCACATCACTCGCACAGACTAGGCCGTTGTGACAAGGGCACCACCCCAGTCACCAGCCCGAAATGAATGTCGTGCCGAACTATGAATGATTATCCAAGTCCTTAATTATACCAGTTTAACAACCAGCCGATTGGCAAAGCCATCATACCATTACTGTATCACTCGGCCGATCAGGGATCATCTGGCTCCCTACAAGCGAGTACATATCATCGCCAATAACCCCAAGGGTCCCAGCTTGGGTAAATAGTCCGAGCATCCGATTTGCCCATGACACGTCAGATATGTCCGACTCAGACGGGGGTGGCTCAGTCATACCATTTCCCCATAGTCAAACAAGTAGATGGCTCACTGCCTCCATGGGTGCTCAAAGGACACTATGAAGGGGCACTACCCCGGCATAGGCCAACAGCATGGGCATAAGTCCTTATACCACCTTGTCCGGCCCATCAGTCTCTAAGGATCGTTCACCATGTAATTATTAATGGGCTTATCTAATGGTCGTACTGGTATGTGGATTCGAATATAAGCGTTTTAAAAAAAAATTATGCCTAGACAGGGTTGTTGAGCCGATGGTCCTTAGGCAAGGGAATAATGGAAAACTGACCTTGGGCACTACATCCCGTGTGGTTCATAAACCACAGACAGCACCTAAATTTCACCACACCTGAGGATTCGAACTCTAAGGACACGACTAACCTGTGTGGCCGCCCCAACTCTGTGAATTTTTCGATCCACCAACATAGAAAAATATCGGACTATGCTAGGAACTAAACCTTAACTTACTCTACTACATACATTGTATACACAAGTGATAATATTATAGAACAAACTGAAGAAATCACCAATTTCCCCAAAGATGCAACAATAACACACACATGCATCTCAGGGAACAATAACAGTGCATAATTAATTAGGCAATTCTTTTTAATTTAAGATAAATATATGAATACTAAGAAATACTTAAGTAGTATTACACATATATGTTGATTAAACAATATAAACATGGAATTTCTAGTCTTAAAAGCATCTAGAAAACTAACTCATAAGAATTTCTATTTCTACCTCTACCTAGCAAATATGTCCAGAATTCGAGACATTATTCATGTGGGCTTGCCTTTGATGTAAGACAACCTAGTGGGAATGATACACACCTCATCCTTTGAGATTTCTTGAAATCCTGCATGAGAGGGGGTTGCATGCTAGGGAAAGTGCATGAATTCAACTGGAATTGGGATAATTCTTGGTGTTAGATTCATTTTTGCTACCTAGGGGATGTATTGAACTGGATTCGGGTCCTCTCGCTTTCTACGCAGTGGAGATGATGAAGGAATTGCTCCGGAGTGACATGCACAAGCCCCTTTTGGGGTGATCTCGTTCTTCCCCAATTTTTCTCCCTCTCTCTCTCTCTCTCTCTCTCTCTCTCTCTTTTCTCAGCTAGTTGTAGAGAGAATGAAAATGGCTGAGAGAAAAGAGCCTTTTATAACTTTGGGCAATTAGGACATATAGCCCTCAACTATTTAAGTGGCTAAAAGTAGCCTTTGGGGCCTACTTTTGGTTGTGGGGCCCAGTAGGCCCATCTAACCCGATCTGGACCGAGGGATAGTCTACCTGGCCCAGGATATGGCCACATGCGTTATCCTCGCCGTGAGAGGGGCACCACCCCAGTCACCCGCCCGAAATGAATGTCATGCCAATTTATGAATGATTATCCAAGTCCTTAATTCTACCAGTTTAACGTCCAGCTGATTGGCAAAGCCATCTTACCAATACTGTATCACTCAGCCGATCAGGGATCATTTGGCTCCCTGTAGGCGAGTACAAATTATCGCCAGTAACCCCAAGGGTCCCAGCTCGGGTAAATAATCCGAGTGTCTAATTCGGCCATGACTCGTCAGCTATGTCCGATTCAGACGGGGGTGGCTCAGTCATACCATTTCCCCATATTCAAATAAGTGGATGGCTCAGTGCCTCCATGGGTGCTCAAAGGACACTATGGAGGGGCACTACCCCGGCATAAGCCAACAGCACGGGCATAAGTCCTTGTACCACCATGCATGCCTCGCCCATGAGTCTTCAAGGATTGTTCACCATGTAATTATTAGTGGGCCTATCCAATGGTCGTGCTGGTATGTGGATTCGAATATAAGTGTTTTAAACAAACAATATGCCTAGACACGGTTGTTGAGTTGGTGGTCCTTAGGCAAGGGGATAATGGGAAACTGACCTTCGGCACTACATCCCGTGTGGTTCTTAAACCACAAACGGCACCTGAATTCCACCACGCCTGAGGATTCCAACTCTAAGGACACAACTAACCTGTGTGACCGCCCCAACTCTGTGAATTTCCCGATCCAACAACATAGAAAAATATCGGACTATGCTAGGAACTAAACTTTAACTTACTCTACTACCTACATTGTATACACAGGTGATAATGTTCCAGAATTCCAAACAAACCGAAGAAATTTCCAATTTCCCCAAAGATGCAACAATAACACACACATGCATCTCAGAGAACAATAACAGTGCACAATTAATTAGGCAATTATTTTCAATTTAAGATAAATATATGAATACTAAGAAATACTCAAGTAGTATTACACATATATGATGATTACTAGTTCTTAAAAGCATCTAGAAAACTAACTCATAAGAATTTCTACCTCTACCTAGCAAATATGTCCAAAATTGGAGGCATTATTCTGTTGAACCTCCAATTTATACATTGCATTGCACATTACATGACATGGTTTGCATGATTTTTATGATTTAAAGGCCCATCTAACATATGTTTTGTGATTGTAGGGATGAGAGCGGACTTCATCCCATTGAAGATTAAAAAGGGTTATTTGAAGACATTGGAGGAAGTTCTAAGATGGACCAAAGAAAAGAAGAAAAAGTTGAAGAAAAATAAGCCAGACCGGTCGTCCGACCGGTCAGCCACATCTCTGGGCAAAAAGGAAGCAGGACCGACCGGTCTTGACCGGTCGGCCACACAAGTTGATCCCATTGAAGAACAGCCGACCGGTCTTGACCGGTCGGCCAGGTACACTGGACAAAGAAAAAACAGACCGACCGGTCTTGACCGGTCGGCTATGCACGCTGTCCATCTTGTTAAAACAAGCCCGACCGGTCAAGACCAGTCGGCTGCACTCCCTGGACTGTTTCAAAGGCCAGTCCGACCGGTCTAGACCGGTCGGCTCTGCGTAAACGAAGTCCTTTCTAAATCAGGGACTCTGAAAACTGCTGCGCACTGCGTAACCTTTCGCAGATTCTGGATGTTACCGACGCAAGGGAGCTTTCTTACTATAAAAGGACACCTAGAGGCTCTTCCTAGGTCATCAGAGAAGCTAAGGAACGTGGTTCTAAGGAGGGGAAGCTGTCGTGGAGCGTCTGCAACTCTTCTATTTCTGGTTTTTCTAGTTTTATGCTTTTATTTAGAGTTTTTAGTTGTAGCATGAATATGCTTGGCTAGAACCTCTCAGCTAAGGCTGAGAGGTGAAGCTTGTAGCCAATTCCATGTTGGATTCAGTTTAATTCAAGTTTGGATTTTTCTTGCATATTTCAGTTCCAAAAGTGGTAGTTTGAGATGTTTTATGAGAGTTCATGTACTCCGGATATGAATTCCTTGCAATTCTCTGAGATTATCATATGATGCTTGTCTAGATTCGAATTATAGTAATCCTTGAGCAGGCCATAGTCCATAGGCATGGCTGTTACTCCGCAGGCTATGGTTTTGAATTTTATATTGATTATATGGGACTTGAACTTGGAAGTTCAACTTGATTTGGATTGAATGTGTGTTAATGATTTATTTTCCAACTAGATGAGAGATAGGACTTCAAATCTAGTTGTGTTCTCTACTTGGATTGATTGAATTGACATGGGATTGCTACAAGTGGATCCTTGAATGCCTTAGTACTTTATATCACTGATTTTCTATTAAGTTACTGTTTTAGTTAAATACTCAATTGAATCTGATTTTCTTCCAAAAACTGAGTTGCTTGAGTGGTTTGGAAGTTGTTTCTATTTCCCTGTGGATCGATCTCAGGTCTTACCGAGATTTATTACTACATCGTAGCCTTACACTTGAAGCGAGCGAACATATTCAAGTGGGCTTGCATTTGATGTAAGACAACCTAGTGGGAATGATACACACCTCATCCTTTGAGATTTCTTAAAATTCCTGCATGAGAGGGGGTTGCATGCTAGGGAAAGTGTATGAATTCAACTGGAATTGGGATTAATTCTTGGTATGAGATTCATTTCAGATGCCTAGGGGATGTATTGAGCTGGATTCGGGCGGTCTCCCTGCCTACGCAGCGGAGATGACGAAGGAATTGCTCCGGAGTGACATGCACAAGCCCCTTTCGGGGGATCTCCTCCTTCTTCCCGAATTTTTCTCCCTCTCTCTCTCTCTCTCTCTCTCTCTCTCTCTCTCTCTCCCCTCAGCTCGTCGTAGAGAGAATGAAAATGGCTGAGAGAAAAGAACCTTTTATAACTTTGGGCAATTAAGATATATAGCCCTTAACTTTTTAGGTGGCTAAAAGTAGCATTTTGGGCCTACTTTTGGTTGTGTGGGGCCCAGCGGGCCCATCTAACCCTATCTGGACCGAGGGATAGTCTACCTGGCCCACGATATGGCCACATGCGCTATCCTCGTCGTGATAGGGGCACCACCCCAGTCACCCACCCGAAATGAATGTCATGCCGAATTATGAATGAGTATCCAAGTCCTTAATTATACCAGTTGAACATCTAGCCGATTGGCAAAGCCATCATACCATTACTGTATCAGTCGGCCAATCAGGGATCATCTGGCTCCCTACTGGCGAGTACATATCATTGCTAGTAACCCCAAGGGTCCCAGCTTGGGTAAATAGTCTGAGCGTTCGATTCGGCCATGACTCATTGTTAGAACTAGAAAAATCGCTACTCGTCAGCAGTCCTTTTTCCTGTGTTTCTTTATTCTGGGGGAATTCTGAGTATAGAGACATTCATAGACAATCATAAGCAATCACCAAGCATACACAAGAGAGATATCGCAAGGTGAATTTTATTCCTAGAGATTCTGAGATCTTTTATATTCCAGGCTGTGATACTGGTCACAAGCCTTTAATTACATCAACGGTTGATCACCCTTGATTGGAAGGCAAAAGACTAATCTGCCGGGGATTATGGTCTTGAGTTCATGGTCGTATAAACTTTTGTTCTCTTGTTATGGACTGAGCCACATTTATTAGACAAGCCGGATGTCTATGTCCCATTTTCTTTCGAATTGTCCGAGTTGAGAGACTGTTAGGATTCGAGTGGTGCAACTCTGGGCCCGCGCCTGTTACTGTGAACAGGTGACCGCTAGAATACACGATCCTCGAATGTTGGTCGGCATAACCCAAGGCCCGCGCCCGTATTTTTATGACGGGTGACCTTAGGAAAGCACTCCGCAACATTCCTGAATGAGGTTTTTAATTGAGTGGTGCAACTCTGGGCCCGTGCCTATTACAGTGAACAGGTGACCGCTGGAATACACGAACATCGAAATGTTGGTCAACATAACCTAAAGCCCACGCCTGTTACTGTGAACAGGTAACCGTAGGAAAGCAATCCATAACAGCCTCATCAGCTCAACCAACGGACCCGTTGTCGATGGGTAGGGCATCGACTGTCTTTTTCATGATGACAATCCATAGCAGGATGTTTCAAGCTTAGTTAGAACTCTTTTGTTTGTGTTTTCTCGTGGTAACTATAACCCCTTAGGTTTAGCCTCGGACCTTTATCAGGGATGAATGGAGCTTTGTATAGTAAAGTAAATGTATTTCTTCTAGAGTCGGGCGACTCATCTTCAAGAACACTCTTTCTTCTGAGTATTTTTAATGATCTATTTGGGATCAAATAGGCTTTATCGAGCCAAGATCTTTTAAGGGTTTCAATATTCAATGGGCTAGATCGGCTGTTTTTGATGTCCACAAATGGTAAGTATCGGGTCCGATGGGTTCCTGTTTATGCCAATTTCTTATGAATAATGGGGATTGGTGCCCCGTAAATGCTTAACTTGGCTGTTGGATAGCCTGAGAGCTTCATCTTTGCCTCGGCGTCTTTGAGATCGCGGTTGATTTCATTTAGCATCAGTCAATTTTTGGGCTAACAGGACACTTCCCAAGGTTGAAAATGACTAAGTAGTAGACCTGTTTGCGGTCTAATCAGGGTATTCGGTGAATATTATCGATAACCGTCTTTAAACAGGGGTGAATTATGTCCATAAGGATCGCAGTGCCATCACGTTTCGATTCTCTTAGTACAAGTCGATTTTCGGGCCAACAGGGCACTTCCCAAGGCTGAAAATGACTAAGTAGCGGACCTGTCTATGGTCTGATTAGGGAAATCAGCGAATATCATCGATACCATCTTTGAATAGTGGTGGATCATGTCCACAAGGATCGCGGTGCGATCACATTTCGATCCGCTTAGCATAAGTCGATTTTCGGGCCAACAAGGCACTTCCCAAGACTGAAAATGACTAAGTAACAGGCCTGCTGACTACTTGATTAGGGTATTTGAGGGTCCTGAGATTGGATAACCTCATCATGGTGCATGATTATGATGTATCATGTCATGTAGTAGAAAAGCTTTCCTCTCGAGCTCAGTCCAATTCCGCCCAATTCTTCTTGGTTTTGGCTGTTTTCGGCTCTTTCGAAGGGATTTCTGGAGCTGTCAAATTGGCTAAGTGTTGGTTATTTTGGATCAAAACACTGATTTGGGCCATTTATCATTGATCGTTGGAGAATCTAATCCAGGGGATGGATAGATCTCATCGAGATGCATCTAAGAGAGGCAATTTGATCGAAATCCGATCCTGGACGAAGGCGGGCCGCACGATCGAAGGCCTACCCCTCCAACCAGCGTCCAGGCACATGGAGGGGATGGTACAGGCACATGTGGTGTGTGTGCAAGCACATGTGGTGCTGTCATAGCTGGCAGGCACATGTGGTTAGGACGTGGGCGCATGTCCCATCTCTTGGGCGCATGTGCCCCTTGTTTTCATGAAAAAAAGACGGATGGGAAGCAATCCTGGCACATGTGGTGGTGCACATGCGCCTGGCCCAAATAGTGGGCGCATGTCCCTTGTGGACTTGGTGTTTTTCAGGTTTTCCTGTGGAGAAAAGCCAGCGCATGTGCTGGGAAAGCCGGCGCATGTTCCCAGCACTTAGAAAAAATTCAGGATTTCTCTCTGAACTTGGCATTCCGACGAGGAAATCCCTTTTCGGCGAGGGATTCCTGTGAGGGAATCCACTCTAGCCAAGGCATCCGGTGAGGGGCAATGGAGCGGGCGCATGTACCTCTTGCGTCGTCCTGAGGTCGGCAGAAGATGATTTCGTGCTAATGAATGAAGTGACATCGCTATTTATAGGGAGGTAATCGAGTTCAGGTCTTGCCCGGCGGGAATTTCCTGGCACATGTGGCAGAAACAAAGTCAGGAGCATTTGCATGGTCCGGGCGCATGTCCTTTTCTGGCGCATTTCCCGGCACTTTCTGGAAAAGTATTAAAATCACTTCCTTTCATCAATAGGGTGTAGGCGCATGTGGTGGGAGGCCAGGTGCATGTCATTACCGGTGCTTTTCCCACTACTTAGCCAGATTTTCAAAATTCCAGCACTTAGAAAATTTCAGGATTTTAGCTCCGACGGGAGACCTTCAAAGGACAGCTACCTTTTCTAGACATGCACTCACTGTTGCCAAGCCACTTCTAGGCTAGGATTGACCTCTTGAATGAATGGGATGGGGTGTGGAAGTCCAGATGTTGCCAATTTTGGTACTTCCTAATTTGGAGCCTTTGGGTCGGCTTGTAGTATAGGAACGTTGTTCCGGGGAGCGCGCGGATGGAAATACGCACCGCAATGACTTTAAACTTACTATATAAGGGTTTTGGGGCGCTCCAAATCATTTGGCAGTGGTACGCATATCCAATTCCGCTCCAAAATGGTAGCTGTAGGCTTACAGACTCTTTTCGGTCAGCTCCGAGCAGGGATAAAACGAATTTCGAGGTGTACAGGTAAAGATATGCACCGGATAACCTCGAAACTTGCAGGTTAAGGGTTTTAGGACGTTACAGACCATTTGGCTATGAAGGGCATGTCTAGTTATGCTCTGAAATACTGTTTACAGATTTTGGTCGCTATCAAGCAATTAGGGTTGCACCCACATTTTTCGGGCTTTCCTGGTCTCAAAACTGATTCAAATCATTATCGATGCACCACGCTATGTTGTTTTATAATGGATGCAAATTTGAACCCCAACAAGTGCCCCCCCCCCTCGGTGTGCTGCGCTAGATGCTTACATCATGCTAGTGCAGTGCACCGGTCCATTAGGCTCAAGTATAAATAGTTGACTCACTGAGTCATTCCAACATTTTTCTGAGTCAAAAAATCTAATTTTTCCAAGGTGAGAGAGCTTATCCTCAAGCTATAGGCACATGTGGTCCCCTCGTGGGCGCATGTGGCCTACCATCACTTTTTCGATGAAGGAATTTCCCTTCAGGCGCATGTCAAATTGCCTTGCAGAAGTGGGCGCATGTCCCAGGCGCATGTTGCTCTGGGCATGTGCCTAGGACATTGCCCAGGACTTGTCTATTTTCCAGAAATTAGAGGTGGGTGCATGTAGTGATGCACATGCGCCGGGTGCATTGAATTCCAAACTCATTCATTTCCTTCTTCTAAGCCGGGTGCATGTCAGACTGCACATGCGCCTGAGGCCTTGAATGATGAACTTGAACTTATGAATTTTGTGGATTGGGTGCATGTGAGGGGCCACATGCGCCTGGGGCTCCACCTTGGGTGCATGTGAGCCCAACACTTGACCAAAATTTCCATTTTTAGCCCCTGTATTGCACTCGGTGAAGAAATGGCATTTCCAGCTCCGTTTCTCAGTCAAGTTCAGTGTTGTTTGAGGCTAGATCACTTAAAATTCAAGCACGATTGGAGCTCAGTGCCTTAGGCCTGCAGTTGGCTGCCTACTTTGGCCTGTCACAGCTTGCAACTGTCTATTTTTAGGCAGGTTCAGAGTATGTCTGCCAGAGTGCACTCATAGCATTCTGATTGCTTGTGAAGTTGCTGTGTGCGAATAGTTACGTATATATGATGCTGAAGCTGTTTCCTGACTCTCTCCAGTACCTGCTTCAAAGTACCTGGACTTGTCACGGCTGCTTTTGGGCTAAATGCATGGATGTATTATGGGTTTAATCTATGATTTTGTGTGTGCATTGACCACATGTATGCATGTATGTATGATGGCAATTGCTTTGTTGTGAAATGCGTATGATGATTGATATGCTATGCTCTTAATTTGGTTGCTTTCATGCTTTGTTGCTTGTGCTTTATGTGTTGTGCTTGTGTTTGCGATATGATTTTTTTAGGCTATTTGCTCGTGTGTATCGAGTTGTTTTCTGATGTTGTTCTGTTTGCGCGTTGCAGTGAATTGCAGTAGCGACAATGGGATCTTCTGGTGAAACCTCTGGGTTGCATACTTCTGGTCGGACGCCGATGAAGTTCGGTCGGAAAAGAACGGCCGAAGGTCCTTCCAACCCTCCTCCTCTAAGACGTAATTCTTGCTTCTTTCCTGCGGTCGAACCCGAGATAAAGGATTTCTCGCAGCGTATTGGGCAGCTTCCTCATGAAGTGCTGGTGCGCATTTTTGTCAACAAAACAGCGCCCGAACCTCCAAAGCAGGGAACAGAACAAGAGTGGGTCTATTGGTATGCCCAACTAGCTGGTGTGGCGAGTGCCATCGAAGCAGGTCCTCAAGATATACCTGTCCAAAATGCAGAAGAAAATCTGATAGGTCAGAAAGGTAAGGACGCGGAAAACAACCGATCAAAGCGCTCAGTCAAGCAGAGCGATTGACACGACTCCTCGACTTGAAATATGAACGGATGAATATTGGATGGGAGAGCAACAAGATCGTTGCTGAGCGTGGCATCTGTATCACGAATCCCTATGATGGCGAAGTCATCTTGCACCAGAGGTCTCTTATGAGGTGTAAACCTTTTCCGAGCATCGAGCCATCTGATGTTCGTAGACCTAGCCAATTCTATGGAGTGGAGAGATGGTCTTTAGATCCTGAGAAATTACTCACTGCCACTCCGGGAAGCAACAAAAGGTTGGTGAGATTAAGGAGATGACTTTCCTCATGCCTACGTGTGATCCCCACGCACCTTACCCGACTCATTTCTTTGAGACGGTGCGTCAAAGGTTCCTTCCTATGAGCACGTCCGCAATGTGGGAGACTTCGAGCTTCCGTACACGAGGGCATCTGAGTCGTCGTGACAGCTACATCCCATGGGCAAAGGAGATTCTAATCCGGCATGAGGCTGTGCTGAGGGAGGTCGGGCTCTACTATGCCATCGAGGCGACTACCAGCTTCTTTTCACGAGATTCGACGATTCTCAGGGGCTTCTTAAATTACTGAAGTTCCATTACCAACTCTTTCCATCTTCCTCAAGGAGAGATGAGTATAATCCTCTGGGATCTTATGGTGATGGTGGGCTTGCCCATACGCGGCGGGTATTATCACGAATATATCCCCTCTGATGAAGAAATGTCTGGCTTCAGACGCGAAGGTGATCGGAAGGCTTATCATTCCAAGGCGTGTTTGGAGTTGTTCCATGAATTGCAACAGTTCGACTGCATTACAAAGATACACTATGAAGATTGGTCAGTATACTTCAGCCACGGCTTGGAGTAAGTCTTCACAGGACGCTTATTTCTTTCTTCTCACGATGTATGCTCTTTTCTTTTGCGTAGCTTCTTGTGTGAAGTTCTCTCTCCTTTCTCTCTTTCAGGATTGACTACGAGAAATATAAGGTTGATGTTAAAAGAATAAGGGCCTTACGACAACGGTTCCAATGCAAATTTCTTTGCCCGAACGTATTGTCTCCCACTTGCGAGCTAGCAGGCTTCCTCGCTTACTGGTTGTCCGCAGTCACGCTTCCTAGCTCGAAGAGTGCTGATGGCGTCAGAGTTTCTTGCTTCGTCATGGCGGGTGCCCTTGCCAGTGGTCAACGTCTTGCTATAGTGCCACCTGTACTCTGCAGCATATATAGGGTGTTTGGTTATGTTGTCAGTAATCCGGACAAACCTGCTGATGGAATGGATGCGGCCTATTGCCCATGGCATTATTTCTGCGGTTGGTTAGGCGTTTACTTCCCATGGGTATATGGCATGAAGCCTCACACCTACTTCTTTCCGGACCGAGCGCCTCTTATCAGATTCATGAAGGTTAAGATGGTGCTTAAGACGCCAAAATGGGTGTCTTCAAAGATCTGTAGCGAGAATAAAGTTGACTTCTGCCATTTTCCTGCTTCCATTGCTGATGAAGATCTCGAAGTCGTCGATGATGAGGATTCAGTTGACTCTTCTGATAGGGAGTTCCTGATATCGATCCGAACCGCTTCTCTCCCGTTTCATGAGGGCATGAAGTTTTGGCGCGAGCCTTATTATCCGAGTAGGTATGCCAGATAGTTCAGCTACGATCAGGGTGTTCCGTCGACTCTTCCGAGCGTGACGAGGATAGAACGAGCATATGGCATAGGTCCTGTCCATTGGGAGTGGATGTGGGACCATCTTTTGTTAATGCGAACTGGCATGAGGTTCGTGTTACCTGGCGGTAGTCGACGTCCCGTGACTTCTTATGGTTGGATGAGATGGTGGGGGCATCAGTACGCACGCATCCGGGATGACGAGCCTGTCGATTTCCCTCTCTATCTCTCTCCTCTGAGGTTGACTGCCATTCCTGAGGACGGTCTTGGTTATCTTCATGAGCAGCGCAAAGCTATCGGAGTTTCTTGGTACCAGCCATCTAACTTCCTTAAACGTGCCGATCACTCGTAGGAAAGAAGATGGAGCGTTAGATGGATAGTATTGCTTCGAGGTCCCTATACAAAGGCGTCAGCAAGAGGTCGGATCTTCACATCCTCCGGCAGAGACTGTTCCTCCGTCTGTGGAAGAGGGTGAGCCTACGGAAGGCATGGCAGGAGTTAGACCTTTTGATGATTTCGTTGACGATCTTCCACTGGGCTGCCCGAGAGATCAGTTGAGAGTCAAGATAAAACTCACACCAACGGTTTGCCCGTCAGCACTTGAGAAAAACTTAAGAAAGGCAGAAATGTTACATATTAAGAAGTGGGAGAGTTTGGATCCGTCGTTGCAGATTAACCCCCCCAAAGGTAGCCGCGAGTGCGACTGTTGCCGATAGTCGCGAAGAAGGTGAGCTTCGATCTGGTGCTATAGAGGAGATTGCAGACGAAGAAGATAGGATTGTCGATAATCGTGACGGAGGTGAGTCCGAGCCTGCAGATGTCGAGGGGGACAATGTTGAAGGCGGTTCTGAAGTCGGTGATGGCCAGAGAGCAGCGTGCCTTGATGATTCGGGGTCGCAGCTTGAAGATGAACCTGTAGATTATTCTGGCGATGACTAGGGAGTGAATCGTGCCAATGATCACAGCAACGATGATTCCCTCGCGAACTATTATGATAATGATGACAGTGTCGGGGGCGTAGGTGATCTTGACGATGTTACCATAGCAGCGATTGAAGCACAACTCTACGACAACGTCAGGGTCCAGCCTTCTTCCGAGCCTTTAGTCTTCGTTTCTCAGGCTGTCGTGGCACTGACTATGGGGTTACCGATGGATGTTCATCCTTGTTTGCCCATTCATGCTGATAATGCCGAGGAATCCGTTCCTGGGCTTGAGATACGTGAGGGGAACGTCGATCCTTCTTCGGTCCTTCCATCAGGTTGTTCATTGCAAGTAGACTGTCCTGTTGAGTTGGTGGTCATGGATGAGTCACACTCTGCTGCGGTCGAGTCGGACCTGACATTCCGCAAGCACAAGGTAAGAAATGCGATTGTGCTTCTGCTTTGTACTTTTCTTCTTTAATTCCTGCATAATCATACTAACCATACTTTTTATTATTATCTTATTTCTACAGATCTTATTGAGTTGATACCTGCCTCTGCCACTTCCGTCGCATCGTCTCCAGTTGTGACTATTGAACTGTCGGGCGAAGCTTTGGAAATAGTTGTTGATTCCGGGACATGCATTGCGGGACCTTCGGCGCCTGCTGTTGATCTTCTTGCTATTCCTGGTACGACTCTTTCATAATTCACATTAGATTATGACTTGTAGTTTCTACTTTCATGTTTACTAACGCGTCATTTGTTTGTCTTGCATTCTTTCTTACAGCTGCCGTCAATTCTGACGTCGCCATTGCTATGATGCCGGACATTCCTACATTTGAACATTAGATTGTTTTGGTAAGAGCGTGCTGAAGGGCCTGCTGTCTAGCCTCGCAAAGGCGTTGGCCGATCCACGAGAATGGCATATGCTGGGCGCTGGCATGAAAGCGCTGGAAGCTTGTGTCGAAGTAGTTGGGTCTGATGCGCTCGTGGTTGTCGATCGCCTATCTGCGTTCGAAAGCTCCCTCGCAAACGTAGCAGCTGCCGAGCTCAGTCGAGCACGATCCTGTTATCGAGGAGAAACGGAGGATTGCGGAGTCTTTAGGACCTGCCTTGGAACGCCACGCGCATTCGATGGCAAACGCACGAGAATCCCTACAAAATAATAAGATACAGTATGAGGGGTGCTTGGGTCGTCTAGCTGAAATCGACGTCGAGATTGAGTGTCTGCAGGCGGAGAAAATCCCCGTGAGCTTCAAAGCTGCCCGTCTCGAGTCAGTGGTTGCTCAGGGCCAGATAGCGGTCATACGGCTCGAAAGTGAAGGCGAAACAGCGCGCAAGTAGTTGGAAGATTTGACTGCTTAACTTCAACATGTTCCTGATCCTGCGAAGGTGTTATCTACAGGAAAGTCAGCGATGGAAACTGCCAGGGTGGCTGTGATCAGGCTGATATCGGGATGTTTGGAGAAGCTTTGATCTTTCGCTCCCGATGCTCTCTTTCTTAACTTCAAATGTATAGAAATGATCATAGGATCTTACCTTTAGAAATTTTTGTAATTGGTGTAAGAAATACTTACCTTCTGACCATTCATGTATACGGCGTCGAAAAGATGTAAACCAAACTTTTGTTAAATGAAATGACAATAGCAATTACTTTTCTATCGTGTGATGTTTGTGTGATGTGTGTTAGAATGGTTTGCAACAATAATAATAATAATCACAATTCTAATAAGTGACGAATGTAGAATGAAATGAAAAGAGTAATACTTCCCTTTGTCGTCGATTTCGAGAGTGTCCTGGGTTTCTAAATTCGGGATACGCTCGTGTCATAGGCGAATGGTCTTTCTTGGTTATTTCTCCATAGTAAGGGCAAGGAAGACCTGCAAGAATACGGAGCAACTGATTAGCTTTTGAAACTACAGGCTTATCTACTGTATTCTACTCCATTTCATTCTCCATTTCTATCCTTAATTATTACATTCCCTCTCTTGGGGAGTTTACATTTCTCACATTTATGTAAAAGGAAGTAACAGGTTGACTGTTAGGGGTAATATTTCTTCAGAAATCGACCATTAATTGCTAAACCGGCTCCCTCACCATCAAAATTTACTAAGTGGTAGGCCCCGTTAGAGTAGACTTCTTCTATGATGCATATCGGGTCCCACTTAGGGTCGAACTTGCTCTTTGTAGTGTGCGCAGCTGTCGGTCGCTTCATTACGAGTACCAAGTCACCCTTCATGAAGGATCTACGCTTGACTCGCTTGTCATACACTGTTGAGATATGCTTCTGGTACATCTCTAGTCGTTGTTGTGCCGCGAGCCTCTTCTCGTCCAAGGCATCAAGCTCGGCCATCCTGAGCTCCGGCATTACGTTCATCTGTCAGGGAGTTCCGAAGTGCTACTCGCAGGAACTCGACCTAAACTTCCATCGGGACGATGGCCTTCGTGCCATATACTAGTGAATAGGGAGTAGACCGTGTTGCTGTGCGGTGCGTAGTACGATATGCAAGAGCACTTCGGGCAACCATTTGTCCCAATCTTTCTTATTCTCTGCCATTGTTTTCTTCAAAATCTTCACGATGGTTTTGTTGAATGCCTCAGCAAGCCCATTTGCAGGAGGATAATAGGGTGTTGAGTGTTGAGCTCTTAATTGTGCATATTCTAACCCCAATTCATCACCCATTATGCATGGTTTCATGATTTAAAGACTAATCTAATGCATGGATTTGTGATTGTAGGAATGAGAAGGAGACTTCACCAATTCATGGTTAAAAGAGTCACTTTGTATGCATTGAAGATCAATAGAACAAGTGCCGAAAGGTGGAAGAAAGAAGCAAGAAAGAAAGAGAAGAGATGATGAAGAAAATTTGAAATTTTGTGCTTAGACCTGTCGCCAGACCGGTCTCTAGACAGGTCTCCAGACAGGTCTATAGTGTATTTTTTAGAATGTTTTTCTCCTCTATAGACCGGTCGCCAGACAGGTCGAGAGTAGTCCAGAAACACAAAATTCACTAGACTCATGGATGTTTTGGAGAATTACTTAAATTCTTAATTGCTTTGTGTTAGTCTAGACCTGTATGATCCGAGGAATTGGAGTACGCTCTAGTACTATGATCTTCATGTGGGGACTTCCTATAAAAGTTCTACTTTTTTGAATTTCTGTAATGTGTATGGACTGTGTATGTGATTTGAATCAAGTTCAAATCATAATCTAGCCTTGTCTTGTGACAGGACTTGAGGATGGTTATGATTGTGATCTTATCCTATTGGAATTGGGACTGACCTATGCAATTGAGCATGCTCAGCCTAGCTTGCATTGAGTGAATCATACACATGGCTCTTACATATGACAGATTGTTTGGTTTAACAGCTCTATCATCCGGCTAGATAGATCTTAATATCGATTCTAGTTGAGAAAGTGAGAAACCACAGCAGATTGAACATCAAGGATTGCTACAAGTGGATCTTTGAACCCCTAGTGCCTTTTTATAATTATTTACCTTTAATTTAATCCAAAGTTGTTACCTACATCAATTTTATACAAAATCTGGTTGTTAGCTGTCAATATATATTATTGGATGTGTTTATGAATTCCTACACAAGTCCCTGTGGATCGACCTCGGTCTTACCGAGTTTATTACTACATCGCAACCCTACACTTGGGGAAGCGAACAAGTTTTTGGCGCCGTTGCCGGGGACTTTGACGGTTTTTCACTAGATTTCTGAAAATAGAATCTATTTAGGATTTTCAGGAATAGCTCTAACTTAGTTTTTTTTTTATTTGTTTTTCTTTTTCAGGGATTTCTAGGAAGTTGAAGAAGACACAAGGATCTCAAGTGCTCGAATCAGGTTTTATCCTTCTAAACCTTAATCTTCTCCTTCTCCTATTCATTCCTATCATATTCATCTCTTGTAGAGTTGGTGGAGACTCCTTTTGGATCTCTGAAGGGTAGGCTTTGTGCCACCTGGATTCCTATTGGTCGGCTCTGCCGTCTTGGATCACCTTGTGCTCAGAGATTTCTCTTCTCATCTCTACTCCTCTTTCTTCTTTTTCTGCACTTTTCTCAAAAGATTCAAAGAGTGGGTGGGGAGTTCTCTGAACCCCTATTGACCAGGAGAAATCGGTCTCTATCCTTGCTTTTGGCTCAGCCATTGCACGACACCTTGTGCTTCGGTCTTGGAGAGGAGTAAACGAAAGTAGGAAGAATTCTTTTTCTTTCCTTTCTTGTTCTTAGGATCTTCCTTATTTTTGTTTTCCTTCTTTTATTTTTATTTCTAGATTTTTTTAGTTTCAACTTCTTAAATCTCATTATGGCTGAATGGATGGGTGGTGTTAATGCATACCTCTTGGAAGATGAGATGCCGGATCATGAAATCCAATCTGTTTATGATTGGAACCATTATAAGCATGAGTATTCTTTTGAGATTCAATGAACCTCCACTATTCCTCAACGTAGGACGCTGCGTGATTACTATGATACGTATGATGAGACACAGCGCAAGACGATGGGGGGATACCGGAATGAAGTTAAATCGAACAATGGTCAGTCGGGTAAAACACTACGTGATTACTGGGTTGAAACTAATAAGAGTGTTCCACGGAGTTTGACAGGAGGTAGAAATAAGAAAAAGGACCGGGGGAGTAATGAGCAACCGGTAAAGACATTGCGTGATCACTTGTATGGTTATGCCTATCAACCATCTTATCATTCTTCAGTCATATAACACGTATGGTCTTCATCGGGAGAGTCCTCACACCTCTAGTCCAATGGAAGAACCAACCATGGATGTCAATAATTATCCTCGAGAGTTTCTTTCTCATGATCCACAACCGACACTAACTCTTGAGGATACGTTGCGAGAGTTTATGGAAATAACTAAGCAATGCATACAAAACCTCTCACCATCTCCATATCCTGAACCCGACATTGGGAACACCGAATCAATCCCCAACATAGAGGAGGATGTGGCTATCCAAGCCCAACCCTCTTTCGATTTGATGACTAAACTTTTAGAGGATGTCGATTTCAGTGATCCCAACATTACCATCGATTATGGTGAATCGACCTATCTCTTTTGGGTATTCCGATTTGAACGATGAAAAGATTTCAAGGATAGTTGACGAACCCGAGGAATCTATAAATTCTGAAAAAGATAAGTTGATTACCTACAATGAGGATTTGGAGGATGATTGTGGATCCATGATTTCTTCTTCTAAAGGGCTGAATACTTATGAGTCACCAGAAGATATTCTTGCTTGAGAGATGGCTGAAGTGGATTTCTTTGAGTCCTTCTACCAACTACACACACCGGATTCTAATGTGGAAGAACTCCCTTGGGTTGAAAATTCTGTTTCTTTGGATGACGAGGTGACACAATCTGAAATTTCAAAAGACCAACCAATGCTAGATGATGTGCTTACCACTGAATCTGAAAATTGTTCTTTGGAAGACCTCCCCTCTATAGAGGAGGAATTCCTTGCCCTTGAAATAGAATTTCCTCAATCACTTAGGGAGAACAAGGACCCTTCATCCGACTCTCTCGATTTCCTAGAGGAATGCATGACCCACCCCTACAATCTGGATGATGAGATGAGTAAGGAGTTGGATAGTTTGTTAGACATGGTTTCGGTGCCTGAAGAACACCATTCCATTGATTTACACTCTTTATCATTATTTATGGAAGCACCATGCAATTCTAAAATTGTGGAGAGGACAGCCCAAACGGAAAAATACTTAATGAATGTCTCTCCATCATCATGGGTTCTTCAACCCATTGAAAATTCTGATTGGGAGGACCCATTTTTAATCAATTACAACCCAATTCAGAACTTGAAGAGATATCTTTTTGCTGTTCTTATCTCCTCCTTACATACGTGTGGTGCACACTATGATTGGACCTTCATGAAGAAACGCACCCAGGTATACATTGGAGCAGGACTTTGGATGGTCCTCATGAGAAACTTATTGAAATTCATGAAGATCCTGCTCAAATTTGGTCATGTAGTCGATCGGACTAACCAAAGGTAGGTAGGTAGGTTATGATATATTTTTCTACATTTAGGATCGAATAAGTCTCATCGAGACAATGGAAGATGCTAGAATTGATCAACTTGCTACCTCAGGTACTCTCGTTCTCACTCTCCTTTGTTTTATGTCATTGCTCTCATGTCATGCATATTGCATATCTTATTACATTGAGGACAATGTAAGATTTTGGTTGGGGGGTGAGAGTCCTTAGATGAATCTACTAACTTTTGTGACATTTCGAGCAATTATGTAGAAAATTTTTAATTTTTCTAAAATTCAAAACTCTTTTGGAAAACTTTAGTTCTATCCATTCGATATGATATGAGATGATGAGAAGAGGAGATACGAAGTGAGGGATGTTGCAAGCTTTGAATTTCTCTTAATATAATGGTTTTATATGTGAGTTCCCCTATTTTATGATTGATAGAAAATTTGAACACTTTTACACCTAGTTCACATTACACGATTTCATGATTTGAAAGGTTTATGTGATTTATGGATTGACTAGACTTAAATTTGAGGTATTGAGAAACCAAGCCGGGGTACTTTGTCCATCCTTGTCCATGGGAAAATAACGAAAGATATGGATTTCTAAAATCCTATCTAATGTAAAAGAAAAAGGAAAGGAAGGATGAAATTGGGAATGATGGAAAAATGGTGGAAAATCCGATTAGGGCTACCTACTACCAACCGGGGGATGGTCTACCAGTAACCAAAGCCGGAAATGGGACATGGTGTGAAAGCCATCGGAAGGACGGTAAGGCAAATTCCTGTCATAGGCTTGTTGTTGCTCTATACACCTTGAGATCTATAGTTTAGTTGATCTATGAAGAAGATAATCCCGGAAACTCATGAGATGAACTTTTACTATGCACACTAGGTTGAATTTGTTCAAGTCCTTCTATTTATCAATCAATCAGCGGGAATTTAATACGAACACTTATTATGTTCTGAGAGTTTAAGGTTTCAACCTCTATCACCTAATTTCTCTGATTTTTATGCTTGTGTGACTTGGAATGTATAGAAGAATAGTATCTAGAGGAGAGTTGGGTTTTGGAGAAGGAAACTTATTTCCGCATGTTTTGCTCAGGACTAGCAAAATGCTGGTTGGGGGGTGTGTTGAGCTCTTAATTGTGCATATTCTAACCCCAATTCATCACCCATTATGCATGGTTTCATGATTTAAAGACTAATCTAATGCATGGATTTGTGATTGTAGGAATGAGAAGGAGACTTCACCAATTCATGGTTAAAAGAGTCACTTTGTATGCATTGAAGATCAATAGAATAAGTGCCGAAAGGTGGAAGAAAGAAGCAAGAAAGAAAGAGAAGAGATGATGAAGAAAATCTGAAATTTTGTGCTTAGACCTGTCTGTAGACCGGTCGCTAGACCGGTCGCCAGACAGGTCTACAGTGTATTTTTTAGACTGTTTTTCTCCTCTGTAGACCGGTCGCCAGACCGGTCGCCAAACAGGTCGAGAGTAGTCCAGAAACACAAAACTCACTGGACGATTTTGGAGGTTTTGAGACCGGTCGTGCGACCGGTCGTCCACAGTCTCAGACCGGTCGCCAGACCGGTCGTCAGTGCAATAGCGTATGCGTGAAGTTCTGATTTTCTTTGCGCAATTGCGTAATTCCTTGTGCAATCTGGAATCTTCCGCTCCAACTTATAAAAGGCCACCTCCACTCTCTTCTTAGGGAATCTAGCAACGTGGGGAGCAAAGGGTTCAAGACCTAGGAGGCTTCCCGGCCTCCTACAACTAGTTTTCTTCTTCTCGTTCTAGTTTTAGTTCTAGTTTGTTTTTATGTTTTTCTTAGTTGTTTCATGTTTCCTTGGATCATAAACGGCTAAACCTCTTAGCTAGGGCTAAGAGGTGAAGCTTGTAGTGGATCTAAGATGTTTCAATTCGTTTTAAGTTGGTTTTAAGATTGGTTTTCATGATTATGAACAATGGTTTGAAGTTAATACAAGTTTTAAGTAGTTTTTCTTAGTCTTATGATGACTCATGGATGTTTGGGAGAATTACTTAAATTCTTAATTGCTTTGTGTTAGTCTAGACCTGTATGATCCGAGGAATTGGAGTACACTCTAGTACTATGATCTTCATGTGGGGACTTCCTATCAAAGTTCTACTTTTTTGAATTTCTGTAATGTGTATGGACTGTGTATGTGATTTGAATCAAGTTTAAATCATAATCTAGCCTTGTCTTGTGACAGGACTTGAGGATGGTTATGATTGTGATCTTATCCTATTGGAATTGGGACTGACATATGCAATTGAGCATGCTCAGCCTAGCTTGCATTAAGTGAATCATACACATGGCTCTTACATATGACAGATTGTTTGGTTTAACAGCTCTATCATCCGGCTAGATAGATCTTAATATCGATTCTAGTTGAGAAAGTGAGAAACCACAGCGGATTGAACATCAAGGATTGCTACAAGTGGATCCTTGAACCCCTAGTGCCTTTTTATAATTGTTTACCTTCAATTTAATTCAAAGTTGCTACCTATATCAATTTTATACAAATCTGGTTGTTAGCTGTCAATAGATATTATTGGATGTGTTTGTAAAGTCTTACACAAGTCCCTGTGGATCGACCTCGGTCTTACCGAGTTTATTACGACATCACAACCCTACACTTGGGGAAGCGAACATTGAGTAACAATGCTTGATCTTGAACTTGACACACAGCTTGTCGATCACAGCATTTCGGAAGGGCGTGCCATTATCCGCGACGATCCAATCGGGAATGCCGTGTCTGTAGATGATGGCGTTCCGGATGAAACCCTCCACTTGTTTAGCTTTCATGTTCTTTAGGGCCACAGCCTCAGCCCACTTAGAGAAGTAATCTGTTGCTGCCAGTATGTACTGGTGCCCTTGAGAGGAAGAGGGGCTAATGGGGCCTATCACATCCATGCCCCAGGACGCGAAAGGCCAAGACATCACTAACTGATGCAATTCTTCTGGAGGTATATGTATGATGTCAGCATGTACATGTTGAGCTCCTAATTGTGCATATTCTAACCCCAATTCATCACTCATTGTGCGAGGTTTGCATGGTTTATAGATGAATCTAATGCATGTTTTGTGACTACAGGATTGAGAGTGAACTCCACCCATTTGAAGATGAAAAGAGCATGTTTAGGATCTTGGATGAAGACTCAAAGGAGGGCCGAAGCAAAGAAGGAAGAAAGCAGAAGAAAGAAAGGAAGAAAACAAGAAGAAAAAGAAGCTGCCCGGTCGTGACCGGTCGGCCAAGGAAGCCAGACCGGTCAGTGACCGGTCTGCCATGCATGTTGGGATGTTGCTGAAGACGTCCGACCGGTCTTGACCGGTCGGACATGATTGCTGGAACTTCAATGAACAAGGCCGACCGGTCATGGCCGGTCGGCCATGGCTGCTGGAACATGAGGAAGGCGTCCGACCGGTCATGACCGGTCGGACATGCTTGCTGGAGTAACCATCTATTGAGGCCGACCGGTCGTGACCGGTCGGCCATGCGTAAGAAGTTAGAAACTTCCAATTTCAGCCCGATTTTCTCTGCGCTGCGTAACTCTTACGCAATTTCTCGATTCTTTCGAAGTTGTGGAGCCTCCTGACTATAAAAGGACACTTAGGGATCGTTCCTAGGGTATCCTAGAAGGGTTCAAGCAAGGTTGGAGGCTGTGGAAGTGGAGATTGGAGTTTCACAACTCCTTTTGGTTTGCTTTGCTGTTTTCATGCTTTTTGTAGTTGTTTCATGTTTCCTTGGATCATGAGCAGCTAAACCTCTTAGCTAGGGCTAAGAGGTGAAGCTTGTAGTGGATCCAAGATGTTTTAATTCGTAGTTAAGTGGTTTTAAGTGTGGAATTCATGATTATGAACTAAGGTTTGAAGTTTATACAAGTTTTTGAGTAGTTTTTCTTAGTCTTATGATGACTCATGGATGTTTGGGAGAATTACTTAATTGCTTAATTGGTTTGTGACGGTCTAGACCTGTATGATCCGAGGAATCGGAGTGCGCTCTAGTACTATGTTCTTCATAAAGGAACTTCCTACCAAAGTTCTACTTTTCTGATTTTTCTGTAATGTGTATGGACTGTGCATGTGATTTGAATCCAGTTCAAATCCTAATCTAGCCTTGTCTTGTGACAGGACTTGAGGATGGTTATGATTGTGAACTAGACCTTTTGGAAAGGGGAATGACCTATGCAATTGAGCATGCTCAGATCAGCCTGCATTGAGTGAATCTTATGCATAGAACTTACATATTACCGACTGTTTGGTTTAACAGCTCTATCATCCGACTAGATAGACCTGAATGTCGATTCTAGTTGAGAGAATAAGAAACCACAGCGGATTGAACATCAAGGATTGCTACAAGTGGATCCTTGAACCCCTAGTGCCTTCTTATAATTAGTTACTTTCGATTTAATTCAACTTTTGTTACTCATATCAATTTCATACAAGAATCTGGTTAGTAGATTTCAATAGACACTTGTGGATGAGTTTGTGAAATCCTACATAAGTCCCTATGGATCGACCTCGGTCTTACCGAGATTATTATTACATCGCAACCCTACACTTGGGGAAGCGAACAAGTTTTTGGCGCCGTTACCGGGGATTTTGACGGTTTTCACAAATTTCTGAAATTAGTATCTATCTAGGATTTTTAGAATTTTAGGACTAACTTAGTTTGTTTATTTGATTTTTCTTTTCAGGGATTTCTAGGAAGCTGAAGAAGATACAAGGATTTCAAGTGCGAATCAGGTTCTATCTTTCTAAACCTTACTCTTCTCCTTCTCCTATTTATTCCTATCTTATTCATCTTTTGTAGAGTGGGTGGAGACTCCTTTTGGATCTCTAAAAGGTCAGCCTTTTTGCCACCTGGATTCCTATTGGTCGGCTCTGCCGTCTTGGATCACCTTATGCTCAGAGATTTCTTTTCTCATCTCTACTCCTCTTTCTCCTTTTTCTGCACTTTTTCTCAAAAGATTCAAAGAGTGGGCGGGGAGTTCTCTGAACCCCTATTGACCAGGAGAAATCGGTCTCTATCCTTGCTTCTGGCCTAGCCATTGCAAGACACCTTGTGCTTCGGTCTTAGAGAAGAGTAAAGAAAAGGGAGGAAGAATTCTTCTTTCTTTCTGTTTCTTATTTTTGGTTTTGCATGCCACATTGGGCTCGGGATTCCAATAACCGACTCATAAGTGAAGGGGGGATAGTAGAAGGAATTGATAGAGAGCCACGTGCTAGGAGACATTTAGACTCTCCAATTTTATCTGAAAATATGGCTGCAAATCAACCTAACCCGGTCCAAAATCAAACTGAAACAGGGTAGAATGTGGTTGAGAATGTTCCCCGACCAAGGACTTTACGTGATTTCTTGCAACCTGCAAGAACGAGCACTCCCTCATGCATTGTATTTCCACCAAATGCAGGGAACGTAGATTTGAAATCGGGAGTGATTCAACTTCTCCCTAAATTCCATGGATTAGATAGTGAAAGTGCTTATCAACATCTTAAAGAGTTTGATGAGGTAATCACCACCATGCACTTTGCAAATGTAATGGAAGATGTGGTGAGACTTAAATTCTTCCCTTTTACTCTTAAAGATAAAGCTAAGGGTTGGCTTTATGCATTGAGGCGAAGATCAATTGGTGCATGGACCGATATGCACAGAGAATTCATAAAGAAATTCTTCCCTACTTACAAAACGAATATGTTGAAGCGCCTTATCATGAATTTTGCCCAAAAGGAAGATGAAACTTTTTTCCAATGTTGGGAGAAGTTTAAGGACCTATTAAACGCATGCCCACATCATGGCTATGAAATTTGGCGGGTTATAAGCTTTTTCTATGAAGGACTGACTTCACCCATGCGCCAATTTGTAGAGATGATGTGTAATGGGGAGTTCATGAATAAGGAAGCTGATGAAGCATGGGATTATTTGGAAGAATTGGCTGAGAGTGCACAGTCTTGGGACACATCTAAACCAACAAATTCCAAGACTGGCCAACAAAAGGAAAAGGGAGGAATGTATGTCTTATCAGAAGAAGATAGCATAAGTGCACGGTTGGCTAGCCTCACAAGAAAGGTCGAAGCCATGGAATTAAGGAAATGAGAAACAATCAACTCCACTGACGTTGAAACTGTTTGTGGAATTTGTGCTGGAAATCAACATGCTACACAAGATTGTCCCACAATTTCAGCAGTCCAAGGCATCTTACAAGAACAAACAAATGCCATAAACAGTTATCAACAGCAATATGGTGCTCCAAACTCAAACACGTTTAATCCTAATTGGAAGAACCATCCCAACTTCAGTTGGAGGAATGGACCCAATGCAAATGCAAACAAGACTCCAAAAGTATCACTAGAAGAGATGTTGGGTGCATTCGTATCGGTCCAGAATGAATATAACAAGACAAATTCTCTAAAAATAGATGGGTTCATGCAAGAGCAATTGAAATTCAATCAAAATTCAAACCAAGCCATCAATGAATTGAAAACATCTCTGGCTAGAGTTGAAGCTCACCTTAGTGTTAGAGAGAAGGGCACACTTCCTGCTCAACCTCTTCCTAACCCAAGGACCCAGTATGAGATACAAGATGCAAGCTCATCCTCCCACCATACGGAACATGTCCAAGCTATCACCACTTTGAGAAGTGGGAAAGAAATTGACAAATCTAATCCGGTGAAGGCTCCAAAGCCTAAGGATCCAGAAATTCCCAAAGAGGATGATAGCCCAAACAATATTCCACAAGAGAAAGAACCGGAAAGACAATACAAGCCGGTTGCCCCATTTCCACAAAGGCTGATTTCACCTAAAGCTTTAGATAAAAATCTGGAAATTCTGGAAGTTTTCAAGCAGGTGAAGATCAACATCCCGCTGTTGGATGCAATAAAACAAATACCATCTTATGCCAAATTTCTAAAGGAATTGTGTACCGTCAAAAGGAAACACAACGTTCACAACAAAGTTCTTTTGACTGAGAATTTGAGCGCCATCATCAAACAAGAGGTGCCCCAAAAATACAAGGATCCGGGTAGTCCAACCATCTCATGCATCATAGGAGACTATCGGATCAAACAAGCCCTACTCGACTTGGGGGCAAGTGTGAATCTCATTCCATATTCGGTCTACGAACAACTTAGGTTAGGTGGATTGAAACCCACCAAAACCACACTCCAACTTGCTGATAGATCCATCCGGATACCGAGAGGAATGATAGAGGATGCTCTAGTCCAAGTTGATAAATTCTACTACCCAGTAGATTTTATTGTCTTGGACACACATCCCGTGATAGGCACCGGTGCTCAAATTCCCGTCATACTTGGACGACCGTTTCTAGCTACCTCAAATGCCATTATCAATTGTAGAAACGGACTTGTACAAATGTCCTTTGAAAATATGACCCTTGAGCTTAACATATTTGATTTATGCAAACAACCACGGGAGGTTGATGATGATGTCCACGAGTTAAACATGATTGAATCATTTGTGGAGGATACAGTCCCCTTGTCACTAATTCCCGACCCTTTGGAGGCATGTATGGCCCATTCTCATGAGACAAATGAATATACAATACAAGAGATGGATGCCATGCTAGAGATGATGCTAGTACTTGACAATAAAAGATGGAGGGCCCCAATTGAACCTTTGCCTGTAAATGAGAACAAGGCCCTCCCATCCAACATCAAGGCACCAACACTCGACCTAAAACCATTGCCAAGTGAGCTAAAATATGTTTATTTAGGTCGAGATGAGACATATCCAGTGGTGATTTCTTCCCACTTGGATGAGGAACAAGAGAGTAGGCTAATAGCCACTCTATTAGAGCACAAGAGTGCCATTGGATGGTCAATTGCGGATCTCAAAGGCATAGACCCACTGATTTGTACTCACCGCATACACCTTGAGGAAAATGCAAAGACATCCCGGCAACCACAAAGACGACTAAATCCAAACATGAAGGATGTGGTTATGGCCGAAGTGGTGAAACTATTGGATGTAGGTATTATTTACCCAATATCCGATAGCCAATGGGTGAGTCCAACTCAAGTGGTGCCTAAGAAATCCGGAATAACCATCGTAGCTAATGCCAATAACGAACTCGTGCCAACTAGAGTCACTACCGGTTGGAGAATGTGCATTGACTACAGGAAGCTAAACACTGTCACGAGGAAAGACCACTTCCCCCTACCATTTGTTGATCAGATTTTAGAACGGTTGGCGGGTCATTCCCACTTTTGCTTCCTTGATGGCTATTCAGGGTACAACCAAATAGAAATTGCCCATGAAGACCAAGAAAAGACTACATTCACATGTCCATTCGGCACTTTCGCCTATCGACGGATGCCGTTTGGACTATGTAATGCCCCTGCCACCTTTCAGCGTTGTATGATGAGCATCTTTTCTGACATGCTGGGGACCATTCTCGAAGTCTTCATGGATGATTTTTTTCGTATTTGGTTGTAGCTTTGATGAGTGCCTTGAGCACTTGAAATCTGTGCTGAAAAGATGTGAAGAGAAGAACCTTGTGCTCAATTGGGAAAAGTGTCACTTCATGGTTCAAAAGGGAATTGTACTTGGTCATATCGTTTCACAAAATGGAATTGAGGTGGACAAAGCGAAAATTGATCTTATCTCTAACCTTCCACCACCCAAAAGCATACGAGATATCCGGTCCTTTTTAGGACACGTAGGATTTTACAGAAGGTTCATAAAGGACTTCAGTTCACTCTTTCGCCCTTTATGTAACCTACTTCAAAAGGAAAATTCATTCGAGTGGAATGAAGAATGTCAAAAGGCCTTTACCACCCTTAAAGGTATGTTGACATGCGCTCCAATAATGCAACCACCTGATTGGAGCCTTCCTTTTGAGATTATGTGCGATGCTAGCGACTATGCTATTGGGACCGTGTTAGGCCAAAGAAAAGATAAAAAGCCATGTGTCATCTACTATGCAAGTAGAACCCTAAACTCAGCCCAAGCAAATTATACCACTACTGAAAAGGAACTTTTAGCCGTAGTTTTTGCCTTGGACAAGTTTAGGTCCTACTTGATTGGATCCAAGATCATTATATTCACTGACCATGCCGCGCTTAAGTATCTTCTTTCTAAGAAGGATGCTAAACCACGGTTGTTAAGATGGATCCTTCTACTCCAGGAATTTGACATAGAAATACGTGATAAGAAAGGAGTAGAGAATGTGTAGCTGACCACCTCTCTCGACTTGTCCTCACTGATTCCCTTGAAACGACTGCAATCAATGACATGTTCCCTGATGAACAACTTTTTGCTGTTTCCCAATTGCCATGGTATGCGGACATTGCTAACTATCTTGCTACAGGTACAATTCCTACATATTGGAAAAAGCAAGATAATGATAGATTCTTCTCGGAGGTGCAGAAATTCCTATGGGACGACCCATACTTATTCAAGTATTGTCCCGATCAAATCATAAGGAGATGTGTCCCAAATGATGAGCAACAAAGTATCATCTCCTTCTGTCATTCTCAAGCATGTGGTGGCCACTTTTCAGCTAAAAAGACCACAGCGAAAATTCTGCAATGTGGGTTTTATTGGCCCACCATGTTCAAAGATACTCATAAGTTTTGCAAAGCATGTGAACCTTGTCAGAAATTAGGAGGAATCTCCCGTAGAAATATGATGCCACTTAATCCCATCTTAATAATCGAAATTTTTTATTGTCGGGGCATCGATTTCATGGGCCCATTCCCATCTTCTTTTGAAAACCTATACATCTTGCTTGCCATCGACTATGTTTCCAAATGGGTCGAGGCCATCCCTTGCCGGAATAATGACCATAAAACGGTCATTCGATTTTTAAAAGAAAATATTCTTTCCCGGTTTGGAACGCCTCGAGTCATCATAAGTGATGGAGGGTCTCACTTTTGCAATCGCCCCTTTGAAACCTTAATGAAGAAATATGGCGTAACACACAAAGTGAGCACTCCCTATCACCCACAAACTAGTGGACAAGCTGAGATATCCAATAGGGAGATTAAACACATTTTAGAGAAAACGGTGAATCCCGATCGCAAGGATTGGTCGCTTCGGCTTACCGATGCGCTTTGGGCTTACCGTACAGCTTTCAAAACCCCTATTGGAATGTCTCCCTATAGACTTGTCTATGGGAAGGCTTGTCACTTGCCCGTGGAGTTGGAACATAGGGCATATTGGGCTATTAAGAAGATGAATTTCAATTCTGACAAGGCAAGCTCGTTACGCAAACTACAATTGAATGAACTTACAGAAATCGGAATGAAGCTTATGAGAATGCGAGAATTTACAAGGACAAGACGACGATATTCCATGATAAGAATATTCTTCGTAAGACATTCACGATCAATCAAAAAGTCCTCATGTATAATTCTCGCTTACATCTATTTCGGGAAAATTGAGATCTCGATGGACCGGTCCCTACATTGTGCAAATTGTCTATCCATATGGGACTGTCGAGCTGTGGAATCCGAGGAACGACAACATTTTTAAAGCGAATGGCAGCGATTAAAGCCGTTCTTTGAGAAATTCCCTTCAGAAGGTATGTCCATACCTCTGAATGATCCTGTGTATCAGGATGATTGATCTCCTAGTCTGATGGAGATATAGAGTAGTTAGGATTAGGATTTTGCTGCTTTTGTTTTCTTTTTCATAGGTTTGTTAGAAGGAGGAAGATTTCCACTTTTCACTCTCTCAGGTACTATCATTCCTCACTCCCTTTTATTTTCAAATTGCTCTCATGTTTTGCTCATTGCACATCTTTTACATTGAGGACAATGCAAGATTTGCTTGGGGGGTGTAGGATCACTGGATGAATCCAGCATTTTGCAACATTTCAAGCAATCATGTGGAAATTTTTTTTCGATTTTTCAAAAATTCAAAACTCTTTTGGAAAACACCGGTTCTATGCATTCAAGTTGATATGAGCATAAGAGGAGGAGATATGAAGTGTATGGGGATGGATGTCTGGAATCTCTCATAGCATAATGGTTTTATATGTGAACTCCCCTATTTTTGTGATTGATAGAAAATCTGAACACTTTTACACCTAGTTCACATTACACGATTTTCATGAGTTGAAGGGATTATGTGATTTATGGATTAGCTAGACTTTGAATTAAGGTGTTGAGAAATCAGGCCGGGGTACTTTGTCCATCTTTGTCCATGGGAAAATAATGAAAGATATGGATTTTTAAAAATCCTATCTAATTAAAAAAAAAAAGGAAAAGGAAGGATGAAATTGGGAATGATGGAAAAACGGTGGAAAATTCAGATTAGGGCTACCTACTACCAACCGGGGGATGGTCTACCCGTAACCAAAGCTGGAAATGGGACGTAGTGTGAAAGTTGTCGGAAGGACGGTAAGGCAAATTCCTGTCATTGGCTTCATGTGGCTCTATATACCTTGAGATCTATAGTCTAATTGATCTATGAAGAAGATAATCCTAGAAATTTGTGAGATGAATTTTTCACTGTCCACACTAGGGTGAATTTGTTCAAGTTCTTCTATTTATCAACCAATCAGCGGGAATTTCATATGAATGCTTATTATGTTTTGAGGATTTACGGTTTCAACCTTTGACGCCTAATCTTTCTGAATCTTACACTTATGAACCTTGGAATGTATAGAAGGATGGTTTCTGAAAAAGAGTTGAGTTTGAAGAATGGGATTAGTTTCACGCATGTTTTGCTCGGGACTAGCAAAATGCTGGTTGGGGGTGTGTTGAGCTCCTAATTGTGCATATTCTAACCCCAATTCATCACTCATTGTGCGAGGTTTGCATGGTTTATAGATGAATCTAATGCATGTTTTGTGACTACAGGATTGAGAGTGAACTCCACCCATTTGAAGATGAAAAGAGCATGTTTAGGACTTTGGATGAAGACTCAAAGGAGGGCCGAAGCAAAGAAGGAAGAAAGCAGAAGAAAGAAAGGAAGAAAACAAGAAGAAAAAGAAGCTGACCGGTCGTGACCGGTCGGCCAAGGAAGCCAGACCGGTCAGTGACCGGTCTGCCATGCATGTTGGGATGTTGCTGAAGACGTCCGACCGGTCTTGACCGGTCGGACATGATTGCTGGAACTTCAATGAACAAGGCCGACCGGTCATGATCGGTCGGCCATGGCTATTGGAACATGAGGAAGGCGTCCGACCGGTCATGACCGGTCGGACATGCTTGCTGGAGTAACCATCTATTGAGGCCGACCGGTCGTGACCGGTCGGCCGTGCGTAAGAAGTTAGAAACTTCCAATTTCAGCCCGATTTTCTCTGCGCTGCGTAACTCTTACGCAATTTCTCGATTCTTTCGAAGTTGTGGAGCCTCCTGACTATAAAAGGACATCTAGGGATCGTTCCTAGGGTATCCTAGAAGGGTTCAAGCAAGGTTGGAGGCTGTGGAAGTGGAGATTGGAGTTTCACAACTCCTTTTGGTTTGCTTTGCTATTTTCATGCTTTTTGTAGTTGTTTCATGTTTCCTTGGATCATGAGCAGCTAAACCTCTTAGCTAGGGCTAAGAGGTGAAGCTTGTAGTGGATCCAAGATGTTTTAATTCGTAGTTAAGTGGTTTTAAGTGTGGAATTCATGATTATGAACTAAGGTTTGAAGTTTATACAAGTTTTTGAGTAGTTTTTCTTAGTCTTATGATGACTCATGGATGTTTGGGAGAATTACTTAATTGCTTAATTGGTTTGTGACGGTATAGACCTGTATGATCCGAGGAATCGGAGTGCGCTCTAGTACTATGTTCTTCATAAAGGAACTTCCTACCAAAGTTCTACTTTTCTGATTTTTCTGTAATGTGTATGGACTGTGCATGTGATTTGAATCCAGTTCAAATCCTGATCTAGCCTTGTCTTGTGACAGGACTTGAGGATGGTTATGATTGTGAACTAGACCTTTTGGAAAGGGGAATGACCTATGCAATTGAGCATGCTCAGATCAGCCTGCATTGAGTGAATCTTATGCATATAACTTACATATTACAGACTGTTTGGTTTAACAACTCTATCATCCGACTAGATAGACCTGAATGTCGATTCTAGTTGAGAGAATAAGAAACCACAGCGGATTGAACATCAAGGATTGCTACAAGTGGATCCTTGAACCCCTAGTGCCTTCTTATAATTAGTTACTTTCGATTTAATTCAACTTTTGTTACTCATATCAATTTCATACAAGAATCTGGTTAGTAGATTTCAATAGACACTTGTGGATGAGTTTGTGAAATCCTACATAAGTCCCTGTGGATCGACCTCGGTCTTACCGAGATTATTATTACATCGCAACCCTACACTTGGGGAAGCGAACAGTACACTGTTGGCATTTCCTGACGTAGTCCATCGCGTCTTTCACCATGGTGGGCCAATAATAGCCCATGTGCCGCACTCGATGATGCAGGTTCCGGCCGCCTTAGTGGGCACCACATTCTCCTCCGTGCGCCTCTCTCAGCGTATCATGAACTTCTTCTCGGGCCAGGCATCTTGACAGCGTTCCATCGCTGGAGCGTCGATACAGTACTTCTTCTAAGAGGACGAACAAGCTGACACACCTTCTAACTTAGTTGCGCATTTGCGGATCCTCGGGCAAGAACCCGTATTTCAAGTAATCAGAGAATGGTCTTCTCCAATCTTCTTCTTCTGTGATCTCAAAGCAATGTACGGGGCTTGCGCTCATGACATTCTCGGCAGCTGTGAGGGATGGCAATATCCTCCTTTCTTCTATGGTAACTTGAAGTGGGCTACCCTCTGGGTGCGCGAGAGCCGCGGCCAGGTTAGCCAATGCATCTGCTTGAGAATTTTCAGCTTTTGGGACGTGCGACACTGTATTGTCCGGACAATGATCAAACATGGCTCGGGCCTGATGGCAAAGAGATGATAGCTTTGGCTTGCAGGACTTCATATTCCGTCATAAGTTGTCCCACAACTAACTGAGAATCACCGTATACCTGTAGTGATCGAATTTGCATGTCTCATGCCAACTGTAACCCAATGATGAGGGCCTGATATTCTGCCTTGTTGTTTGTGCACGACGACACTATTGTGAATGACTAGGGCAATAAGTTGACTTGAGGACTGATGAAGATCACACCGGCCCCTGATCCTGCAGCTCTGGAGGCTCCATCGAAATACATTGCCACTGCCTCGCGATCCTTACTGGCATGGCTTGGTCGTCAGGAAGATCACATTCCATTTTCATGTTATCCGGTATCGGGTGGGCTGCCAGAAAATCGGCTACCGCCTGCCCTTAACAGCTCGAGACGACAGATATGTAATGTCAAACTCGGATAGCAGTAGGGCCCATTTGGCTAATTGCTCGGACAACATAGGTCGACTCATCAGGAAATTGATAGGATCTGCTCTGGAGATCAACGTAATCTGGTATGATAGACAATAATGCCTCAACTTCTTCACAGCGAATATCAAGGCCAGGCATATCTTCTCAATTGGCGAGTAATTAAACTCAGCGCCAATGAGCGTGCGGCCCAAGTAGTATAGAGCGTTCTCTTTTCCTTCTTCATTCTTCTGGGCAAGCAGTGCCCCCAGTGAGTTCTCTCCCACTGCTACATATAGTATTAGAGGCTTTCCCTCGATTGGCGCTGCGAGAACTGGAGCTTTCCCGAGTAACTCTTTGAGGGAATCGAAGGCTTTCTGGCACGCTTCGTCCCACTCGAAACGGACGTCTTTCTTGTTCAGCCAAGAGAAAGGCTGGCAGCGACTTGATAGGTTCGAGATGAACCGTCGCAGGTAAGCGACTCTCCCTTGGAAGCTCTTTAGCTCTCTCAAGTTCTTCGGGGGAGGCATTTCTCGGATCGCCTTGATCTTCATAGGGTCAATCTCGATTCCCTGATGCCTGATCACAAAGCCAAGGAATTTTCCAGAGGACACCCCAAAGGCGCACTTCAACGGGTTCATGCGGAGGCTCTTCTTCCTAAACCTCTGAAATACTAACTTCAAATGTTCGCGATGCTGCTGATGTCCATCGAATCTGACTACCAGGTCATCAACATAGCATTCCACATGCTTATGCATCATGTCTTGGAAGATTACCTGCATCGCTCTCTGATACGCGGCGCCTGCATTTTTTAGCCCAAACGGCATCACCCGATAACAGAATATCCTGAGAGATGTGCGGAAGGCAGTGGACTCTTCCTCTTCTGGAGCCATTCGGATTTTATTATAACCCTGAGTAGCCATCCATAAAGGACATCGTCATATATGCTGATGTGCTATCAATCAGGAATTTCGGGATGGGTAGAGGAAAGTCATCTTTGGGACAAGCCTCATTCAGGTTGCAGAAATCAATGCACACCCAGATCTACCCGCTCTTCTTCTTTACAAGTACTATGTTCGAGATCCATTTGGGATACTGAACTTCCCTGATAAACCCGGCTTGAAGCAGCTTCTTCACCTCTTCTTCTATCTTAGGGATGATGTCAGGAAGGAAGCGCCTCTATGGTTGTTTGACTGATCTCTTCTCCTTCGCAATGTTTAACATGTGCATCGCGATTGCCGGGTTCAGTCTTGGCATTTTAGATTAGGTTCATGCGAACACGTCTCTGTTCTCTTTCAGGAGTTGAATGTAGCTCTTCCTCTCTTCTTCTGGAATGTTCTTACTGATATAAGTATTCCTTGGCTCTTCAGGAGTCTCCAAATTAACTTCTTGTAGCTCATCTATCGTGGGCTGACCTCCATCTTCGATCTGCTCTGGTGCGGCACTCGGCTGTATGACTTCATTCGGTCCAGCGGGCTTTACCTCTTCCAAGGTACTGATCGTCACCATGTTAATGTGCCTAATCTCATATCCTGTCTCCAGGGCTTCTTTTCTTCTGGATACCTTCGTCTTTACTTCGAAGGGTGCTAGCATGCCTTTCCGAGCTGGCGGTTCTGAACAAATGAACCCCATATTTCTCATGATGTTTCTACTGGCCTTATTATATCTTTCTTCTTCAATGAGCGGTGTCTCTACCGGCGTTCTCTTCACTTTCTCTTCGATCTACAATGGGTTGCGGAGTCCAGCCTGAAACCTTATCTCATGGCTGGCTCCCATTGTCGGTGATACGCAGAACTGGCTCGGAGCTTTAGGGAAGGGACGAATCCTCTCAACCTTTGGCACCGACATATTAAAGCTGGACTGTAACGCGCTCATATGTTGTCTTGTCATCTGCTTCAACACTGACAGCCCTTGCCTTCCGGAGGTGCTTCGAGATTAGGTAGAACTTCTTCCTTTGCAACGGACTTTCTCCGTGAGTCCTTGTCACTTCAGCGACCACTCGCGGAGCTTTATTCGCTTGTCTTGGACTCTCACCTTGGGGTTCTCCCCACTGTGGCACCTCTGTCGGTTCGCTGGCTTTTTTGGTGATATGGGTCCCGTCGCTCTCCTGATAATATTGCGCATCTGCTAGGAAGGATTTAGTGATGGAGCACGGCCTCGGGTCTACCGCCACTCTATACTGGACGCCATCCCTATTGTGCTTGAAACATTGGTGGTATGTCGAGGGAATGATGCCATATTGATGAAGCCACGATCGTCCCAACAAGATATTGTATGTCGTCATCGCATCGATTACCTGACAGGTGACTTTAGTACTCAATTCTTCTATCTCCAGCATGACAGTAATGGACCCTAGGACACGCTGACTGTCCTAATTAAACCATTGGATAACCATGGCGCTTGGGCGAAGTGCTGTCTGTCTGAAACCCAACTGCTGCAATGTCTTCAGAGACATAATATTCACAGCAGATCCGTCTTCTAGCATGTATCTTCGGACCTCTATGTCTCGGATGAGACCTGTCACCATCAACGAGCGATTATGGTCTGTTAAGCTGATCGTTGTCTTCTTCAGAGAATGTGATCATGGACGATCAATCGATCTGCATGACCTGTTGTGCGGGTTGATTCTCAGTTCCTGTTATCTTCATTTCTTCCATCTCTGACTTGATCTCTGCCATCATGACCTCACGAGCTTCTTGATCAAGCAATGCATTGAGCAACATTTCCCAATATTTCTTCGAAAGGCACAAGGCATCGTAGATGCTGAGTCGGGCCGGGACCTTCTTCAGATGAGACACCACATCATAAATCACTGGCGCTTTATCTCGAGCGTGATCTCGTTGGTCAGCTGCTGGCTCATTGACTGCTTCTATCGATTCTTTTTCTTGAGGTGTCCCTGACGGCTCACCTATGACCACATTCGTTCTTCTAGGGTCTGGTCGCCTCGAAAATTCTCTCTGCACGACATGCTTTCCGGACCGCAGAGCCACTACATTGACTTCTCCTCTCTCTAGGACTTGGTCCTTGTCATTGGCCCCTGGATGAGCGACCACTGAGACCATGGCGCACTGAACGGGCTGTGCGCGTGGCTGTTTCTGTCCAACATTTCTTCTTCTTATTTTGTTCTTCATCTTCCTCTCTTTCTCCAAGAGTCTTCTTTTGTTCTCTAACCTCTTCTTGCTGCTCACAAGTGTCCATGGCTCTTCCGGTTCTGGGAACGGATTCGCCGTTCGAATTTGAACTGGTACAGGGAGGGCAGACACCACTGTCACAGTGTTCCAGCTCGCCTCTTCCACCTTTATATTGATGGTGTCGTCGCTGATCATCTATTGGATCTTGCCTTTTAGGACAAAACAGTCTTCAGTCTTGTAGCTGGTCACGCGATGATACCTGCAGTAGCTGGGATGATCGACCATCTTCGCTTCCTCTGGGCGCGTGCATTCTGGCAGTCTTATTAACCTTTCTTCTACTAGCTGTTCCATGATTGGAACCAGATCTTCCATGTCGAAGGTATAAGGTCCGTTTGCTCGATTATGCTCTTCTACCGTAAGATGTCGCGGCCTCTAAAAACTCTTGCCTTTGTCTTGAGTCACGGTTACTGGCCGGGTCTCGACTCTATGCTCAGTGCTCGAGCGTTTCCTATCATTCAAACTCTTTCCTTTATCAACATAGTTAGTGAAATTGCGGTATAAGTTTGATTACCGCTTTTGTAGAAGCAAGAAACATGTTTCTTTGTCCTAGAGGGGGGTGAATAGGACACTTTTAAAAATCACCAAATTACACACTTGCAAACATGCGAAGTATTCTTAGAGAACTTACTTCAAACACAAGATATGCAGAATATTAATCAATAAAAACGTAAGTGAAGGAAGTAAAGCAATTCAACCACTCATCACACAACAAGATATTTTTATAGTGGTTCAGTTATGTACCTGCTCCACTCCCGGCTGATCCACTCACTCCTTGAGTGGCCGGATTTCACTATCTCTATGGTTTTAAATGAGGTTAACCATAAACCGTAATAGCCTACAAAAGGACTTAGACCTCAACACATGGATTCATCCTTCCATAGGACTAATCCATGAACCACTTTGTCCTACACAAGGGCTTATCCTACTTAAGGACTTGTCCTACGCAAGGACTCTACCGAGTTTGGGTCTTCAAACTCTGAAACCCAACTCTCAACTTTGAGGAGGTTTCTTGGACTCGAAAGACTAAATATACTTAGCTGATTGAGCCCCTTGATAATGCCTTTGTTGAAGAAGCTTCGGCATGCACGGAAGATACCTTCTTCAGCTCCCTCGATCAGCAACCTTGCTACGGATGACTTCTTGTAGATTCCAAGGTGAGGGATTAGGGTTTGCTTGAGGCTATATTAGAATATGGCTTTTATATGAGGAGTAGCTTCTACCTAAACCACCATTAATGGCATTGATGACAAGATTATAACTTTGAGAGGTAGGTCAAGATGCCATTAAAGAGGGGTTGAGTTCATGATTCAATCCAAGCTTTGAATGCTCTTCAATATTAGTCAAATCGACATGGATTGAAGTATGAACTCAACAAATGAAAGCGAATGAGAGAAAGGGATCTCAAGGAGGAAGCACAAACAAACCCTTGATGATGCTCAAGGTATCTCTCTCAAGATCCAACCGAGTTCCATATATAGAGATGACTTTCAACGGTTAGAAAACGGTCACCTCGATAGGATCCAATCGATCGGACATAAGTATCAGCTCATTTTGAATTTTTTGCTAAAAATAGGTTCTCCGATTGATCTGACTTAGTTCCGATTGATCGGAGGACCCTGTCCGATTGATCGGACTTAGTTCCGATTGATCGAAGGACCCTGTCCGATTGATCAGACAGATGGTCCGATTGATCGTAATTTCTTCCAGAGAGTTATGTGATATACTGGATTTTTCTAAGAATGGATCGGATTTCCTTCCGATTGATCGGAGGACCCTGTCCGATTGATCGGACAGTCCTACGAGTGATCGGAAAAACGTCCAGAGATATTTTCAAAGTTACTGGACAAATCTCCGATTGATCGGACATGAGCTCCGATTGATCGGACACCCACAGTTCCGATGGATCGGACACCTATCGGAGACAGCAGATATAATATTTTTCATGTTTTAAGCAACAACTGCCATAATAGACACTTCCATAGCTGATCTTTGTGGAAGGTGGACTATAGATGGGGCTAAGGATGCAACTAGGAAGGATTGGGCCATCTATAGAGGGGTTTTTGAGATCAAAGGTTTGGATGAAGAGGCTTGAAGCTTGACTGGATGAGCGATCTTCTTGAGTAGCTTCTGTCTTCAGCCGCAAGCAGACTTGATGACACACTAACCATGGTAATTGACAAATCTTTGCATTAACAATCTCCCCCTTTGTCAATTACCGGATAAAACCAAACCTATAAAAGTCTTGGTCCATACCACAGACTTTTCCTAGACACCAAAACCAAATTACATACATACATTGAACATGTCGTAGAAAATAAATGCTTTATATATAGACATGACTCATTACATACAAAATGTACAGACTCAATGTGCAGACTAGGCTTCACTTAAGCTCCCCCTAAGTCCATGCACATAAAAGATCAACAAAAAATAACCTGGACCTTTTGGTGGGATAACTTCTCCCCCTTTTTGTCTGTTATTGACAAAGGTTAGTGAAATGATAATGCAGCACATATGTCATAGACTGAAGGAAGAAATAGACATTAACAAGCCGAGGGAGGAAGCCAAATACACATGGTCATGCAAGGATATACAAGTATATGTCAATAAGCACAGTGGGCATATAGCCCAAGCAGCCAACCTCCCCTTCTGAAATGTATATCATGACCAAACATCTCATATATACAACCCAAAATGGGGCAAGAAGCCCGATAAAGATAAAGCAATTACGCACAAGTATGTATATACGCAAAGGAATCAGATAAATGATAAATGATGCACAAAATGAGTAATATCAAAATATCCAAATCCAGCACGAAGATCATCAAAATATCCAAAACAAAATGATCATCAAAATATCCAAAACAAAATGATCATAAAGTCAGATCCAGCAATGAGAGCATCAAAATATTCCAAAGAAAAGTCTATCAAAAGATATAACTATGAAGGTACTAAACTTGGGTGCCAAAGTCGCCCCAAAAAGATATCCGCGACGGTGCACACACTAAGGATCCTGGCCAGAAACATGGATAGCTACGGAGCAGGGCCAGAAACGTCATCACGTCGATAGGAGAGAGCTGAGGTGAGGTGCTGAACGACATCGTGTATGGTCTGCATCAGGCTCTCAAGTCGAGTCAACCACTCACCGTGCTGTGCTAGGGCGCCCTCCACGCGATCCAATTGAGAAATGATCTACTCCGAGTTGGGAGGAGGAGGTGCGGAAGAGGCATCAGACTGAAGTCATCGCTTTACTGAACGTCGAGCTGGAGCTGGCGTCGGGGCTGGGGCTAAAGACTCGCCATGGGTGTCAGAAGACACCTGTGTGGGAGTATGGGAGAACTCCCGGTCTTCCACGTCAACCTCTCTTGGCAGAGCCATCTTTTTGATATTGAGGTCTTTGAAGGTACGACGAGGAATGGGATGAACCACAATATTGGTGAACCCGCAGTCTCGGGCCAGACGAGTAATGATCCAGCCAAAGGGGATTGTGTTGCGGGTGTTAGGCAGTGAATCCAGAATGTGATGTAGGATGATGGATGGAAGACATAGACGCGTCCCGTGACCAACGTGATAGAGTAAATTCACCATATTAGCTGTGAGATTTGATTTGTTGGTGCTACGAGGGTCACATTGGTGCTGAAAATTTGGTGAAGCACTCGGAATCTGTTTGACATTTCGGATGCGTGGAGTGCACTACCATCTATCCATTCGGGATTGGGACCCTGACACAAATAACGTGTCCAATCAGCCCGAAGAGAAGAATCAAGAAGATTATCATTAGGTTGGGGGGCTGTGGACATGGGAATCCCAATGAGGTCTGCGATTGTTTGGGCTGTAATCTTCATAACACGACCTCTGACAATGACCTCGCAGGATGGAGGATTTCCAACAGGGTTGATAATTTTGGACAAGAAGACATACACAACCTCTGGATGTGCCACGCCTCCAAACCGTAGCACACCCTCCCAACCGATATGTACGAGGAGTGCTGGAATGCCAAACGGCTCCACGCACGACAGGACTACCTCCCGCTCATAGATGATGGTGCGGGACAGTGTAGATGGACTCTCAAGTTGGGATGTAGGTGCAGTAGGAGGTGGAGAGACCTGAGATGGTCGAGTAGTTGGGAGCTTTTTAGTCCTGGAGGTGGTGGATGGCCCCGCAACCATCTTGGATTTCCCTTTAGGGTCTTTCAGCATCGTTTTTGAAGATTGTAGGAACGGTGGGAATAATAATCAGAACAAGACTGACAGGAAAGAAATGATTTAGCAGGAAGATCTCCAAATCCCTAATAATGATAAGCCAATAGAAGAAAGGGGGAAGTAGAAATCGAACTGATAAACCTAGAATCCTTACCTAGGAGAGATATGAAACCACCGTATCTGCGAATGAGGACGGTTGGAGGGCTGGCCGTGCTACAGTCCGATCACAAGAAAAGACCCTACCAGAGGATTTTGGAAAGAGACAGCAAAATAGGGCATAATGAACAGAACGCTCGTATATAGCCATCGGATCCCCGATATTTCCAATTGATCGGAGAAGTCTCCGATCAATCGAAAATGTCTCCAGTGAAATTTTGACAGACAAATCCTTTCAGCATGTTATAAATGATGAGTCAGCCTATTTTATGATAAGTGGAAGGATGTATGCTTGAAAATATTGACAATCATTCAAGGACATGAGGCTTATTCCTCAGATATACCTATGTGCACATGATTTTTCAAACCGACTAGAGTGAGCATACCCCGATAGATGTCTGAAGGTGTTCAAACTTTGTGGAATCTAACGGTTTTGTAAGGATGTCGGCCAATTGCCGCTCAGTTTGGATGTATTCAAGGTTGACCACTTTTTCTTCAACTAATTCTCTTATAAAATGGTGCCGGATGTCGATATGCTTGGTTCGAGAATGTTGAACAGGATTTTTTAAAATATTAATGGCGCTTGTGTTGTTACAAAAAAGCGTCATTTCTTCCTGACTAATACCATAATCCTTCAACATTTGCTTCATTCAAAGTAGTTGAGCACAGCAACTACTGGCAGCAATATATTCAGCTTCAGCAGTGGACAATGAGATGAAATTTTGCTTTTTGCTATGCCAAGCAACTAAGCAGTTTCCAATGTAAAAATGCCACTGCTTGTGGATTTTCGATCATCTATATTTTCGGCCCAATCGGCATCGGAGTACCCCGCAATGATGGATGATGTGTCAAAGGGGTACCACAAGCCATATTCAGTTGTGCAGGCCACATATCTGATCACTCTTTTTACAGCAATGAGATGTGATTCCTTAGGATCGGCTTGAAATCTAGCACATGCCCCTACGCTAAAAGCAATATCGGGTCTACTTGCTGTGAGGTAAAGAAGACCCCCAATCATACTTCTATATAAATGTTGGTCAACACTTTTGCCTGACAAGTCTTTGGAAAGTTTAATGGTAGTGGCCATAGGCGTGGTGTGTGATCGACCCGAGTCTAGCCCAAACCTCTTGACTAAATCTTTTGCATACTTAGTTTGGTTGATGAAGATTCCATTTTTTAGTTGTTTAACTTGCAATCCTAGGAAAAAATTCAGTTCGCCTACCAAACTCATCTCAAATTCAGATTTCATTAATTCAGCAAATAAGCTAGAAAATTCTTCACAATTTGAGCCAAATACAATATCATCCACATAAATCTGAGCAATGAGAAATGAATCAGTCGTCCTTTTAACAAATAGGGTTTTGTCAACACTCCCCCTAACAAACTTGTGATCAATTAGAAATTGAGTAAGACGTTCATACCATGCTCGAGGGGCTTGTTTTAACCCATAAAGAGCCTCTTTCAATCGGTAGACTCTTTGAGGATATCTAGGGTCCACAAACCCTTTAGGTTGTTCAACATACACTTCCTCATCAAGTATACCATTTAGAAAGGCACTCTTCACGTCCATTGGAAATAATTTGAATTTGAGTGCACATGCTATGGACATGAGAATTCGGATGGATTCTAGTCTAGCAACCGGGGCAAAAGTTTCATCAAAATCAATTCCCTCGATTTGAGAGTACCCTTGAGCTACAAGACGTGCTTTGTTTCGAATCACATTGCCAGATTCATCTGTTTTGTTCTTGAAGATCCATTTAGTTCCAATAACATTCTTTTCATATGGTCTTTCAACCAGAAACCGAACTTCATTTCTGATGAACTGTTGAAGTTCCTCTTGCATTGCAAGTATCCAAAACTCATCATTGAGAGCCTCATTTATATTTTTTGGTTCAATTTTTAAGGTGAAGCACACATGGCTATTAATGACCTCAAGTTGTCTCCTAGTCTTGACTCCAACATCCGGATCTCCAGTGATTTGATTGAGGGGATGATCCTTGACATGTGGAACATTTTCAGAAGCTATTGAGGCATTGGGAGTGGGAGATTTTTCAACAGGTTTACCTATGTGGCATGGTTCTCCCACTTCATCATCATCAAGTCTTGTATCTTCTTTGAATTGGTCATCAATGATAACATTTATGGATTCTTGAGTTGTTTTAGTCCTTGTGTTATAAACTCTATAGGCACGACTATCAGAAGCATATCCTAGAAATATTCCCTCATCGCTCTTAGAGTCAAATTTTCCTAGATTTTCTCCATCACGAAGGATTGTCATTTGCTACCAAAGACCCTAAAGTACTTAATGTTTGGAACTTTTCCATTCCACAGCTCATATGGGGTTTTATCTAGGCCAGCTCTCAAGTAAACTCGATTAATGATGTGACAAGCTGTATTCACCGCTTCGGCCCACAGATTTTTTGCTATATTTCTGTTGTTCATCATAACTGTGGCCATGTCAAGTAGAACTCTATTTTTCCTCTCTGCTACTCCATTTTGTTGAGGAGTTTTTGGGGCTGAGAACTCATGTTTGATGCCTAGATTTTCGCAGAATTGTTCAAATCGCCTGTCCTCGAATTCCCCCCCATGATCACTCCTAATACGTTTTACTATACATTCCTTCTCATTGTGGAGTCGTTTCATGAGTTTCTCAAATTCCTCAAATGTATCAGACTTTTCTTTCAAAAATACAACCTAAGTGTAGCGGGAGTAGTCGTCAACGATAACAAAGAAGTACCTCTTACCACCTTGACTTATCACTCTTATGAGACCTACGAGATCCATGTGGAGTAGATCAAGGGGTTTTGATGTAGCAATGATGGATGTCTTCTTATGTGCAACTTTAATTTGTTTACCTTTCAAGCACTCTGCACATACTTCTTTTGGTTTCTTCCCTATCTTAGGTAATCCTCTAACTAATTTCTTTCTACTCAACCTAGCTAGCTTCCTATAATGGACATGACCAAGCCATTGATGCCATAACTTAGTTTCATCATTAATGGCCATGTGGCATACGGCAGATGGTCCCTCATCACCCTTGTTTTCAATAACATAGCAGTTATCTCCAGTGCGAAGCCCTTTTAGTATCAATTTTCCAGTTTGGTCCATAATTTCACACATATCTTTGGAGAATTTTATGGAATGCTGTTCATCACATATTTGAGAGATGCTTAATAGATTATGTTTCGAACCGTCGACACACAGTATATTCTCAATTTTGGGCAATCCTGGCCCGGATGATGGTTCCCTTTCCAACAATTTTGGCAACGCTCCCATCTCCAAAGGTAACAAACCCACCATCAAACTCAGCATAATCACAAAACTGAGTCCTGTCACCTGTCATGTGTCGGGAGCATCCACTATCAAGATACCACCTAGTGTTTCTTCCGGCTCTAAGGGCTGTATGGATAACTAAGCATTTGTTCTTTACTACCCATTTAGATACTACCCTTTTTGGAGAACTAGGCTTCTTGGTTGATTCTAGAATGTCATCGTTTGAGCATGAGGTGTTGAGTTTTTTCCTTTGCTTGATTTCTCTTGCATCAGCTCCATGGTTCTTTTGTTTAACTGTTTTACCATTTCAAGGAGCTCTTCCACTCTTTTGTCTTTCTTAGGTGGAGTGGGATAATTTCTCCTCATGTTTCCATTTTTGTATGGTGTTTGTTTTGGAGGACTCCACATATGATTCATTTTTCTGGTAGGTACAAATTTACCTTTCAAGTTCCGAACCGAATTCTTAATGATCAAGTATTCAAACTTCAAATGTCTAACATCACCACATGCATGGCATATTGGTGAATTCTTCTTAGTGCTTCCTGATGCATTCCTAATCTTTTCAGGTTCTGGGTTACTAACCATAGTTTGCTCACCATAGCCTAGCCCTCTTGTATTCCTACAAGGCTTACCTGATTTAAGGATATCGTCTAGTTTCTCTCTACTCTGAGCAAATCTTTCATTGACTTGACGTTCTTGATTAAGCTGCAAGATTAGACATTGATTTGTAGATTTTGCCTTTGTCGGCTCATCTTCTAGGGTATTAATTTTGTCTTGAGTTGCTTTGTTTTTCCTTTCCAAGTTACAGATCTGAAAGTGAAATCTGTTGTTTTCTCCTTTCACTTCTTGCATTTCATCAGCCAATTTGTTGTTGTCAATATTAGCTTGGCTCAACTTCTTGGTAAGAAGGAATGCTTTGACGAAATAACTCATCATAGGCAACTTGCAACCCTTCATTATCATCCTCGTCATCATCGGAGGATGTCACATTGTTTTCCGATGACTCATGATCATCCTTGTCTCTTACGCCCTGTATGTCTGGGACAATCTCCGAGATAGAGGCCATCAAAATTTTAACTGATCCTCTCTCATCACTTTGCTATTCATCTGATTCTGATTCTGAACTCTCGATGTTGTCCCATGTGGCTGCCATTGCTTTCTTTTTTAATTTTTCTTTGGCAGGAGCTTGGCAGTCAGAGGCAATATGACCATAGCGTCCACAGTTGTAGCACTTAGGATCTTTTGGCTTGTTGTAAGATTTTCCTATATAACGCTTTTTGTCAAAAGATTTGCTATTTTTATCAACCCTCTTTCCTTTATTTTTGAAGAATTTTCTAAACTTCTTGGCCATAAGAGCCATTTCATTCATATCCCTTTCTTCATCACTATCAACTACAGATTCTTGTTTAGTGTGTGAAGTTTTCAGCACTGTGGTTTTACTTTTTGGGAATTTCTTGAAATGAAGTTCATGGGTCATGTAGAGATCTTAGTAAGTCTTCTATTTTCATAGTATCAATATCTCTACATTCCTCAATAATTATGACCTTGGAGGAGAATCGTTCGGGTAAGGATCTTAGAATTTTCCTATAAATGCGCGGATCCGATATCCTCTCCCCCAATCCCCACATAGCATTGGTGACATCGCTCAGCCGGGTGTAAAAGTCCATGAAGTTCTCATGTTCTTCCATTTTCATATTCTCAAATTGAGTAGTCAAGAGCTGAAGTTTCGACCTCTTAACTGTACTAGTCCCTTCATGAGTAGTTTCAAAGATGTCCCATGCCTCCTTAGCAGTTGTGCAGTTACAAATTCTTTTGAACTCATCTGCCTGAAACGGTACAAAAGATAGCATTGAGTGCCTTTGCATTGCTAATGTATCTCAATTGTTCAAGATCAGTCCATAAATCATCAGGTTTGACTGTGGTGGTGGTGACCCCATCTGTGACTGTGCTCAAGAGGGGTATTTCATATTTGATTTCCACAGACCTCCATGTTGCATGATCCAATGATTGCAAGAAGACTCTCATTCTTGCTTTTCAATATGCATAGTTTGATCCATCAAAATACGGAGGTTTGGAAACCATACTAGAATCCCCTTTTGACATGATTTCAAGCTTCTAGAAACGGATCACACTCAGGGTTGTTACGCCTTTGAGGAGGAACCCACTCTAATACTAATTGAAATTGCGGTATAAGTTTGATTACCGCTTTTGTAGAAGCAAGAAACAGGTTTCTTTGTCCTAGAGGGGGGTGAATAGGACACTTTTTAAAATCACCAAATTACACACTTGCAAACATGTGAAGTATTCTTAGAGAACTTACTTCAAATACAAGATATGCAGAATATTAATCAATAAAAATGCAAGTGAAGGAAGTAAAGCAATTCAACCACTCATCACACAACAAGATATTTTTACAGTGGTTCGGTTATATACCTGCTCCACTCCCGGCTGATCCACTCACTCCTTAAGTGGCCGGATTTCACTATCTCTATGGTTTTAAATGAGGTTAACCATAAACCGTAACAGCCTACAAAAGGACTTAGACCTCAACACATGGATTCATCCTTCCATAGGACTAATCCATGAACCACTTTATCCTACACAAGGGCTTGTCCTACTCAAGGACTTGTCCTACGTAAGGACTCTACCGAGTTTGGGTCTTCAAACTCTGCAACCCAACTCTCAACTTTGAGGAGGTTTCTTGGACTCGAAAGACTAAATATATTTAGCTGATTGAGCCCCTTGATAATGCCTTTGTTGAAGAAGCTTCGGCTTGCACGGAAGATACCTTCTTCAGCTCCCTCGATCAGCAACCTTGCTACGGATGACTTCTTGTAGATTCCAAGGTGAGGGATTAGGGTTTGGTTGAGGCTATATTGGAATATGGCTTTTATATGAGGAGTAGCTTCTACCTAAACCACCATTAATGGCATTGATGACAAGATTATAACTTTGAGAGGTAGGTCAAGATGCCATTAAAGAGGGGTTGAGTTCATGATTCAATCCAAGCTTTGAATGCTCTTCAATGTTGGTCAAATCGACATGGATTGAAGTATGAACTCAACAAATGAAAGGGAATGAGAGAAAGGGATCTCAAGGAGGAAGCACAAACAAACCCTTGATGATGCTCAAGGTATCTCTCTCAAGATCCAACCGAGTTCCATATATAGAGATGACTTTCAATGCTTAGAAAACGGTCACCTCGATAGGATCCAATCGATCGGACATAAGTATCAGCTCATTTTGAATTTTTTGCTGAAAATAGGTTCTCCGATTGATCGGACTTAGTTCCTATTGATCAGGAGGACCCTGTCTGATTGATCGAACAGATGGTCCGATTGATCGTAATTTCTTCCAGAGAGTTATGTGATATACTGGATTTTTCGTCCGATGGATCGGATGTCCTTTCGATTGATCGGAGGACTCTGTCCGATTGATCGGACAGTCCTACGAGTGATCGAAAAAATGTCCAGAGATATTTTTAAAGTAATTGGACAAATCTCCTATTGATCGGACATGACCTCCGATTGATCGGACACCTATCAGGACACAGTTCCGATGGATCGGACACCTATCGGAGACTAGCAGATATAATATTTTTCATGTTTTAAGCAACAACTGCCATAATAGACACTTCCATAGCTGATCTTTGTGGAAGGTGGACTATAGATGGGGCTAAGGATGCAACTAGGAAGGATTGGGCCATCTATAGAGGAGTTTTTGGGATCAAAGGTTTGGATGAAGAGGCTTGAAGCTTGACTGGATGAGCGATCATCTTGAGTAGCTTCTATCTTCAGCCGCAAGCAGACTTAACGACACACTAACCATGGTAATTGACAAATCTTTGCATTAACAGTTGATGTTATTATCCTTCCGGCTTCTCTTCTGGGCTTCTCTGCTTTGAACTGCGCTCTGAACGCGGCTCCTTCCACCAGGTGGGCTTTTGTAGCTAGCTCTCGAAACGTCGAGAAGTTATGTCCAGATAGGCCAAATGAAATCATCGCATCCATGGCCTGCATGCACATCTTGACCTACTCAGATTCGCTGGGTTGTTCTCGGCACTTTGCTGCTATAGTTCCCCACCTGTCGATGAACTTCTCGACCGACTCTCCCTGCCTTTGAAGAACCAAGGCTAAATCTGTCAGTGAGACTTCTTGCTCGGTAGAGAAGAATTTGGAGATGAACAGGTCCTGCATCTACTCCCAGGACTTGACTGACCCTACGAGCAGTGACATGTACCACTGGAATGCCTTGCTCGTGAGCGTCAAGCCGAACAATCTGAGACAGTATTGGGGAATTGTCGACAGGTCGCCCATCATTGTCATGAATTGAGCCATGTGTTCCTCCGGCGATCCTCTGCCATCGAATCTGGGGAAGTCCAGACTCTTGAAATTGTTGGGAAATGGGAGGTCATTGACCTCGGGTAAGTACGGCACCCGATATACATATTTTCCTCTCTTCTCCTTTTCTCTTTCCTGACGCATCAGGTCCTCAACTGTCTGAGACAGTTCTTCTCATGTGGCTTGAGATGGCAATGGCGGCACACGTCCGAACACAACGTTTCTTGGGCGAGCTTGTGGTTCAGCGGCAGCTGGTTCTCTTGCTGCTCCCTGGCATTCCTCTACAGACTGTCGAGTAGGTACAGCTGGGCTCCTATTTGCCCCCTGGGCAACCTGAGCCAACAATGCTTCTTTTATTTCTCTCATCTCTCTGGCCGTGTCCTCTTGGACCTGGATAATCTCATCTATCTATTCTTGGATTGGAGGCAGCTCTGGGTATCGCTCACTCGCCTCTCCTTCGGCGACCTGCACCATCATTACTTGTGCTCGCTGCGGCCTCGTCTTGATCATGGCAGCTTCGGTCGGGATTGTCTTCATCGTCGTCTTAGTCGATTGTCGGACAGCGGATCGGTTCGATATCTTGGTTGACAGCGCTGTCTTTGGTATTGCTGGGAAGTCGATAGCGGCGAAGGAGAACTCTGGCCTGGCTGACACGGTAGTTTTGCTGGCGTCGCGGGCGTCGTTCCTATAGACTGGATTCCACTGTCTCTTCATTCCGCCCTGTACCCTTACTGTCATTCCTGTTCAGCTGGAATAACCTTCTTGTTCTCGGTCTTCTTGACGGTCTTGCGCTTCTGTACAATCTGCCATCCGGCTTCAGAGGTTGCTGCTAGATGGGGGAAGTAGAATCCTCCAAACGCTAGGAAGGTCATTGTAGATGCCATTTGGTTGGTTCTTTTCTATCTTTTTGCTTCTCTCTCTCTCTCTCTCTCTCTCTCTCTCTCTCTCTCTCTCTCTCTCTCTCTCTCTCTCTGCACAGTCATACGCGCATTAAAATATTCCATGCACTTGGAAAAGAGAGGGGACGCGACCTTATCAATCGCGATATGGCTCAACAGTGGATAGACAGAAACATGTAAGTACGAACTACATGCATGCTATGCGAAGCTTCGAAATTCTGTTACCTTAAAGATGAAGGGAAGAATGTTCCTGTTGAGAGTCGCCAGTTTGGCGCCCGTGAAGGCGCCGAACATTTCTCCTTACTGTAGCCTTTCTCATATACACGCTAGTGTTTGCGAATGATTTATCACAAAATGTCTATCTACTCAGAAATAACCAGAGGTTCTGGTATTCAATCTTCCGCAGCAGAGTCGCTAGTTTGTTAGAACTAGAAAAAGCGCTGCTCGTCAGCAGTCCTTTTTCCTATGTTTCTTTATTCTGGGGGAATTCTAAGTATAGAGACATTCATAGACAATCATAAGCAATCACCAAACGTACACAAGAGAGATATCACAAGGTGAATTTTATTCCAGAGATTCTGAGATCCTTTACATTTCAGGCTGTGATACTGGTCACGAGCCTTTAATTACATCAACGGTTGATCACCCTTGATTGAAAGGCAAAAGACTAATCTGTCGGAGATTATGGTATTGAGTTCATAGTCATATAGACCTTTGTTTTCTTGTTATGGACTGAGCCACATTTATTAGACAAGGCGGATGTCTATGTCCCATTTTCTTTCGGATTGTCCGGGTTGAGAGACTGTTAGGATTCGACTCGTGCAACTCTAGGCCCGCGCCTGTTAAGGCTGGAATACACGATCCTCGAATGTTGGTCTGCATAACCCAAGGCCCGCGCCCATATTTTTATGACAGGTGACCTTAGGAGAGCACTCTGCAACGTTCCCGAACGAGGTTTTTCATCGAGTGGTGCAACTCTGGGCCCGCGCCTATTACTGTGAACAGGTGACCGCTGGAATACACGAACATCGAAATGTTGGTCGGCATAACCTAAAGCCCGCGCTTGTTACTATGAACAAGTGACCTTAGGAAAGCAATCGGCAACTGCCTCATCAGCTGAACCGACGGACCCGTTGTCAATGGGTAGGGCATCGACTGTCGTTTTCATGATGGCAATCCATAGCAGGATGTTTCAAGCTTAGTTATAACTCTTTTGTTTGTGGTTTCTCGTGGTAACCATAACCCCTTAGGTTTAGCCTCGGACCTTTATCCGGGATGAATAGAGCTTTGTACAATAAAGTAAATGTATTTCTTCTGGAGTCGGGCGACTCATCTTCGAGAACACTCTTTCTTCTGAGTATTTTTAATGATCTATTTGGGATCAAATAGGCTTTATCGAGCCAAGATCTTTTGAGGGTTTCAATATTCAATGGGCTGGATCGGCTATTTTCGATGTCCACAAATGGTTAAGTATCGGGTCCGATGGGTTCCCATTTATGCCAATTTCTTATGAATAATGGTGATTGGTGCCCCGTAAATGCTTAACTCGGCTCTTGGATAGCCTGAGCGCTTCAGCTTTGCCTCGGCGTCTTTGAGATCGCGGTTGATTTCATTTGGCATCAGTCAATTTTCGGGCCAACATGGCACTTCCCAGGGTTGAAAATGACTAAGTAGCGGACCTGTTTGCAGTCTAATCGGGGTATTTGGTGAATATTATCGATAACCGTCTTTGAACAGGGGTGGATTATGTCCACAGGGATCGCGGTGCGATCGCGTTTCGATTCGCTTAGCACAAGTCGATTTTTGGGCCAACAGGGCACTTCCCAAGGCTGAAAATGACTAAGTAGCGGACTTGTCTGCGGTCTTATTAGGGAAATCGGTGAATATCATTGATGAACATCTTTGAACAGTGGTAGATCATGTCCACAAGTATCGCGGTGCGATCACGTTTCGATTCGCTTAGCGTAAGTCGATTTCCGGGCCAATAGGGCACTTCCCAGGGCTGAAAATGACTAAGTAGCAGGCCTGATAACTGCTTGATTAGGGTATTCGAGGGTCCCGAGATTCATCGCGATGCATGATTATGGTGTATCATGTCATGTAAAAGAAAAGCTTCCCTCTCGGGCTAGGTCCAATTCCGCCTGATTCTTCTCGGTTTCGGCCATTTTCGGCTCTTTCGGAGGGATTTCCGGAGCTGCCAAATTGGCTAAGTGTTGGTCATTTTGGATCAAAACACTGATTTAGGCCATTAATTATTGACCGTTGGAGAATCTAATCCGGAGGATGGATAGATCTCATCGAGATGCATCTAGGAGAGAAGGTTTGATCGAAATCCGATCGTGGACCAAGGCAGGCCGCACGATCGAAGGCCCACCCCTCCAACCAGCATCCAGGCGCATGGAGGGGATGGTATAGGCGCATGTGGTGTGTGTGCAGGCACATGTGGTGCTGCCATAGCTGGCAGGCGCATGTGGTTAGGAGGTGGGCGCATGTGCCCCTTGTTTTCATGAAAAAAAGACCGATGGGAAGCAATCCCGGCGCATGTGGTGGTGCACATGCGCCTGGCCCCAAATAGTGGGCGCATGTCCCTTGTGGACTTGGTGTTTTTCAGGTTTTCCTGCGGAGAAAAGCCGGCGCATGTGCTGGGAAAGTCGGCGCATGTGGGGGAAAAGCCGGCGCATGTTCCCAGCACTTAGAAAAAATTCAGGATTTCTCTTTGAACTTGGGATTCCGGCGAGGAAATCCCTTTCCGATGAGGGATTCCGGCGAGGAAATCCACTCCGGCCAAGGCATCCGGCGAGGGGCAATGGAGCGGGCAGCATTTACCTCTTGCGTCGTCCTGAGGTCGGTAGAAGATGATTTCGTGCTGATGAATGAAGTGGCATTGCTATTTATAGGGAGGTAATCGGGTTCGAGTCTTGCCCGGCAGGTATTTCCTGGCACATGTGGCAAAAACAAAGTCAGGCGCATGTGGCAGAAAAAAGTCAAGCGCATGTGCATGGTCTGGGTGCATATCCTTTTTCGACGCATTTCCCGGCGCTTTCCAAAAAAGTATTAAAATCACTTCCTTTCATCAATAGGGTGTAGGCGCATGTGGTGGGAGGCCAGGCGCATGTCTTTGCCGGCGCTTTTCCCACTACTTAGCCAGATTTTCATAATTCCAGCACTTAGAAAATTTCAGGATTTCAGCTTCTACGGGAGACCTCCAAAGGAAAGCTACCTTTTCTAGACATGCACTCACTGTCGCCAAGCCACTTCTAGGCTAGGATTGACCTCCTGAATGAACGGGATGGGTTGTGAAGTCCAGATGTTGCAAATCTTGGTACTTCCTTCCTAATTTGGAGCCTTTGGGTCGGCTTGTCGTATAGGAACGTTGTTCCGGGAGCGAGCGCATGGAAATACGCACCGCAATCACTTGAAACTTACTATATAAGGGTTTTGGGGCGTTCCGGATCATTTAGCAGTGGTGTGCATGTCCAATTCCGCTTTAAAATAGTAGATGTAGGCTTACATACCCTTTTTTCAGCTTCAGACAGGGATGAAACGCATTTCGAGGTGCGCAGGTAAAGATATGCACTGGATGACTTTGAAACTTGCAGGTTAATGGTTTTAGGACATTTCGGACCATTTGGCGGTGAAGTGCATGTCCAGTTATGCTCCAAAATGCTGTTTATCGATTTTGGTCGCTATCAAGCGATTAGGGTTGCACCGGCATTTTTCGGGCTTTCTCGGTCTCAAAACTGATTCAAATCATTGTCGATGGACCACGGGATGTTGGTTTATAATGGATTCAAATTTAAGCCCCAACAGCTATGTCCGACTCAGACAGGGGTGGCTCAATCATACCATTTCCCCATAGTCAAACAAGTGGATAGCTCACTGCCTCCATGGGTGCTCAAAGGACACTATGGAGGGGCACTACCCCGGCATGGGCCAATAGCATGGGCATAAGTTCTTATACCACCATGCCTGGCCCATGAGTCTTCAAGGATCGTTCACCATGTAATTATTAGTGGGCCTATCCAATGGTCATGCTGGTATGTGGATTCGAATATAAGCATTTTAAACAAACATTATACCTAGACAGGGTTGTTGAGCTGGTGGTCCTTAGGCAAGGGGATAATGGAAAACTAACCTTGGGCACTACATCCCGTGTGGTTCATAAACCATGGACGACACCTGAATTCCACCTCGCCTGAGGATTCCAACTCTAAGGACATGACTAACCTGTGTGGCCGCCCCAACTCTGTGAATTTTCCGATCCAGCAACATAGAAAAATATCGAACTATCCTAGGAACTAAACCTTAACTTACTCTACTACATACATTCTATACACAGGTGATAATGTTCCAGAATTCCAAACAAACTGAAGAAATCACCAATTTCCCCAAAGATGCAACAATAACACACACATGCATCTCAAGGAACAATTAAATATATGAATACTAAGAAATACTTATGTAGTATTAAACATGTATGATGATTAAACAATATAAACATAGAATTTCTAATCTTAAAAGCATCTAGAAAACTAACTCATAAGAATTTCTACCTCTACCTAGCAAATATGTCCAGAATTCGAGACATTATTCATGTGGGATGAGAGGGGGTTGCATGCTAGGGAAAGTGCATGAATTCAGCTGGAATTGGGATAATTCTTAGTGTGAGATTCATTTCAGCTACCTAGGGGATGTATTGAGCTGGATTCGGGAGCTCTCTCTTCCTACGCAGTGGAGATGACGAAGGAATTGCTCCGGAGTGACATGCACAAGCCCCTGTTGAGGTGATCTCCTTCTTCCCCAATTTTTCTCCCTCCCTCTCTCTCTCTCTCTCTCTCTCTCTCTCTCTCTCTCTCTCTCTCTTCTCAGCTAGTTGTAGAGAGAAAGAAAATGGCTGAGAGAAAAGGGCCTTTATAACTTTAGGCAATTAGGATATATAGCCCTCAACTATTTAAGTGGCTAAAAGTAGCCTTTTGGGCCTACTTTTGGTTGTGTGGGGCCCAACGGGCCCATCTAACCTGATCTGGACCGAGGGATAGTCTACCTGGCCCAGGATATGGCCACATGCGCGATCCTTGGCGTGACTGGGGCACCACGCCAGTCACCCGCCCGAAATGAATGTTATGTCGAATTATGAATGATTATCTGAGTCCTTAATTATACCAGTTTAACATCCAGCCGATTGGCAAAGCCATCATACCATTACTGTATCACGCGAGTACATATCATCGCCAGTAACCCAAGGGTCCCAGCTCGGGTAAATAGTCCGAGCGTCCGATTCGGCCATGACTCGTCAGCTATGTTCGACTCAGACGGGGGTCGCTCAGTCATACCATTTCCCCATAGTCAAACAAGTGGATGGCTCACTGCCTCAATGGGTGCTCAAAGGACACTATGGAGGGGCACTACCACGGCGTAGGCCAACAGCACAGGCATAAGTCCTTATACCACCATGCCCAGCCCATCAATCTTCAAGGATCCTTCACCATGTAATTATTAGTGGGCCTATCGAATGGTCATCCTGGTATGTGGATTCGAATATAAGTGTTTTAAACAAATGTTATGCCTGGACAGGGTTGTTGAGCCGATGGTCCTTAGGAAAGGGGATAATGAAAAACTGACCTTGGGCACTATATCCCGTGTGGTTCATAAACCACAGATGACACCTGAATTCCACCACGCTTGAGGATTCCAACTCTAAGGACACGACTAACTTGTGTGGCCGCCCCAACTTTGTGAATTTCCCGATCCAGCAACATAGAAACATATCGGACTATGTTAGGAGCTAAACCTTAACTTACTCTACTACATACATTGTATACATAGGTGATAATGTTCCAGAATTCCAAACAAACGGAAGAAATCACCAATTTTCCCAAAGATGCAACAATAAGACATACATGCATATCAGGGAGCAATAACAGTGCACAATTAATTAGGCAATTCTTTTCAATTTAAGATAAATATATGAATACTAAGAAATACTCATGTATTATCAAACATGTATGATGATTAAACAATAAAAACATGGAATTTCTAGTCATAAAAGCATCTGAAAAACTAACTCATAAGAATTTCTACCTCTACCTAGCAAATATGTCCAGAATTCGAGACATTATTCATGTGGGCTTGCATTTGATGTAAGACAACCTAATGGGAATGATACACACCTCGTCCTTTGAGATTTCTTGAAATTCCTGCATGAGAGGGGGTTGCATGGTAGGGAAGGTGCATGAATTCAGCTGGAATTGGGATAATTCTTGGTGTGAGATTCATTTCAGCTACCTAGGGGATGTATTGAGTTGGATTCGGTCACTCTCCCTTCCTACGCAGCGGAGATGACGAAGGAATTGCTCCGGAGTGACATGCACAAGCCCCTTTTGGGGTAATCTCCTCCTTCTTCCCCAATTTTTCTCCCTCTCTCTCTCTCTCTCTCTCTCTCTTCTCAGCTCGTTGTAGAGAGAATGAAAACGGATGAGAGAAAAGTGCCTTTTATAACTTTGGGCAATTAGGATATATAGCCCTTAACTTTTTAAGTGGCTAAAAGTAGCATTTTGGGCCTACTTTTGGTTGTGTGGGGCCCAGTGGGCCTATCTAACCCGATCTGGACCGAGGGATAGTCTACCTAGCCCAGGATATGGCCACATGCGCAATCCTACGAGAATATGATGCGGCAATTGCGAGATATGATGACAGATTTATCCGACGGTGACCAACAGTCGATCGAGGCTGGAAGTTTCGAATTGTGTGCAATGTTGTATTTAAGTTCTAGGTTCTTTATCTCAAAGCCTATGCAAGGGTGCAGAAGGGTCACACAAGAAAAATATTTTTTGTAATGATTGGTTCACTTAATACTGGTGAGAGTGTACTCGCGCCTAGGGTGTAATTGCAGTGTTGTGCAGTTTTATGGTTTCGGACACCAATTTTGGCATACAAATCCAACAGAGGCACCAGCTCCGACATGGGAGGTCGACTTATTCAAGTCTTAGACTCAACCCGACTCGGATTGGGTAGCGCAATGGCCCGGCGGGTGTGCATGCACTATCTAAATTTACGAAACCTTGGTTTAAATAGGCTACTATAGGCCAATTAAACACCCTAGGATGACGTAAACATAACATGGCCCGAGGACATGTTTGGGTTCTTAGGCAGTTGTTTTACGGGGCGTTACACCGGCCGATCCTTCAACTAGGAAGCATGTATTGCCAAAAAGTATGCCGACTTCGTTCGGTGATCAACGACAACTCAGATGGCATCGTGACTGCACTGAGTCCTCGATGACCCCATAATGAGATCTGTGGTAATGTGCTCCCACTTCCACCATGGAACCTCCGACTGTTGTAAGGGACCATAGGGATACTGATGTTTAGCCTTCATAAACTTGTAGATGTCACACTCGGATATATATTTGGCAATCTCATGCTTCGTACCATCCACCTGTACTGCCTCTTCATATCGCGATACATCTTGGTGAACTTCGATTGATCCACCTCATCTAAGATCTCCTGCCTCAGCTCTACTATGTCTCGAACTCATAATCTCTCTCGGTAGCACAATCCACCATCATACCCAAGCCACCCGTCTGAATGCTCACCTCCCTCGGCCTCTACTCTACTGGCCTGCAATGACTAATTCACCTGTTGAGCCTCGATCACTCTAGACATAAACGAAGGCTGAATCAACAAGTTTGAAAGTTGTGCCATAGAGGTTTGTAGGCTCAACTGAAAATCAAAATCTGTCACCTCCTTAAGCATCCTCCACTCTCAAACCATAAGTTGCGCAACCACGCCTCACACCTAACGACTTAGAGCGTCGATCACTACATTCAATTTGCCCAAGTGATACTATAGAGTGAAATCATAATACTTCAGAAGTTTCATCCATCTCCTTTGCTCATATTCAGCTCGATTTAAGAGAAGAGATACTTTAGGCACTTATGGTTTGAAAAGAACTCAAACTTCACCCCATAAAGATAGTGCCTCTAAATCTTCTGCGTGAAGACAACTTTTGGCAACTCTAGATCCTATGCAGGGTATAGTTCTGCTCATGGACCTTAAGTTGATGAGATGCATACATTATAACCTTTTTGTGCTACATCAATATGCAATCAAGCCGAGTGAGCAAAGCATTAATATATACCACGAATCCATCAGTTCTAAAGGGGAGAGTGAGGAACAGTGGCTTTGTTAGATGAGTCTTCAACTCTGTGACTACCCACTCACATGCGTCACTCCATACAAATTGTGCTCCCTTCCGAGTCAACCTAGTCGATCAGTGGGGCGGCAATGCACGAAAAGCCTCAATAAATCATCGATAATAGCCCGCTAAACTATTGAGTGCTAAATATTGTATGATTAACTCCTATTTTACATTATTTTCTCATGCAAATTAGTGTTAAAGCAAACTAATAATGGATATTAGAAGCCTAAAGAAGTTTAAGATGAGGTATGAAGAAAAGATGAAGAAACCAAGATTTGGTTGGTACTTGCTACATTAAGTGGTATTAGAATGAAAGACCAGTGTTTAAGTCTCCTTACCTGTGTGGGTGGATAATGCAGGTGCATCTCCACACTAGCGTAGGGTGGCCAACGAGGTGGGGCCGGTGAGATGCACAATGGCCACAAGGTGGGTCCCATTATGGGACTTGTGAGATGCGAGGTAGCCCACGGGGAGGTCTTGGTTGGGTTGCTTGGGAGGGCCTAGATAAAGGGATATTCCAGTGCTTCCCCAACAACTCTGAAGCTTTTAGTGTGTTAGCCGATACTCCTTGCATCATTTTTGCAGCATGGCATGTCCCTAATTTTATGAAAGGATGAACGATTTAGATTAATCATCAGGCATTTCATGTGTCACTTAAAAGCCTTGTAGATGTTGTTATTGTCCCGATGAAGAACTTTCAACAAGACCCTATATTTATATGTATATATGTACATATATATGTATGTCTGTCTATATGTGTGAGTGTGTGTGTGTGTGTGTGTGCGCGCGCGCGTGCACGTTTTTGTGTGTACTGGTTTTGCTCATTTCCCCACCTTCATGGGGACATTAAAAACATCCTTAAACCTTTTAAATGACAAGTGGAATGCCCATTCATCAATTAGAATGGCTCATTCAATAGTACCATTGGGAGCAAGCCATGGTGTAAGAATTATGCCAATGGGATGATATTAAGAATAAGGTCAATGTTTTATAACTCTCTGTTGTTCATGAGTCGTAGATCACATGGTTAGAATCATCAAACCAATGTGCTATTTTAGAATCATAATATTGAAAATGCACATGCAAGATGGACCATAGAAACAAAGTAGGTCCAATCATCATCTTTCAACATCTAGTATATAGGGCCCACTTTGTATTTCCAATGATTCTCAAGTAACATTTTGATTTAATGATTTTAACCATGTGATTTATGGCATGTAAATAACGGAAAGTTATAACAAATTGGCCCCATTCAAAGGTTTAAGATCATTTGATCGGCATGATTCTTACACCATGGCTTGCTCAATAAATGAATTGTTCTGATCGTGAATAGGTCACCCCAAGTACCATTAAAAAGTTTCGAGGACATTGTTGTCATCCCCAATAAGGAAAGCCTTCAGATTCCCAACGTGGGGGTGGCTAACATTGAGGTATGACTAATAGTGTGGGTGCGCGTACTAACAGTGGGATGTGTGTACTAACCCAAGAAGAAAAAAAGCCATAAGACCAACATTCATTTTATGGGAAATAATGTTAGGTAGTTAGGGAACAACATGTTCATGGGATGAGTTAGAAAAAATGAGGATGTTGTGATGAAAGAATGGTAGAATAAGAAAGATATAATTAGAAATGAATGCATTCAAGGAAACTTATGAGTAGCATTAATAGGTAATGATGACAAGAATTGTGCCATATTAGAAAGAGTGAGTTGGTGCAAATTGAAGGCTCTAGAAGTGCAAAGGGAACGCCCAAAGGGAATGGGCCGGTGGAGGTAATAAAAGAATACTTGATGACCTATTGTCTAACTAAAGTTATGGCCCTTGATAGAATGGAATGGTGGAACATGGTTTATGTAGCTAACCTAAGTAGTTGGGATAAGGCTTAGATGATGATACAAAAAGACAGGCATACACTTGCATTTTCTCATTTATCAATGACTAAACATTGTTTTCTATGGTTTGCGCACCTAAATAGTGGATGAGGCTAATTTTTGCACAAGGCAATCCTCACAACGGGCTAACCTATTTGAAGGGTTAAATGCCACATGAACATGATAGGTTAGAAGTCATTCATTAGATTGACCATAAATTACAGTGCAATTGGTTTGACTTGAAACCTTCATAAATATACACATGAACACACACATGCATGTGTGCACATGCACACACACACACACACACACACACACAATAGGTCTCCCTCATCTCCATCAATCTTCCTCTTTTTTTTTTACAAATCCCAAACAAGTTAGGAAGAACGTAATAGAATAGTTTAATTTTTTAGTGAAAGTACTAATTGAGAATACATTATTGGGAAGAGAGGAACATGAAGAACATAAGATAACTTAAGAGATGAACTTAGCTGATAAGATCCTTAACCGAATACTTTGGAGTAAGATCCATCAATAAACTTAATAAAATGTTGAAAAATGAGAATATGAGAGGATGTTACCTTTTTTATTGGTCATATGATCTATTACATTAGAATCAATGATTTATAACAAATGATATGTCAATGATGAGGACATATGATTGATAGATATACCTAAATTGTCACTCAATTTACTGGCAATAGAGTTATAGGGATTATCAACTCCATGACAATGCTCAACAATAGCACTAGTTTTTATCATAGATGTACAAGAGCACATGTATAGAATCGATGGATATACCCGACTTCTCCTCAATCGTAACACTATGAGCCCCACTCTTAGGCTTCAGCTTGTAGCGAAGATGGGATGTAGGTGATCATAATGAAACTCTTAGGCACGTCAATGTCAACCACAATGTGTACTTAATAGTTTGTCCTGATCAACATCCAGTGGGATGGTAGGATCTATCTTTATCTGTCTTGTAATTGGATATCCTTCTCAACTTGGTTTAAATTTAGTAGTAAAAGTAGATAGCTAAAAAAAGGGAGCAAAATGGATCATTGTAGATGCATGTTGGTAATGTTGGAAGTAGCAAACCAAAAGGCAACTGTTATAGAAACCTTTGGTTTCTCAACAGTTGCATCATCAATTTCTCAACAGTTCTACCAAGTTATAGCAAACAATGACCCAGTAGTTTCAGCAACCTTTGATATTCTCAAGGGATCTCATTGAAAGAGTTATAACATGTGACCTTTAGGAGAATGAAGACTCTTGTAACAACCAAGGAGTTATGTCTAAGAATCTATAAATAGGTGAAATATGTAGTCATTTGAATCACACTCAATCAAAAATCCAGCAATAGAGTACTTTGTTTTTTCTTCTTACTTGTTTTAGAATTTCTCCCAAGGCTTTGTAAAGCCAACAAAGTAGCATCAGAGCCACCGGTCCTAGTTGCCGATTCCATAGTCTAGTGAAGATGGCCACCACTATTCAACCTCAAATTTTGAGGTTGTCAAAAGACAACTATGAGAATTGGTGCATCCAGATGAAGGCACTGTTCGGGTTATAAGATCTTTGGGAGATCGTTACCGATGAGTATGTAGAACCCACAACGAAAGAAGAAGCCATCTACACTGCTGATCAAAAGCAGTCCTCAAAGATCAAAAGAAGAAGGACAAAAAGGCTCTGTTTCTTGTCTATCAAGGGTTGGATGATTCCACCTTTGAACGGATCGCTGAAGCGACAACATGCAAGCAAACATGGAAGACTCTTAGCATCATCTTCAAGGGAGTTGATCGAGTAAAGAAGGTTCATCTCCAAACCTTTAGGGCCGAGTTCGAGACCTCTCACATGAAGGACGGTGAGACCATTTCTGATTATTTTTTAAGATTACTTGTTATTGTTAACAACTTGAAAAGAAATGGTGAAAAGATCGAAGATATACGTGTGATTGAAAAAGTGCTTCGATCTCTTACAACCAAATTTGAGCATGTGGTTGTGGCCATAGAAGAATTAAAGGACTTGGAAAAACTGTCTGTTGAACAACTGATGGGATCGTTGCAAGTACATGAGCAACGAATGCAAAAGAATGTTGGTTCGATACTTGAACATGCCTTAGAGTCTAAGTTGACTCTAAATGAACAAAAGAATGGCCATACACAACAAGGGGGTCGTGGCACTAACAATCGTGCAAGAGGTAGAGGGTGTGGATATCATCCAAGCCAATCACAAAATCAACAAAAGTTTACAAATTTTCATAGAAGAGGAACTAGTAGAGGCAGATCCATGCGTGGACGTGGAAATACGAAAAATATTCAATGTTACAATTGTAACAAGTTCGGCCATTATGCTTCAGACGGCTGGAGCAAACTAGTAGATCAAGATGAGCATTCTAATTATGCAGAAGCATCAAATCATGAAAAAGAAGACTCCACACTTCTTCTTGCACAAGAAGAGGCATGTGATCAATAGGACGTGTGGTATCTCGACTTTAGTGCGAGTAACCACATGTGTGGAACGAAGGAGTTGTTTGTGGAACTGACAGAAGACGCTCGTGGCAATGTGAGTCTAGGAGACTCATCAAAAGTTCTTGTGAAAGGTAAATGAAAAGTTAAAATATATCAAAAGAAAAGTATGCCGAAGTTTATCTCCAATGTGTATTACGTACCAAACATGAAAAGTAACATCCTCAGTATCGGCCAACTCCTTGAAAAGGGGTATGTCATACACATGGAGAACTTCTCTCTTTCTTTGAGAGATACGCACGAAAGATTTGTTGCACAAGTCCAAATGGCGAAGAATCGCATGTTTCCACTCCAAATATATACAAGACTTGAAAAGTGCCTCTATAGACATGTGAAGAATGATTCATAGAGATGGCATCTTTGCTTCGGGCATCTCCATTTTAATGGCCTTAAACTCTTGCCCTCATCAAGCATGGTACATGGCTTGCCTGCTATTGAAACTCCAAAACATGTGTGTGAGGCGCGCACACTTGGCAAGCAACAATGGTTCACACTGATATTTGTGGCCCACTTGAGACACCCTCTCTTGGAGGTAATAAATATTTTATTACCTTCATTAATGATTTCAACAGAAAACTTTAGGTGTATTGCATCAAAGAGAAATCAACCGCTTTCACTATCTTTAAAATTTTTAAAGCTCATGTTTAAGTTGAAAGTGACCACAAAATTAAAGTACTCAGATCTGATAGAGGTCGAGAGTACACCTCAAATGCATTCAAAGATTATTACAGGGAACAAGGCATCAAGCAGCAGCACACGGCAACCTACACACCACAGCAGAATGGCATTACAAAATGAAAAAATTGTACCATTCTCGACATGATGAGGACTATGCTCAAAGAGAAAGGATTGCCAAAGAATTTCTGGGGAGAGGCAGTTGCATGTACTGGCTATCTGCTCAATCGATGCCCGACAAAGAGCGTTAGGAACATGACACCAAAGGAAGCATGGAGCAGCTACAAACCGAGCGTAGCGCACCTAAGGATCTTTGGGTGTGTCGCCTATGCTCAAGTTCCAGAGGCAAGAAGAAGGAAGGTTGATAATCGTGGCGAGAAATGTATCTTCATCGGCTACAGTGAAGAATCTAACACTTATAAGCTCTACAATCCACTAATCAATAAATTAGTGGTGAGTTGAGATGTAGTCTTTAGCAAGGAAGAAGCTTGGAAATGGAACGAGGAACAATCAGCCAAAGATATTCAAGTCCAAGACAGAAGAACAAGAAGAAAGGCATGATCGTCAAGAGCAAACACCTGCAACACCCTCCTCGACTACATTGCCAGTACACAAAAGTCCAGGAGCACATTCTATCTCTCCTAGAAGTACTCCATGAAGTCAAAATTCAGCCAGCTCATCGTCACCCATGGCACCTATCAAAATGAGAAGCCTATGCAACATCTATGAGCAAACTGAAGAGGCCAATCTTTTCTGCTTATATGCAGATCATGAGCCTCTTACATTCTAGGAGGCTATAAAAGAAAAATGTTGGAGAATCGTTATGGAAGAAGAGATACATGCTATCGAGAAAAATGACACATGGGAGCTGACTATGCTTCCTAAAGGCTAGAAAACGATTGGCGTCAAGTGGGTGTACAAGATTAAGCGCAAAGTCGATGGAGAGATCGATCACTATAAAGCGAGACTTGTAGCTAAAAGCTACAAACAAAAGTATGGTGTTGACTATGAAGAAGTCTCCTCTCCTGTTGCTCGTCTTGATATGGTGAGAATGATAATCTCCTTTGCAGCCCATCACAGTTGGATGATCTACCAACTAGATATGAAATCGGCATTCCTAAATGGAATACTCGAAGGAGAAGTCTATGTTGACCAGCCTGAAGGCTTTGAAGTACAAGGGGAAGAACACAATGTGTATCGGCTGAAGAAAGCCCTTTATAGGTTGAAGCAGGCTCCTCGTGCCTGGAATACTCGTATCAACAGCTATCTTCAAGAGAACGGCTTCTCCCAATGTCCATATGAGCACGCACTTTACATCAAGAAGAACGCTCATGGTGATATGCTTATAGCATGCATATATATTAATGATTTACTGTTTACAGGGAACAGTCAGTCGATGTTTGATGAATTTAAGAAGGCCATGTTTAAGGAGTTCGAGATGACCGATGGCGGACTTATGTCTTTCTTTCTGGGTATCGAGGTGAAATAACAACTTGGAGGCATCCACATATCTCAGAAGAAGCATGCGAAGGAACTTCTTAAAAAGTTCAAGATGGTCAATTGCAATATCGTGATTACGCCTATAGCAACGGGTTTGAAGCTAATAAAAGAAGGAGAAGGAAGAAGCGTGGACTCAACTTTATTCAAGAGTCTAATTGAAAGCCTAAGGTACCTCACCATCACAAGACCAGATATACTCTACAGCATTAGGCTTCTAAGTAGATACATGGAAGTACCAAAAGAATCACACTGGCTTGCTATAAAAAGGATCCTCAGATATATTAAAAGATCTATGCAATTTGGTCTTTTCTATCCATACGAAGATGAAGCAATACTATATGGATACTCAGACAGTGATTGGGGAGGTGACCAAAATGAAAGAAAAAGCACCACGGGATATGTTTTCTATCTTCGGTCGACTGCCTTCACATGGAACTTAAAGAAGCAAAGTGAGGTTGCTTTGTCCACATGTGAAGCAGAGTACGTGGCAGTATCATTTACAGTCTATAAGGCGATTTGGTTGAGAAACCTATTAAAGGAGCTGAAGCATCCGCAGGAAGGACCACAGTCATATATGTGGATAACAAGTCGGCAATCGAGCTCTTAAATCTGGTGCAGCATGAAAGGAGCAAGGCACATCGATACTCGATATCATTTTCTCAGAGATCAAGTGAAGCAAAAAGTGGTAAAATAGGAGTACTGTCACACCACTAAACAGATCACGGACATATTCACCAAGGCATTGCCAACTAATGCATTCAGACGACTAAGATAAATGCTTGGAATAAAGTCAGTTTTGGTTTGAAGGGGAGTGTTGGAAGTAACAAACCAACAGGCAATTGTTACAGAAACCTTTGGTTTCTCAACAGTTGCATCATCAATTTCTCAACAGTTTCAGCAAGTTACAGCAAACAATGACCCAGCAGTTTCAGCAACCTTTGATATTATCAAATTGTCTCATCGAAAGAGTTGTAACATGTGACCTTTAAGAGAATGAAGAGTCTTGTAACAGCCAAGGAGTTATGTCTAAAAATCTATAAATAGGTAAAATGTGTAGTCATTTGAATCACACTCAATCAGAAATCTAGCAATAGAGTACTTTATTTTTTCTTCCTACTTGTTTTAAAATTTCTCCCAAAGCTTTGTAAACCCACAGGTAGGACTTACTTTGAAGATATTTATATACTCCCTCAAGAGAGGGCAATGAATCATTTTCCAAATGTGAAGCCTTTCATGCTCATGGTCAAAGTGAACTCCACCAAGGAACTCAAATATATGCCGTTTCTCAGGTCATTCACTTAATTCCTCGAGGATGGTTATGAGTGGCATATAGTAGTATAATTCCTTCCATCTCTTTCTTCCCCTAATAACGAAAATCTTAATCTCATGAAACTTGGACGAGTCAACTTAATGCAACTCACCTAGACTTGAACCACATCAACGTCAGGTCAACTATCGTTGTTAATAAATAGGCGACTTGATTTGAAACTCGACAATAAACATTATCAAACTCACAGGGGCTCAATTATGTTAAACCTGCTAACCATTCCCTTGATTAAAGGGTGGTTGATGAGAGTGAAACCTATGACCTCCATCATAAACCCAATGCTCTATCTTGCATGTCTCAAAAAATTCTTTTGTGTCTATTAGGGATGTAGGGTCAACTACCTCGGCTTTTAGGTGAGAGGACTTTTCTTAAGAGCGCAATTATCATTTGCACATTAGGTACATGGCATCATTTCATGAGTTAAATAATTTTTCACCTATGTCTCCAAGTAAGGGCATAAAATAAAAGGTAAATAGTGTCATTTTTTCTTTGAAACATAAAACGGTTTTCCTTGAGCTAGTAAGATAGAGAGGAGAGAGAGAGAGAGAGTAAGACAGTGTTTCTCGCAAGGGAATCTTTCTCAAGTGTTTCTTTCATGCACAGGCAAGGTGGATTGATTTTTCCAAAGGTTTCATTTATTGCTTGAAGGAAAGAAGTTGGATAGTTTTACCAAAGTTTCACTTGGATGATTTTTCTAAAAGTTCTCTTGGTGAATGTGAGGAGCGTTAAGAGATGTTTATATTTTGCTCATTGCATGTGAAAAGTACTTCTCTTGCATCTTGTATTTTTCTTATTTTGCTAGTGAAATAATTCTCTAGTGCTTCCCATGGAGATAATTTCGATGAGACAAATCATATATGTATTTTTTAATATTCTCTACTTATTTTCATGTATATCTAAATCTATTGTGATAATTATTTCACATTATATTTGCAGATTGCCTACACATACATTCGAAGTGCTTTCACATGTCGGAGCTTGATTCATCACATGGTTTGGTGATAGTGGCGCCTCAATATCTGCTGACCAATCGAACTGTTTTTTATTCTTTTATACCAAGCCAAGTGGAGACACGGTTGAGCTCTGAATTGATATGGACACATCGCATCAGGTCGAGCTGGATTTTCAGGTATATGAACTATGCTCTTCCTGCTTAGAGTAATTCATCTATAACCGAGCTATACATCTAACAATAAAAATCATTAAAAGTTAGCCACTCATATTCTTAGAGTTACTGAGCTAAAAACTTGAAACCAACTGCTAAAACGATCACACTGGTTATTTTTTGTTTAATTTTCAAGTAGAGCCCATGGTTCAGTGACCCAAACCGTTGATATGATGGGCTCACTGTAGAAGGCCACACACTAAAAATTCCCCAGATGTGGAGATCTAGATACAGAATGTGTCCTTTTATTCGTAGATTGTGACCCATTGCTGTATTTTGTTGCACAACAACGTTCGTTTTGGCCACCTATTGAGTGATTAGGAACATTTTCCATATGGGATATTTTTGGTCCACAAGCCATCCAGACGGAATATGGTGTCAATGGTTTACATCAATGCCCCACTCTATACAAATTAAAACATGGTGCATTAATATAATGCCTCATGAAGGAAAGTAAAAAGATTCATGTGATTACCATTTACAAGATAAACGTAGCTTGATGACAAAGCACTTGCCTTTCGTTTAGCTCGTGTTTGTGGATATCTCTCTTGAAAAAGCAACCCTATCCAACACTGCTTTTAGAGAATCCTTGAGAGAAGTAAGGCATACAGTCTCTTCACTGTCCTTTGGACACAATATAAGAACATTTTTTACTCTCCCTCCCAATGTAGCCATGTCTGCTCTAATAGTTCTAAGTTTTAGGCCATCAAGTGCTTGACTAAGATCTGAAAACAACTCCGGCCGGTCATTGCAGCACATAGAAGCCCTTATGATGACGCCTTCCTTGTTGCTGTTGTTTTCATCATCATCTTCGTTATTTTTTTTGCTGTTGTTGTTACCATTTTTGTCGCATTCCACTGTGACTTCATCCACATCTGTTGGAATTGTAAACTCTTTGCGAATCGCACATGTTCTTCTCTGTAGATCCTTTACATCGTCTGCAACGGCACCTAGCAGTGAGGCCTTGTCCATCTGCATTTGGGAAGATTTTTTTTTTTTTTCGTTAGATAATTTGTATTTACTTTGCACAGGAATGATCATCTACAATCGCCCCGATGAATTCATTTTTCTTCTCAACGGCAATGAACACTTCCTCTTGACAACATGGTATTAAAGCCAAGATGTTTTCAACCCTAGTTCGTAGCCTCAAGCCTTCCCTAAATATCTTCCAGCTCAAGAAGTTACCGTAATCTTATTATATTTATCTTCACTTCAGAAATGGTATGATAATCTTATTGCATTTATGTTCTGGATCACAAGTTCTATAACCTTCTATATTGATATTGATGTCAAATAGTAAAACCAGATTTGCTGTTTCATACAAGTGGATGGAAGGATTTTTGCATCATCCTACTCTCATCAAAAGAACATGGATGCATGGGGATCTTGACCATTCCAAGATGTTTAACAATGATCTAGACCGTCTATTGCAAGTTTTGGATAATAGCTATCTTTTCTTTTAGTGGTAGGGAACCTTGTTCTTTTGTCCCTCAACATGGTTTTAAGCACCCAGTGACTCAGACCGGCTCATCAGGTCTCGATTTAAGGTGGCTTGGCTGAGTCGGCTGAGTGTGCCCGTATTTCACTTCTGAAAAATGGAGCCCATTGTTTGGTAATCTAGACCATTAATTGGTTTGTTTATTCACATTTTGGTTGGAGCATGCCCAAAATCCTTTCAGCTAAGGAACAATTCAACGAATCATTGTCTACCATTTGTAATCGATGGCTTAGGTAAATGAATAAAAAACGAAATACAAAGTATTGTGATCGTAAGATAATTAATACAAATGTGCAACCATGATTATTTTTCTTCAATATGTGACTGTGGGACGCGGATTGCCTGCAAAAGCCTTTCGCAGGAGTCTCCTGCGCTCGGAATCTAGGTGGGGCCCACCGTGATGTTTGTGAGACATCTACACCGTTCAACCGTTTTGTGAACTTATTTTACGCGTTGTGACCAAAAACGAATGGGATCCAAGACTCAAGTGGGCCGAAAACATGACAATTGAACTTCCACAGCTGAAATATTCGTGTGGCCAGAAGTTTCGAATCAGGATAATATTTGTGTTTTCAATTCATCTCAGTACAAATGACATTATGAATGGTATGGATGGCATATAAACATCACTGTGGACCCATAGAGGTTTCAACGGTAGGAATTTCTCTACCCACCTTCTGCTATAGTGCGGCCCACTTGAGACTTGGATCCCATTCATTTTTTGGTCGCAACGCCTCAAATGAAATCACAAAATGGTTGGATGGCATAGATTTCTCACAAACATCACGGTGGGCCCCACCTAGATGCCAAGCGCAGGAGATGCCTGCAAAAGGCTTTCGCAGGCAATCCGCGTCCGTGACTGTGTGGTCTATCTACCGAAGGAGATCTTTTCAGTTGCGGTTTGGTCCCAATTAATCATTTCGGGTCTTGAAAAAGATCCATACTTAGTAGGTCCCAACGGCATAAATTGACAGCTGAATCCCCTGCAATCACGCGTAGAAAAAGCTTTTTGTACAACTCTTATTCACTTGCGTGCAAAGGTTTCTAACATGTGCCTAAATTTATTAACAGCCGTGTAACATATTCACATGTGTATGTATGCGTAAATATTATTTAACTGTTTATATGAGGTTGAACGTGTCGTGGATATGCCATCCAACCAATGTATTAAGCGGATCCCACCATGACAATCCCCAAAAATAGGGTGCCGCTGGGTGGATCCCTAACCGTGGGGCCCACTGTGATGTATGTGCCTTATATCCACGTCGTCCATTCATTTTGACGTATCATTTTAGGCATAATCCCCACCATTAAAAACTTCATAGGGACCACCTGAATGTCTATGTATTTGCCATCCAACCTGTTGATAAGGTCAAAAGGACCTAGAAAGAGACCACACAAATATCTGTATGATCCAAAACTTTTGTGGCCCATGAGAAGTTTTCGATTACCACTGTTTCTTGTATTATGGTCCATCTGAGATTTTGTTCTAATTTATTTTTGGAATCATGCCTTAAAATGAGTTTTCAAAGCAGATGGACCGCATGGGTATAAGGCACATACATCAAGGTGGGCCCCACAGTCAGGGATTCCATCCACCTTGGTTGATTGAGTATTCAGCAAAGCCAACCCCCAAAAAATATAAGCCTATACAATCATTAGTTGGGCCGCACTGAACAGGAAACACTTCCAAATTTACTTGGTAAACGGCCTTATTCTTTAATATATCACTTTAAATTGATGGATTCCCTATGGAAGCCAAAGTCGGCCCCACAACCAGGGATGTAGAGTAAGCTATTTCTCCAAACGTTGCAGAGGATCACACCTCTGATTACCAATAGAAAGAAAGGATCACATTAAAATGATATGCATGAGCCTATATGTTGCGGGTTCTGCCTGCAAAAGAAAATGAAAGGATAACATCTATCCTTATAGAATAATATGGTGGGCGGAACCCACAAAATGCCAAAGTCCGCAGAGCTGTCGAGGCCAGACTCACACAAAACAGAATGAAAAGATGTGTTTGTATTTATTGTTGGGATTTTTACAGAAACATTCTTTTAAATCACAGATTTTACCAAATATTGCCTTAGGGCTCGTTTGGTTGCCATTTGCAAATCTGTTTCCAGTTTAAAATTTGAATTTCAATGAAGTCAAATTTTAACTAGTGTGTTTGGTGGCAAATTCCAGCCAAACTGTAAGATTTGGTTTGAAAACCTATATTGGCTGGAATCAGGATTATTAGAAATGGTGTACCGAAGGGAAAAGAGGTGGAAGTGAGCGTCACCCACCTCCATGTATGCGTTGTACATCTATGATGTATGTGTTTTATATCCACACGGTCCATCCATTTTGAGAGCTTAATTAACTGCATTAGACATAAAATGAGGCGGATCTAAATCTCAAGTGGACCACACTACAGAAAACAGTGTTGATTGAATGTTCACCATTAAGAACTTCCTAGGGCCCACTATAATGTTTATTTGCCATCCAACCCGACCATCTGTCTTGCGGATCTACTATAGGCCAAGGGTCAAGTTCTCAAGCAGATCCAAAGCCCAAGTGGGCCATGCCACAAGCAACGGTTGGAACTAGAATCTAGACTACACCGTTTTCAACCAAACAACAAGTTTCAGATGGAACTTGGACTCCACTCTAGTTTTGCAATTTTGGATTCTAACAGTGGAATCTAAATTTTTTCTAGAATCTGGATTCTGCAACCAAACAGGCACTTACGGAATCAACCTTTCTAGGTAGTGCTTTTCCAGAAGAGAAAATACATTACTGCCCTCTTTTATTTTTCTTTAAAATAAAGTGGAGAATTGAGCTTGTGGGGCCATGTGATCTGTCTCTCCCATACAACCAATTCAACAAATGCATGCCAACACTATTACCAGAAGAACAAAAAGATATAACGGATCCAATCATAAGTTGGGCCTATCCATGAAAGTAATGCCAACTCAAGTGTAGCCCATTTGATGATCTGATTGGCCTGCTGTTTTGCTCGTGTTATCACCATGGTGGAGTACATACATTGAACGGGTTGGATGTTATACACATACGACATGGACCCCACAACTCTTGAATTTGACAACTTTTTAAAGAAAAGATTAAATATGGGCATTTTTGTAATTTCATCCCTCGAAAAGCATCAACATGTAATTTTCAATTCTCCTGCATTCTTGGTAAAATATAAATTCCTTAGGAATTTTGACCCTAAAATATCTTATTATTTCTTTATTTTAATTTTAATTTTTTTGTTTTACCTCTTTACCAAATTGACTATAGGATACAATTACCCTATTGAATAATGCACATACAGACTGTATGTACGACGAATAAACACATGCATTAATGAATCTACGTAAGCACATATTAAAGAATGACCTAGTAGGCTGAGTGTATGGAAACCTTTCATGTACCTAGTTCCATTTATACTAGCTTCGCACCATGTCACTTACTAGACCATCCCTAGGTCTAGTCTATCCTTCTTCTGCCGTTGTGTAATAGTCATAGTAACCGAATGATCCTATTCATTGTGATCAACTGGACATATCTTCCATGAACTATCTTTACCTATCCATTTTTGGATGCAACTGACTGGATAGTTTCGAGCATTGGATGGGTATGAATTTATTTATTATTATTTTTTTAATCCGGCCTGTGAATAGTGGAGCAAGCCAAAAGGATTGTCCAGACGAGTGATGCGGATGACAATGAGGCCAAATGCAACTACGTGCATGAAGGTTTTTACTCACTAAGTTGGACGTGACTTGCAACTTAGCTGCGACCCTAGATCAGTGATGTGGGTGGGGCCCGACCATGAGTCCCACATTGACACGTGTTGTATTTTTATTTATGTATTTATTTTACACACACCCTTACACCCACACATGCCACATGGGTACTCAAACCCGACACCTCAGTGTTGAAACCCACAAAGTCTACCACTAAGCCATGAGTAGGGACCCAGGCATATGTGTTGTATGTTTATGCCGCCTATCTGTTTTCGTACCTTATTTTTGTGCATAGACCCAAAAGGAAGTAGTACAAATCTCCAGTGGACCAAACCATCGAAAATATTAGTCATTGAATGCTCGCCATTAAAAACCTCTTAGGGTCCATTGTAATGTTTATTTGCCATCCAACCTCTTAATAAGATCACACAGACCTGGACGAAGGGAAAACACAAATATCAATTTGATCAAAAAATTCCATAGCCTATAAAAGGTTTTCAACAGCCTATCACTACCATTTCTCATAGTATGGCACACTTGAGATTTGGATCTACTTCATTTTTTAGCCCATGCCTTAAGATGAGCTGAAAACATATATAGGCATATTAGATATACAAAGCAATCATAGGCCCCACCGCCATGGTCCCACTGACACTGCTGGATCCGGGTCGCAGCCTTCCATTAAAAGTTTGCTAGATCAATTCAAATGTTGCAGAGTTTTTAAATGACTTCTACCAAATGAAAAGTAATACCGATTTTACCTAACTATGCCTCGATTACTAATTGGAAGTATGGGAAGGTACTATCTTCTTCCTCTTTTTCTTTAAAGGTTGAATGACCAAACTGCCTTCATATATTACTTTTTATCTAAAAGCCGGCCATAAAGTCAAGAATTGTGGGACCAGTCGGTGGGCGTATGTCATTCAACCCCTCTGACAGATCCAAAGTACCATGATGATTGCAGCAACTAAAACCAGGCCATTCCTTATCGGATGAGCCACATGAATTTCTACGTTTCTGGGTGGTTTACATTTTTCTTTTTATGGTACAACTCAATGGATGATTAGATGGGCTAGATTTTTTGTTCTCCTGATCATCACTGTGGGGTGCACCATTTGTTGGGTTCGATGTCATGTAACCCGCATGGACCCCATGACTTCACCAAATTTTTGGAGAAAAGCATATACTTTCAGTAGTTACCCAGAAAACATGTGAGGAAATTTCAGTTAGTTAACAAAGGGTTTGACAAAATAAAAAGGAATTTTGCAGTAAACCTTCCTCTTTAAATTGAGTTACACTCACTTTATCTTGGGTTAATGGGAAAAAAACGGCAACCAAGGATGGACTTTCTAAGAGGGCCTAATTGGCCCCACTATCGATGTAGAGCGGGCTGCAGATATTTTCATGGCCAAGATGGATTAGAGAAAGCTCGATCGGAAGCAGAAGTGATCTGGGCTGTCAGGAACGTAAAACAGTCGTGTCTCACAATCCATGATGAGTGCTTATAGGACGTATAATATATGATTTTGGGGTAACTCGAGATACCTAAGCCAACCATCCCCACTATGCCAGGTTGCCCATGCCAAGTTTGTGAGATTTGATCAAATCAACTGTCATAAGCCTGGTTTAATTTTGTTTTTATTATAAATAGTAAGTTTTCATATAACTTTCAATCCTTCGAGGGCTTAAAAAAGTTGGGAGAATCACTTGGTTGGGCCGAATTGGCAACTTACTATTTTGGACAGAATATCACAAAATATAGTAGGAATAAAGGTTTTCTATAAATACTAAGTTGTTAGGTTTTTAAAGTGTTTGAGTTGGAATCTAATTCTTGAACTCTATCCGAAGCTTAAGTTTCTTATTTAATCAAGTTGTAAGCTTGTTTATATTATAAATGAAGGGATAAGATGATGATTGACCTTACCAAATCCTCCCTTTAACAACTGTGGACGGAGGATGATAAAAATTAAAAATAAAATCCTTGATGGGAAGGCTTAGTTATCCATCGTTCTCTCTTCTATTCGCAAATGCGTTGTACTTTTCCTCGTCTATTTGCACTACATCAATCCAAGGGTTATGATTTACTGCATCTAGGATTTCGCTTATGTACATGTATTGTAAAAGTTCCGCTTGGAAGAACTAAAGCCCGGAGACACTACACATATCCCTGAGGTAAAGGATCATATGGCTCCCGAGTCCGAGTTCCTAGTCTTGTACTGAATCTTAGTCAACCCTTCATTAGCTCATCTCATGATGATATGGGCCGCTAAAGCCATGTCATTCATAAATGAAACCGATTCATATCGGCCGATACCCATATCTTAACCTTGATTTTTTTTCTGTCTCGACCTTGATTAATTCTGAACAAGTTGATGGAAATGTCACGCGCCTGCCTTTCGAAAGACAAAAGCTACTGTAATTGGCAAGAATCGCCACGCACATGCCAACGTGCCCTGGCACACAAACGGGTTTTATCCACTCATCAAGTGGATCAGACTTTTATAAGAAAATTGGGGTTTGAAAATCATCAACGCTAATGTTCTATGCATGACAGTGGCCCACTTGATGAGTTGGCTAGCATGGATGAGGCCCAAGTACATGGCACCAATCTCGAACATGCATGGCAAGTTGGCACATGTATAGTGATTCACCTCTTGGATCTCTACCCATATGTGAACCGATTCGACTCATCCGAGTCAGGAGCTGAGTCACAAAGTCATCAAACACTTAATTGCCAAACTGGAGAGAGAGAGAGAGAGAGAGAGAGAGAGAGAGAGAGAGAGAATTAAACCTTGCTTCCATTTGGGATGAGACGCCTGAGGGTGGACAGGTGAGCATTGATCCTCTCCCTACGCCTCCTCTCAGCCTGGCTATGGCTCCTTAAACTGGCCAGGGCCTTTGCTTCCATTGATGAGGAGGAAGTGGGCCCACGTACAAAATATGAAGTAGAGGCATGTTCAGACCATGGAAGGATCAAAGAACCTTTGTAAAAGGAAGGGAATTGGGTCATATGCGGCTCTTGGTCCCAACATGAAGGAATGAATTTCTTCATGGAAACCCCTCCAAAGAAAAACTAATAATAACAAATAAAACTTAGCTCTCCACCTTCTGTTATCACTACTACTCCCAGCAACTACTTAAAGAGTCACTTCTCTATTTTGTTACTCAAATGTCCCTATCTACTATTTAGGATAGACCCAATGTACTTTTTTTTTTTTTTTTTTGTTATTTCTCAAGAGTTATTTGCTTTGCTTGGGATCTTAAGTGCAGTGGGGGCCACCTCGTTTGGTGAAAAGAGGTGTCAGTGGACTGTAATACTTTGTTTTTCCCATTGGAGGTTTGTAAAGGGGCCCTGCCCTTCTTAGCTGTAATGATATTTCTGCTTACCATTAAAAAAAAAAAAATGGCGTTTTGAAATTTCCTTGCCTTATAAACCCCTGACAAACTCATGTTAGCAAAATGAGGAATGCTATTTGCAAGATCTAAAGGTGATCTCGCTCTACGTGACAATATAGCACACATGTTTTTGAGATTCGTTTCACTCATCCGATGCGCCGGATTCAATGTTCCCAGGCCAAAATCCAGCTTGTACAGTGATTAGATGAACCCACGTCTATGTTATGCTGTCAATGTTGGGAGAGGAGCCTACAAATTGCCCTGGACTGTGCACTGACCGGTCTTGACCGGTCGGCCAGTGTAAAGGCTGTGTGTATTTTGCCCCTGGACAGTTTTTTGGGCCGGTCCAACCGGTCGGCCATGAGATCCGACCGGTCAAGACCGGTCGGCCAGTCATCTATGAATTGTGCAGCAAGTTATTCCTGGCGCTATTGCGCAGATCTGCGCAAGACGTTTCTAATTCAGGGTTGTTTGCTATATATATGGCATAAATCCGGGATTAGGAGGAATCCTAAGGTGTCTAAGGTTTCCTAATCACATTCGGAAGAGAGGAGAGTGTTTTAAGAGGGAGAGAGCTTGGGTTTTCTCGATTTTCCTTGTTTATGGGCTGTCAATCTCTGTAATTTTCTGTTAATTATAGTAGATCATTTTGTGCCATGGTTTTTTACCCGTTGAGGGGCTTTTCCACGTAAATTCGGAGTCTCTTATGGTAAATGCTTGTGTGTGGCTTGATTGCATAATGTTTCTCGTTTGATCTCGCATTGCTCTGCGCGTTCGTCTTCTGCTTCTGCTGCCGGTTTTCCCAACAGTTAGTAGGCCAAGCAGTGAATTGAGAATGGTGCATTGTAAGTGATGTAGGAGAAATGGAACATGGCATAGGGCATATGATTGATGGCATATGGCACATGACCAATGATGCCTGATACATGGCGAAGGATGCAATGCATGGGGCATGGCATGGCACAGGCACAAGGAAATGACAGTTGAAAATGCATTTAGGGCCTGTTTGGATTATGAATTATATTAGTGTCAACACTGTATTGTAAAAGTGCAATAATTATAAATTCCTTTGTTGGTTTCTAAAACATTGCATTTGAGCAACAATCCTCTTGTCTGGTTTATTATGGTAAAATAATAATAATGACATTTTTACTTCAATGTCATATCATTATATCCATAAGCTAATTTGCATGTTTGGATTTGAGATTTTCATTGCAATGTTATAATAATTATAAATTCTTTTACTTGTCTTTTAAGTACATTTGCATTTGACTGCAAACTTTTTATTTATCATGATAAAATCATAATTGTGACACTTTTTATAATACATTACATATGTAATTCACAATCTAAACATGACGCATGGATGAATCAATAAGCACGACGATCGATCAATCAAGACGCAGGGATGTCCAAAGAAAAATTGTGATTTTTGGCGAGATCAATCGATTTGCTGGACTGACAGCAACTCATTCACAAATAACATACATAAAACAGTAAGGGTTGTTTTCTTAAAATATAGGATAGCAGAGTATTTTGAATTTTTCTATACTTCTACACTACATAGAAGACTTTTTTATAGACATGATGAGTGATTATATGTAGACACCTAAACTAACAGTACTTAAGAGATTCTTGCTAAAAGAATTACTCAGCAACTAACATATGGCATGACCACATTCAATTCAGTTACAATTGACAGTGAGAAAACAAAGGAACTTTCAAATGTTCTTATATCCTTTGGATATCAACGTTCAAAAGGTTTGAATTATTCTCAACACGATCAAGCCCGTTGATCAATTGACAAGCGCGATGAACCAGATCCGTTGGGAATCCAAAAGTTGTTGAATTTCTACCACTTTTCCTTGATTTTTTTCCGGTCCATGTGCAATCGAAATGTGCTTGATCCACGCCCCTTTGTCAGGGATTCCCTCCCTACATCAAAACAGGCCTTTAAACCATTGGAAGCACTACCTTCCTTCACAAGAAGTCCAGGGGAATTACTCACAATTTTGGATTATTTTCTAATGGTTCCTGCTCCATGTGAACTATAGTGCAGGAGAGACCTGTGGACACCAGCTAGTACTCTAAATGGGGTGGGCCCCACTGGATCTGTTGACATCCACTTTGACCATTAGATGTGTGACATCATGTTAGGCTAGGGACCCAAAACTTACGGCAATTAGTGATTTAGTTGGGCACACCAATGGAAAGAGTTAGGAAGGAGGCCCACCCTTGATTGCCATCTCAGGTGTTTCACTCAGTGTGACCCACCCGAATTGTTTACCGGCTTAATTTTTCAGCCTTTGCTTAACTTGATGGGACACATCTGATGATAGGATCATTTTTCAACAACCCATCACGCTCAGGCCCACACTGTTGGTTCTCAGGTGAGCATGTCTCATTTCCTCACTACCGGATTTCGGCATTGGCTGCCATTGATAATCCTTTGCAGATTTGATCGGATGAGTACATTCAGCATAGTTTGAAAATATGAAAAGACTCTACTCAACTAGATTTCAACAGACTAGAGAAAACTCAGTATAGTTACGACCCAGTCAAAACTCGAGAAAAACTCGACTCAAGTTGAAGACAGAAATGGTGAAAACTCAACAGAATGTCGACGAAACTCAACTACACACGACTTGACATTAGGACATTGATAACTAGGAACTTCAACTCGGCTGGATCGTCCAAAAAATCCAAAATTTGGATGCATCGACCGGTGACTTGTGAAAGCCTTATAAATTTTGACCAGGTCTATTATATTTTTATTTAAAATTAGAAAAGAATATAATTACAAATAAAAATTAATATAATATTACTATATTTAAAATATTAATTAATAATATATGTTATGCTGAATTTCCACCTATGCCAAAGAAAAGTTATTCAATTATATTCATCAATAGGAATGAGTTAGGGCTGTCAACGGCACGGATCATTATCCGTATCCGATCCAAATCCGCTCCGATTTAATCGGATAGGGATCAATAATCGGATCATCGGGTCGGATACGGATACACAAAGATGATCCGTTTAATATTCGGGTCGGATTCGGATCAACCTTGATCTGACCCGTTAACGACCCGACTCGATTAAAAAAAAAAAAAACAGCCGTCTCCTTCGTCTCTACTCTCCATGCACGAGCATCTCTCTCTCTCTCTCTCTCTCTCTCTCTCTCGGATATCGGGTCGGATCATAATCGGATCGGAAACGGATTTCAAAATATTTAAACGGATCAGGTTTGGATCATATATTTGTGATCCGAATCGGATTCAGGTCGGATTCGAGTCGGATATATATATATCTTTAATCGGGTCGGATACGAATCATCACTGATCCGACCCATATCCGACCCGTTGACAGCCCTAGAATGAGTGGTACTGGAAGTACCTTCTTTTTTGGTACTTGAACTACATCATCAATTGGTGGGGTAGCTTGAACAATAATCAGACGGATGAACGTCTACATGAATACAACAAAATCAAAATGAAAGGAAAAAGGAAAATACATACATACATACAGCTTTGAATGTTGTGAATAAAATATTCGTAGTACTGTCACATAAAGGAGTAAAATATTAATTTGAATATAAAAGGCATTAGAATCTCTCCTTAGTATAATGATTGATATGAAACTGCTATCAGAAAGTAAACTTCAGATATTGCTAAAAGTAAAATAAAAATAGTAGGAGATTAATTATTGTTTATTATCTGATTTATCATTTTCTTGACAGTGGAACACCTCGTGACTCGCTTGATCCGCCAACTCAATAAAAACCTTGGCCAAGTTGCCTAAAAACTCAAGCCAGTTTTGTACGCAAAACCATCCAAAACATGGACTGGCCAATCCAAGTCAACTTGAGTGAATCCCTGGTTGGCTCGCTGAGTTTTCCAACCTTGATTTAAAATTTTAGAATACTAAATAATATTGAATAATTGAAAGGAAAAAAAACTAAAAGAGTTTTTGAGAAACTGGCTTGAGTTTTCAAGTTGACTAGACCCAACTCGTTAATTTTTTTTTTTTTTTTAGTTAGTACACACACCTCACTGTTAGTTCACCCACCCCCATTGTTAGTCACATTGCAATATTAGCCACCCCCACTTGGGATTTGATACCAAGATCTAAGTATTGAAACGAGGTTATTTTCACTCAGTTTATCACTTGAGCTATGGATCAGGGTGATTCAACCCGGTTCAACTCATGCCAAGCTATATATATCATGATTTTAAACTATTCCATCAGATTAGTTCACCAAGAGCAGTATTATTAGTTCATTGATATTGAAGCTAATTGCACATCCGTGCATGGAGATCAATCCAGAGTATTTAGGTGACATCCAATAATAGATGACTGTTTCCCTAGATCATAGCATTGGACCATTCAATACACCTCTTATTGCTCAGTAAAATTCACCCTCACACAAATGAGAGAATGTTTGCAACCATCCAACTACAGGATTGGCCATGTTTGTACACCGCAGGTAATCAAACGAAATGTCCGCATAATCCCGTCCGTTAATTGATGAGGTATGTCTACACAATGAGAAAAGTAGTTCGCCACTGATAGAAGATCTTGATTAAGGGAGACCTTGTATGTGCACCAATCTCGTTAGAATCAGCTTACGTGTGTAAGATAAACATAGACTGGGTTCCTCAGTCATTGAAACTCTTGAATTCACTTCGTAAGTTTCAAAATAGTAACTCTTGAACAACAAACTGTGGCACGTTGGGAAGCATTGTCAATGGGCCACGTTTGCCTGACAACGAATGTAGACAGGCTTTCTTTAATGCTTGTATTGCATCTGCCTGGACCACACTCACCATTGCCTGCGTCACACTTGCGTCAGCGCCCAAAACTAAACTCACCAAACTCTCACAATATTACATATTACTGCATATAAAATACAATCTTAAAATTCATATGAACCAATAATGTTGGCCTGATTACTCGACTGGACTGAACTCAACTCAACAGACCTTCCAGTTGAGTTATCTTTCGAGTTTTAAACTATAATCCTAAGTGCTTGTCAATGGTGGCCCCGCCCTAATAGATCATAACACTGACTTGGACAATACAAGTTTGTTTATAATATAGGCTACTATAAGGTCCTTATTCATGCCCTGGTAGACTCACAAGAGTTTCAACACCAGATCATGGGTTTGAGTACCCATTGGGGTGAGATACCGCTTTGGTGTGAGTGCGCCAATGTGTTTAAAAAAAAAAAAAAAAAAAAAAAACTACTCTAGGGACATGTCTAGCTAAGATCTAGCTGAATGGGCTGGTATGGATCGGCTATCGTGTGGCATGCATGGATTGTTTTGTGCCAAACACTGAGATAAAAATAGATGGACAAGCATACGTGGCTCCAGTATAAGCATTTGGTATATTAGTATATGGTTATGCAAGGCACTAACAAATTGATAATAGCACCATGGCAAAGCTATGTAGGTGCTTGTAGATATATGATAGGAAATGTAAGGTGCTTAAAGGTGAGATGTGGTACATCTGACATCCATTAACACTTCATATGTTGATACTGGTAGCACATGTGGTACAAATGTGAACCAACTGGCAAAATATAATGGAAGCTAAAATCAATTTTTTTATCCAGATTAGGTACTTTTTCTGAAATCGGTGTTGATTTCTATTGTAATTAATGCCAATGGTGACTGAAAGACCATGACCATGGACATAGGCTATTAACAGGAAAAGGACATATGATTAAAGCTTGTGGTTAACCAAAGGGACGCGGATTGCATCCGACCAGGCCTTTAAACGTCCGACCAGTTATGTGTGGGGTCCCACTGTGATGTATCTGTTTATCCAAGCTCTCCATCCCTTTTCTAAGATTATATATGGCCTGGTTCAAAACTGTGGTAGATCCAACGCTGTAGTGGACCACATCAAATACTGAGCTTTGTTGCATTAAATGCACATTAAATAACCAGAGCATTAAATGCAAGAGTCATCTCTGGTATGGTCCACTACAGCTTTGGATCTGCCTGATTTTTGGGTACGTGCCTTAGCATGATCTTACACAAGGGATGGACGGCTTGGATAAATAGATACATCACAGTGGGACCCCACATAAATTTGGTCAGACGATTAAAGGTCCAACAGGGGTCGGACGCAATTGTCTTCCTAGCCAAAGGTCCTAATAATTTAATAATAAAAATAAAATGTTGGTTGCTGGCCGTCGTTATATGGAAAATAAAAGGACAATGCTATGCTGACCGTCATGTGGAGGGTAAAAGGAAAATGCCAGGCATCCCTAAGTTCAACCCACGAAACATCAAATGGTTAAGCCCATGTAAACGCTAAGAAATTTGGGATATATATGCTTCCTTTATGACAATGGACCCCATTTACGAACTCTGGATTGACATGGATGGACGTATGTGGTGTAAGAGTTGCCACGATCTTGTGGACAGTGATAAACGCATCGTAGTCAAGGCCATGTACACTGCATATAGCTACCTCTCGCTAACAGTAGCAGTTAATGTTGTGAGATAAAGGGCCTCTTTGGATACCAACAAATAAGTTGGCTTTTCAACTTGTACTTTTCTACTTTTCTCTCTCATACTGTCCATGTCAAATGAGGCTCTCTCTCTCACTGTCCACATCCAAGGAAGCCCAACATGATGGACTGTCCATATGGATGATGGGGCTCACTTGATCGACTGTCCACACCAAAGGTGGACCGCACATGATGGATGACTCCATATTAATGTGGGCCCACATAATGGATAGTCCACATCAAAGGTCGGCCCATAATGATAAATAGCCCACATCCAAAGCACGCAGATATGAAGCATTACCCACTTCAAAGGTGGGGCGTACATGATAGACAATCCACATCAAAGGTGGGCTCCATATGATGGGCAGTGGACATTGAAGCTGGCCCCCACATGATGGATGGCCTATATTGAGATGGTCCCGCATGATGGACAATCCTCATCAAAAGTCAGCCCCTAATGATTGATGGGCCACATCAAGACGAGCCTTGAATGATGGGCAACCCACATTGAAGGTGGGGCCCACATGATGAATAGTCCACATCAAAGGTGGGCTCCACATGATGGGCAATTAATAATGGTGGGCCTGATGAGTGGCCCATATCCAAGGTGGACCTTGCATGATAGACAGCCCACATTAAAGGTGAGGTCCACATTAACGGTGGGCTCCACATGATGGGTGGTGGATATTAAAGGCAGCCCATATAGGATGGACAAGAACAGTGATGGTGGGCCCCACATGATTGATGACCAACATCAAAGGTGGCCCTACATAATGAACGATGCACATTAAAGGTCTACCCCTAATGATGAATGACCCATATCCAAGGTCCCACTGCATGATAGATGACCCACATCAAAGGTGGGGCCCATGTTCGCTTCCCCAAGTGTAGGGTTGCGATGTAGTAATAAACTCGGTAATACCGAGGTCGATCCACAGGGACTTATGTAGGATGTCACAAACTCATCCACAAGTTTCTATTGAAGCTAACAATCAAAGTTTGAATAGAATGTGTGTGATTAACAGTTTAAGCTAAATTGAATGTAAACAATTATAAGAAGGCACTAGGGGTTCGAGGATTCACTTGTAGCAATCCTCGATGTTCAATCCGCTGTGGTTTCTCATTCTCTCAACTAGAATCACCAGTCAGGTCTATCTAGTCGGATGATAGAACTGTTAAACCAGAAGTCTGTAACATGTAAGTTCTGTGCATAAAGTTCACTCAACTCTAGGCTGATCTGAGCATGCTCATTGCATAGGTCATTCACCTTTTCTATATGTCCAATTCCCAATCATAACCATCCTCAAGTCTTCTCACAAGACAAGGCTAGATCATGATTTGAACTAGATTCAAATTATATGCACAGTCCATACATATTCCAGATAATCAACCAAAACTAGAACTTTTGCATGAAGCCCCTTTATGAAGAGCTTGGTACTAGAGCGCACTCCAATTCCTCGGATTATACAGGTCTAGACCGTTGCAAACAAATTAAGCAAATAAGTAATTCATCCAAACATCCATGAGTCATCACAAGACTAAGAGAAATTACTTAAAAACTTGTATAAACTTCAAACCTTAGTTCATAATCCTTAATTCCAAACTGAAAACCACTTAACTACGAATTAAAACATCTTGGATACACTACAAGCTTCACCTCTTAGCCCTAGCTAAGAGGCTTAGCTGCTCATGATCCAAGGAAACATGAAACAACTACTAAAAGCATGAAAACAGCAAAGCAAACCAAAAGGAGTTGTGAAACTCCAATCTCCACTTCCACAGTCTCCAACCTCGCTTGAAGCCTTCTAGGATACCCTAGAAACAATCCCTAGGTGTTTATTTATAGTTTGGAGGCTCCCCAACGTCGGAAGAATCGGAAATTTGCGTAACACTTACGCAGCGCAGAGAATTTCGGGAAGAAATTAGAAAGTTCTAACTCAGTACGCATGGCCGACCGGTCAAGACCGGTCGGCCTCAAGTGAAAATACTCCAGCAGGTATGCCCGACCGGTCAAGACCGGTCGGGCCTTGTAGAACCGCAATCCAGCAAGCCACTCCGACCGGTCAAGACCGGTCGGATGTTTTTCTTCACATTGCAGCAACACTGACCGACCGGTCTTGACCGGTCGGTCCTATTCATTGAATTCCCAGCAGCACTGTCCGACCGGTCATGACCGGTCGGACGTCTTCAGCAGCATCCTCCATACATGGCAGACCGGTTACTGACCGGTCTGGCTTCCTTGGCCGACCGGTCACGACCGGTCAGCACTTTTTCTTCTTTTCTCTTCTTTCCTTGCTTTCTTCTCTTCGATCTTCCTTCAATACTTCATCCTATGGTCTTCAATACTTGTAAGGAGCCTCATTTAGCTTTCAAATGGTGAGCTCTCCATCTTGTCCCTACAATCACACATCATGCATTAAGTTAGTTCTTTAAACGTATATATCGTGCATAATGAGTGATGCATTGGGGTTAGAATATGCATAATTATGAGCTCAACACACCCCCCAACCAGCATTTTGCTAGTCCCGAGCAAAACATGCGTGAAACTAATTCCATCCTTTAAAACTCAACTCTCTTTCAGAAACCATCCTTCTATACATTCCAAGTTTCATAAGCTTAAGATTCAGAAACATTAGGCAACAGAGGTTGAAACCGTAAACTCTCAAAGCATAATAAGCATTCATATGAAATTCCCGCCGATTGGTTGATAAATAGAAAGATTAGAACAAATTTAACCTAGCGTGGGTAGTGAAAATTCATCTCACGAGTTTTTAGGATTATCTTCTTCATAGATCAAGTAGACTATAGAACTCAAGGTACATAGAGCCATATCAAGCCAAAGACAGGAATTTGCCTTACCGTCCTTCCGACGACTTTCACACTACGTCCCATTTCCGGCTTTGGTTACGGGTAGACCATCCCCCGGTTGGTAGTAGGTAGCCCTAATCGGAATTCTCCACCATTTTTTCCACATTCCCAATTTCATCCTTCCTTTTCCTTTTTCTTTTTTTTTTTTTAAATTAGATAGGATTTTTAAAAATCCATATCTTTCATTATTTTCCCATGGACAAGGATGGACAAAGTACCCCGGCCTGATTTCTCAATACCTTAATTCAAAGTCTAGCTAATCCATAAATCACATAATCCCTTCAACTCATGAAAATCGTGTAATGTGAACTAGGTGTAAAGATGTTCAGATTTTCTATCAATCACAAAATAGGGGAGTTCACATATAAAAACCATTATGCTGTGAGGAATTCCAGACTTCCAGCCCTATACACTTCATATCTCCTCCTCTTATGCTCATATCAACTCGAATGCCTAGAACCAGTGTTTTCCAAAAGAGTTTCAAATTTTTGAAAAATCGAAAAAATTTCCACATGATTGCTTGAAATGTTGCAAATCGCTAAATTCATCCAAGAGATCCTACACCCCCCAACCAAATCTTGCATTGTCCTCAATGTAAAAGATGTGCAATGAGCAAAACATGAGAGCAATTTGAAAATAAAAGGGAGTGAGGAAAGATAGTACCTGAGAGAGTGAAAAGTGAAGATCTTCCTCCTTCTAACAAACGAAAACAAAAGCAGCAAAATCCTAATCCTAACTACTCTATACCTCCATCAGACTAGGAGATCAATCATCCTGATACACAGGATCATTCAGAGGTATGGACATACCTTCTGAAGGGAAGTTCTCAAAGAACGGCTTTAATCGCTGCCCATTTGCTTTAAAAATGTTGCCGTTCCTTGGATTTAATAGCTCAACAGTCCCATATGGATAGACAGTTTGCACAATGTAGGGACCGGTCCACCGAGATCTCAATTTTCCCGGAAATAGATGTAAGCGAGAATTATACATGAGGACTTTTTTATTTATCATGAATGTCTTGCGAAGAATATTCTTATCATGGAATATCTTCGTCTTGTCCTTGTAAATTCTTGCATTCTCATAAGCTTCATTACGGATTTCTGCAAGTTCATTCAATTGTAGTTTGCGTAACGAGCTTGCCTTGTCAGGATTGAAATTTATCTTCTTAATAGCCCAATACGCCTTATGTTCCAACTCCACAGGCAAGTGACAAGCCTTCCCATAGACAAGTCTATAGGGAGACATTCCAATAGGAGTTTTAAAGGCAGTACGGTAAACCCAAAGCGCATCGGTAAGTCGAAGTGACCAATCCTTGCGATCAGGATGCACCGTTTTCTCTAAAATGTGTTTAATCTCTCTATTGGATATCTCAGCTTGTCCACTAGTTTGTGGGTGATAGGGAGTGCTCACTTTGTGCGTTACGCCATATTTCTTCATTAATGCTTCAAAAGGGCGATTGCAAAAGTGAGACCCTCCATCACTTATGATGACTCGAGGCGTTCCAAACCGGGAAAGAATGTTTTCTTTTAAGAATCGAATGACCGTTTTATGGTCATTATTCCGGCAAGGGATGGCCTCGACCCATTTGGAAACATAATCAACGGCAAGCAAGATGTATAAGTTTCCAAAAGAAGATGGGAATGGGCCCATGAAATCGATGCCCCAACAATCAAAAATTTCGATAATTAAGATGGGATTGAGTGGCATCATATTTCTACGGGAGATTCCTCCTAATTTCTGACAAGGTTCGCAAGCTTTGCAAAACTCATGTGTGTCTTTGAACATGGTGGGCCAATAAAACCCACATTGCAGAATTTTCGCTGTGGTCTTTTTAGCCGAAAAATGGCCACCACATGCTTGAGAATGACAGAAGGAGATGATACTTTGTTGCTCATCATCTGGGACACATCTCCTTATGATTTGGTCGGGACAATACTTGAACAAGTATGGGTCGTCCCATAGAAATTTCCATACCTCTGAGAAGAATCTATCCTTATCTTGCTTTTTCCAATATGTAGGAATTGTACCTGTAGCAAGATAATTAGCAATGTCTGCATACCATGGCAATTGGGAAACAGCAAAAAGTTGTTCATCAGGGAACATGTCATTGATTGCAGTCGTTTCAGGGGAATCAGTGAGGACAAGTCGAGAGAGGTGGTCAGCTACTACATTCTCTACTCCTTTCTTATCACGTATTTCTAAGTCGAATTCTTGGAGTAGGAGGATCCATCTTAATAACCGTGGTTTAGCATCCTTCTTAGAGAGAAGATACTTAAGCGCGGCATGGTCAGTGAATACAATGATCTTGGATCCAATCAAGTAGGATCTGAACTTCTCCAAGGCAAAAACTACAGCTAAAAGTTCCTTTTCAGTAGTGGTGTAGTTTGCCTGGGCTGAGTTTAGGGTTCTACTTGCATAGTAGATAACACATGGCTTTTTATCTTTTCTTTGGCCTAACACGGCCCCAATAGCATAGTCGCTAGCATCGCACATAATCTCAAAAGGAAGGCCAATCAGGTGGTTGCATTATTGGGGCGCATGTCAACATGCCTTTAAGGGTGGTAAAGGCCTTTTGACATTCTTCACTCCACTCAAATGAATTTTCCTTTTGAAGTAGGTTGCATAAAGGACGAGAGAGTGAACTGAAATCCTTTATGAACCGTCTATAAAATCCTGCGTGTCCTAAAAAGGACCGTATATCTCGTATGCTTTTGGGTGGTGGAAGGTTAGAGATAAGGTCAATTTTCGCCTTGTCCACCTCAATTCCATTTTGTGAAACGATGTGACCAAGTACAATTCCCTTTTTAACCATGAAGTGACACTTTTCCCAATTGAGCACAAGGTTCTTCTCTTCACATCTTTTTAGCACAGATTTCAAGTGCTCAAGGCACTCATCAAAGCTACAACCGAATACGGAAAAATCATCCATGAAGACTTCGAGAATTGTCCCCACCATGTCAGAAAAGATGCTCATCATACAACGCTGAAAGGTGGCAGGGGCATTACATAGTCCAAACGGCATCCGTCGATAGGCGAAAGTGCCGAATGGACATGTGAATGTAGTCTTTTCTTGGTCTTCACGGGCAATTTCTATTTGGTTGTACCCTGAATAGCCATCAAGGAAGCAAAAGTGGAAATGACCCGCCAACCGTTCTAAAATCTGATCAACAAACGGTAGGGGGAAGTGGTCTTTCCTCGTGACAGTGTTTAGCTTCCTGTAGTCAATGCACATTCTCCAACCGGTAGTGACTCTAGTTGGTACGAGTTCATTATTGGCATTGGTTACGATGGTTATTCCGGATTTCTTAGGCACCACTTGAGTTGGGCTCACCCATTGGCTATCAGATATTGGGTAAATGATACCTACATCCAATAGTTTCACCACTTCGGCCTTAACCACATCCTTCATATTTGGATTTAGTCGTCTTTGTGGTTGCCGGGATGTCTTTGCATTTTCCTCAAGATGTATACGGTGAGTGCAAATCAGTGGGTCTATGCCTTTGAGATCCGCAATTGTCCATCCGATGGCACTCTTGTGCTCTAATAGAGTGGCTATTAGCCTACTCTCTTGTTCCTCATCCAAGTGGGAAGAAATCATCACTGGATATGTCTCATCTCGACCTAAATAAACATATTTTAGCTCACTTGGCAATGGTTTTAGGTCGAGTTTTGGTGCCTTAATGTTGGATGGGAGGGCCTTGTTCTCATTTATAAGCAAAGGTTCAATTGGGGTCCTCCATCTTTTATTTTCACGCACCATCATCACATCTAGAATGGCATCCATCTCTTGTGTTGTATCATCATTCATATCATGGAGATGGGCCACACATACCTCCAAAGGGTCGGAAAATAGTGACAAGGGGATTGTACCTTCCACGAATGATTCGATCATGTTTAATTCGTGGATATCATCATCAACTTCCCGCGGTTGTTTGCATAACTCAAATATGTTAAGCTCAAGGGTCATATTTCCAAAGGACATTTGTACAAGTCCGTTTCTACAATTGATAATGGCGTTTGAGGTAGCTAGAAATGGTCGTCCAAGTATGACGGGAATTTGAGTACCGGTGCCTATCACAGGATGTGTGTCCAAGACAATAAAATCTACTGGGTAGTAGAATTTATCAACTTGGACTAAAACATCCTCTACCATTCCTCTCGGTATCCGGATGGATCTATCAGCAAGTTGGAGTGTGGTTTTGGTGGGTTTCAATTCACCTAACCCAAGTTGTTCATAGACCGAATATGGAATGAGATTCACACTTGCCCCCAAGTCGAGTAGGGCTTGTTTAATTTGGTAGTCTCCTATGATGCATGATATGGTTGGACTACCCGGATCTTTGTATTTTTGGGGCACCTCTTGTTTGATGATGGCACTCAAATTCTCAGCCAAAAGCACTTTGTTGTGGACGTTATGTTTCCTTTTGATTGTACACAATTCCTTTAAAAATTTGGCATAAGATGGTATTTGTTTTATTGCATCCAACAGCGGAATGTTGATCTTCACCTGCTTGAAAACTTCCAGAATTTCCAGATTTTTATCTAAAGGTTTAGGTGAAATCAACCTTTGTGGAAATGGGGCAACCGGCTTGTATTGTCTTTCCGGTTCTTTCTCTTGTGGAATATTGTTTGGGCTATCATCCTCTTTGGGAGTTTCCGGATCCTTAGGCTTGGGAGCCTTCACCGGATTGGATTTATCAATTTCTTTCCCACTTCTCAAAGTGGTGATAGCTTGGACATGTTCCGTATGGTGGGAGGATGAGCTTGCATCTTGTATCTCATACTGGGTCCTTGGGTTAGGAAGAGTTTGAGCAGGAAGTGTGCCCTTCTCTCTACCACTCAGGTGAGCTTCAACTCTAGCCAGAGATGTTTTCAATTCATTAATGGCTTGGTTTGAATTTTGATTGAATTTCAATTGCTCTTGCATGAACCCATCTATTTTTAGAGAATTTGTCTTGTTATACTCATTCTGGACCGATACGAGTGCACCCAACATCTCTTCTAGTGATACTTTTGGAGTGTTGTTTGCATTTGCAGTGGGTCCATTCTTCCAACTGAAGTTGGGATGGTTCTTCCAATTAGGATTATACGTGTTTGAGTTTGGAGTACCATATTGCTGCTGATAACTGTTTATGGCATTTGTTTGTTCTTGTAAGATGCTTTGGACTGCTGAAATTGTGGGACAATCTGGTGTAGCATGTTGATTTCCAGCACAAATTCCACAAACAGTTTCAACCTCAGTGGAGTTGATTGTTTCTCCTTTCCTTAATTCCATGGCTTCGACCTTTCTTGTAAGGCTAGCCAACCGTGCACTTATGCTATCTTCTTCTGATAAGACATACATTCCTCCCTTTTCCTTTTGTTGGCCAATCTTGGAATTTGTTGGTTTAGATGTGTCCCAAGATTGTGCACTTTCAGCCAATTCTTCCAGATAATCCCATGCTTCATCAGCTTCCTTATTCATGAACTCCCCATTACACATCATCTCTATAAATTAGCGCATGGATGGAATCAGTCCTTCATAGAAAAAACTTATAATCCGCCAATTTTCATAGCCATGATGTGGGCATGCGTTTAATAGGTCCTTGAATCTCTCCCAACATTGGGAAAAGGTTTCATCCTCCTTTTGGGCAAAGTTCATGATAAGGCGCTTAAGCATGTTTGTTTTGTGAGTAGGGAAGAATTTTTTTATAAATTCTCTGTGCATATCATTCCATGACCCAATTGATCTTGGCCTCAATGCATAAAGCCAACCCTTGGCTTTATCCTTAAGAGTAAAAGGGAAGAATTTAAGTCTTACTACATCTTCAGTCACATTTGCAAAGTGCATGGTGGTGATTACCTCATCAAACTCCCTAAGGTGTTGATAGGCACTTTCACTGTCTAAACCATGGAATTTAGGGAGAAGATTGATCACTCCCGGTTTCAAATCCACATTCCCTGCATTTGGTGGAAATACTATGCATGAGGGAGTGCTCGTTCTTGCAGGTTGCAAGAAATCACGTAAAGTCCTAGGTCGGGGAACATTCTCAATCACATTCTCCCCTGTTTCGGTTTGATTTTGAACCGGGTTAGGTTGATTTGTAGCCATACTTTCAGATAAAATTGGAGAATCTAGATGTCTCCTAACACGTGGCTCTCTATCAATGCCTTCTACTATCCCCCCCTTCACTTATGAGTCGGTTATTGGAATCTCGAGCCCAATGTGGCATGCAAAATCAAAAATAAGAAACAAAAAGGAAAAAGAATTCTTCCTTCTTTTTCTTTACTCTTCTCTAAGACTGAAGCACAAGGTGTCTTGCAATGGCTAGGCCAGAAACAAAGATAGAGACCGATTTCTCCTGGTCAATAGGGGTTCAGAGAATACCCCACCCACTCTTTGAATCTTTTGAGAAAAGGTGCAGGAAAAGGAGAAAGAGGAGTAGAGATGAGAAAAGAAATCCCTGAGCACAAGGTGATCCAAGACGGCAGAGCCGACCAATAGGAATCCAGGTGGCAAAAAGGCCGACCTTTCAAAGATCCAAAAGGAGTCTCCACCCACTCTACAAGAGATGAATAAAATAAGAATGACTAGGAGAAGGAGAAGAGTAAGGTTTTAGAAGGATAACACCTGAATTGCACTTGAAATCCTTGACTCTTCTTCGGCTTCCTAAAAATCCTTGAAGAGAAAAATCAAATAAATAACTAAGTTAGTCTAAAAATAAAAAAAATCCTAAATAGACACTAATTTCAGAAATTTGTGAAAACCGTCAAAAGTCCCCGGCAACGGCGCCAAAAACTTATTCGCTTCCCCAAGTGTAGGGTTGCGATGTAGTAATAAACTCGGTAATACCGAGGTCGATCCACAGGGACTTATGTAGGATGTCACAAACTCATCCACAAGTTTCTATTGAAGCTAACAATCAAAGTTTGAATAGAATGTGTGTGATTAACAGTTTAAGCTAAATTGAATGTAAACAATTATAAGAAGGCACTAGGGGTTCGAGGATTCACTTGTAGCAATCCTCGATGTTCAATCCGCTGTGGTTTCTCATTCTCTCAACTAGAATCACCAGTCAGGTCTATCTAGTCGGATGATAGAACTGTTAAACCAGAAGTCTGTAACATGTAAGTTCTGTGCATAAAGTTCACTCAACTCTAGGCTGATCTGAGCATGCTCATTGCATAGGTCATTCACCTTTTCTATATGTCCAATTCCCAATCATAACCATCCTCAAGTCTTCTCACAAGACAAGGCTAGATCATGATTTGAACTAGATTCAAATTATATGCACAGTCCATACATATTCCAGATAATCAACCAAAACTAGAACTTTTGCATGAAGCCCCTTTATGAAGAGCTTGGTACTAGAGCGCACTCCAATTCCTCGGATTATACAGGTCTAGACCGTTGCAAACAAATTAAGTAGATAAGTAATTCATCCAAACATCCATGAGTCATCACAAGACTAAGAGAAATTACTTAAAAACTTGTATAAACTTCAAACCTTAGTTCATAATCCTTAATTCCAAACTGAAAACCACTTAACTACGAATTAAAACATCTTGGATACACTACAAGCTTCACCTCTTAGCCCTAGCTAAGAGGCTTAGCTGCTCATGATCCAAGGAAACATGAAATAACTACTAAAAGCATGAAAACAGCAAAGCAAACCAAAAGGAGTTGTGAAACTCCAATCTCCACTTCCACAGTCTCCAACCTCGCTTGAAGCCTTCTAGGATACCCTAGAAACAATCCCTAGGTGTCTATTTATAGTTTGGAGGCTCCCCAACGTCGGAAGAATCGGAAATTTGCGTAACACTTACGCAGCGCAGAGAATTTCGGGAAGAAATTAGAAAGTTCTAACTCAGTACGCATGGCCGACCGGTCAAGACCGGTCGGCCTCAAGTGAAAATACTCCAGCAGGTATGCCCGACTGGTCAAGACTGGTAGGGCCTTGTAGAACCGCAATCCAGCAAGCCACTCCGACCGGTTAAGACCGGTCGGATGTTTTTCTTCACATTGCAGCAACACTGACCGACCGGTCTTGACCGGTCGGTCCTATTCATTGAATTCCCAGCAGCACTGTCCGACCGGTCATGACCGGTCGGACGTCTTCAGCAGCATCCTCCATACATGGCAGACCGGTTACTGACCGGTCTGGCTTCCTTGGCCGACCGGTCACGACCGGTCAGCACTTTTTCTTCTTTTCTCTTCTTTCCTTGCTTTCTTCTCTTCGATCTTCCTTCAATACTTCATCCTATGGTCTTCAATACTTGTAAGGAGCCTCATTTAGCTTTCAAATGGTGAGCTCTCCATCTTGTCCCTACAATCACACATCATGCATTAAGTTAGTTCTTTAAACGTATATATCGTGCATAATGAGTGATGCATTGGGGTTAGAATATGCATAATTATGAGCTCAACAGCCCACACAATGAATGGTCCATATCAAAGGTTGGCCCCACATGATGGATGATCTGAGGGGGACCAACTAAACTTGAACGATAATTATTTATGATGTTGGAAACCAAACATATTTTTCTACTTTTTGGATGATAAGTATGTTGTTTACCAAACGTATTTATCTGCTGAATAAGTAGAAACTAAGATAAGCTACTTATGGCATAAGTAGAAACCAAGATAAGCTGCTTATGGCATAAATAGCTTATCTAAAGTAACTTATGATCCAAATCCCCTAAAGTGACCTACTCCATCAGTTGATCAAATATAAGGTGCCTATATATATCCACTGGCTACCTCAAAGAGATGCTAGAGTTGAGGTGGTGTGGTATCTATTCATGCCTGAGTGTTTCCATATCAAGAAACAATCTTCTCTCTCTCTCTCTCTCTCTCTCTCTCTCTCTCTCATAGTACAATGAATGTTTGAAGGGGTGTATTGTCAAGGGGTGTCAGTGGGCCGAGCTCGGGCCTAAAAAATCAGAATTTTAAATAAGGTCGGCCGATGGCTCGGCCCGAAGCAATTCAAATTCTGGGCTGAGACCTACCCCAAGCTCACCTGTTAATAGCCCTAGGTTGCCTATAAAAGGGGAATACATGTGGACAGGGGGTGATCTTTCAGTCTTTATTAGTGAGAGATTCCTTGCACAATAAAATACTTAAAGAGAGGTAAGCCTTATATTCTCCTAATTTTCCATATTTTAGTGAAAAAAGATGTTGTGAATGTAGGCATATTGTCGAACCTACGTATAAAATCTAACACATCTTCACCTGGGTATTGGACTCTTTGTCTTAGTTGTGCTTTCAGGATCCGTGTATTGTATTTGTAGAACCACAATATGAATGCTTCTTTTATCTTGCCCCATGAATAAAACGCCTTTGCTGACGAGGTAAAATACCAGGACATTGCTCTACTTAATGTAGCCAGTGAATATATAAAATTCCTTAGTAAATATTCATCTGAGACATGTCCCCGAAAGCATTCTGCTCTTTCATATGTTACTAAGTGTTCTAGCAGGGATTGTGTCTCTTCATTGTAGAGAATAAACTTCATAAATTCTGACAGTCGTTCCTCTCTTGTGGGTTTTGTAATTTCAAACGATTGGAAAGCTGATACAATTAATAGCCGATATACCCTTCTGGCATGCGTATTGCTGAAGAAATGAATCAAAGATTGTACTTGACTAGTACTAATGCTCATAGTTGCAGCTTCTTTCATCAAACTGAACAGAGTGTAGAGTTTGTGTCTGTCTCTTGTCTTCATTCCCATACTCTTGGCACAAGACTCTTCCATTTCTATGTATGGGCATTCTAGCATCTTATACAAACTGAACACAACATTTGTCCATTTCAAAACATATCTGCATGGACATTTCTCTAGGGTAATTTCACATCTTACTATTTTTATTTATAGGACTGCCCTTCTTGGTACCCAAATTCGTAGCGAAAATAAGTCACAAATTTGTTTCTACCTTCTTATTCATTCTATGAATTTTAATTCATACCATAACCTTTTTTTACTGGTCAGAGATTCACCGAACCGTTCCATCAATTGCACTTCATTAGAGCAGCAGTGAGCACCCCACCTACTATATTGTATCAGGTGTTCTAAGCAGGATTTATTTCCTAGGAACAATATGTTTTCAACATTTGCGGCCTTTCTAGTCTTGTGACATCTCGATGGTTGGCGAGCCTTGACCCTTAACATCATTTCAATTCTCTTTTGCCGACTGTTGTCTATAATGGCAGATACTGTTGCGCATTGAACGATTATTTCTTCAGACTTTTTTATCTGCCCAGAATATTTCTGTTGTTTTCTCTTCAACCGACCTTTTTACATCTTTCTAAGGTTCTTTTGCGAAGAATTCACCAAACGTAACCTTTTCTGACATTCTTTGCTTCACACATCTATCATATTTGACTATATTTTTCTCCTTCTACTGTTTGGTATTTTTATTCTTAATACTCCATATTTTTCTCTGGGTGACTGATAGGACAGCTTCTTTGCATGCATAATTGATGCCATTGCTTTATGGATTTCTCTCATTCTTATTTCTATAGGAGTTGCTAACGATTCTTCATGTCTTTTTTGCTTAGGCACGTCTTCCATAGCTCATTCAAACATTGACCTTGATCTTCTACTTCCAAACTAAATAGTTCTGGAATGAGTACCGAAGGCCATGGTATCGTAGTAGAGCCAAAAGGCATTTTTACTCTACATTTTGTATTGATTACAAATATTGCATTTGTAACTTCCTTCTTTCCTTTGTTTTTACCTTCTTCTATAACAATTTTGCCCCTTTTAATCATCTTTTAGAGTATACTCTTGATGGTGTAACATCTTTCAGTTGGGGTGGCCTAACATACGATGATATCGACAGTAGTTTCTTTCTTCTAATTTTCCAACTTCTTCAAGTCTCTTGGGCTGTGGCAATTCGATTGTCCCGGCAACGATTAGTAGATTCATCATAGGAAGTACATGTTCGTCTGCAAATACATACTCTTCCCTATCATTATATTGCCTCAGTCTCTTTTCTATCAGCCTTTCCGATATAGTAATTCCTTCTTTTTGTCCTTTCATCTCTTTATCTATTTCGAGGGTCTTCTTTCCTTTTTCCTTTGTCCATAATATTAGCCAATGAGCTATTTATATTTCGTCGCAATGTTTTCGCCCGAAAAGTGGGCACCCTTTTAACCATGCTCTCAGGGCATGAGCTCTTGTTGTTAGGTCACGGAATGTTCACACATTCATTCCTGCTAAGGCGAAGGCTATTTCTGGCTCCATGTAGCCAATGCATAATTCTACTTGTTCCTTTTCTGTTGGTAGATGTTTACAAGATACGCCTAGAGTACTCCATCTAGCGATGAATTTCTCTACCAATGCAGACTCCTTTTCTTGAGCAATAGCTAACTTTGTTAGGCTGACCTCCCTTTCCGTGGAAAAGAAATTCTCCATAAACATATCTTGCATCTGATCCTAGGTCCATACTAATCCTAGAGCGAGGGTTGCATACCATTAATTTGAAGGCCTTACCCGTTATTGATGATCCAAACAATCATAAGCAATACTGGGGAACTGATGTGAAGCTTCCCATTGTGGTCATAAAATGCATAAGATGTTCATCTGGGGATTCGTCTCTGTTGAATTTCTGAAACTCCAAATATTTAAAATTGGACAAAAACACTATCTCCTCTATTTCCCTGGGATATGGGATTTGATATCCGAATTTATCTCTACTAGATCTTTCTCTTTCCAAATGAATTGCATTTGCTATCATCTGACGCATTTCATCATGAGTAACCGTTTGGACAATTGCAGGTGAAGATCCATGTGATCCGGCTCTTGGTGGCTTTGATCTTTCTTCTCACTGATCATGGTTATCGGCATTGGCTATTGGAAGAGGAATAAGATTTTGAGTGACTGTTTGGGCTAACATAGAGTCTCCCTCAGATTACGACATTCTTCCATTAGAACTGCTTGGGCACGGACCATTTCTTCAAGACGTTCATCCGTCAATGGTGGACCACTTCGATTGGTTCCTGCCATCAAAATCGTCGTGGCTCTACTTAACAACTTATCAAATCTTGTTAAGTATGGTGATTGTGTTTTTGGTGACGTGAAGGAGAATGAACCACTACTCGACCTAGGACTAGCGGAGCGCTGTCTTAAGGAGCTTGCTGATTCATAACTTGATGTTTCAGTCATTATAACTTTCGTTAGGCTTACTACTAGTAGAGACATGGGAGAAGATTCATATACCACAATAGCTCTCTTTCTATTTTCGTGTAGTCAAAGAGACAGGAAGCATTAGGAAATCCTCTGCAGTAAATGAAGCCTTGCCCTCACTCAGATAGAGCAGTGGTGGGATCATAAACGGGTCACACCTAGCAATGATGTGAGTACCAGGCCTTTGCTGAGTACCCACTATTGTGAGCTTTATCGCATTGAAAGAACAAGTCCTCCTTTTGGGCATGACCTTTGTACATTTTTTAACAGTCTTTTCAGCAATTGGTGAGGCTGAGATTACACTTTTAATTACTTGCGATGTCTTGTTTAGACCATGTGCCGAGACGCCCTTTCTCAAGCCCTTGGTAGCAGCTACATGATCATCATACATGATGGTAAATCCACCGAGTACAAATCGGAAGATAGTCCTAACCGAAGAGGAAGTCATTGCAATTATCTTAGGAATAGAGTACTTGCAATTAAACAAACCAACATGAGTTATTTTAATCTCTTTTTTTCGTATCTTATTTTAGAGATGAAGGGTGGAATGTTCCAGTTGAGAGTCGCTATTTTAGCGCTTTAATAGTGCAATTTTGATTATGAGTGCCTATTAATTAATCCAATGTTAGTACTAAAATACAAAGGTCCCCAACAAAGTCACCACTTTGTTTACACAATAAAATGTTGTTTTGATAGATTATGGATACTCGTATTTTATTAAGTAACAAAGGAAATCAAAGAGAAGAAGCATTCATTATCACTTCATTAATCATGGAAATGATTCTTTTATATTTCGTTGATTCGCCCTTGATTTAGAAAGAATATACATAAAATAAATAGAGTACTGAAAGTAAATTTCGGCAACATTTCGGCTATATGCATGTTCCGCCGATATGGCAGAGAGGTTGTGCAAATTTTGTTCTTTATAGAACCGCCTTCCTTCGTCTTGAACTTAGCCTTAGAAGCTTTCCAAAAGATTATTTAGAGCATTGTCGAAGCCACTTGGGATTTCTCTCAAAACTGTTCTTTGAATACACCCCAAGGAGAAACATCAGCAAAGCCTTGGCCTCAGAAGAGTACTCATAGAAAGCCCTTCGGGAGAACTTCATTCCACCAATTTGTATCTTATGCGGTTTCATAAGAACAATCGGACAACATCTCATCAATCCTTAGCTTCTTCAATCTTCATTCTTATCATTCTGTCACTTCCCGAGAATGCAAGGAATGCATCGACTCAAAATAGTCATACCTCTCACACCTTTGAAGCGGTCTTGGAGCTCTGGATACCTTAACAGAAGTAAGCTCTAAGCTCTAAAGAAGTGAACGAATCCAAATGAGGGACCCCAATGGGGTATCTATAGGCTCCAGGGCCCAAAAATCGTGTAAAGCAAGGAGTCAGGCCAACTTCTTATGCAACCCGCATAAGGCAGATATCCTTTACGCTATCGTGTAGGGCATATCTATCATACGTGATTGCGTAAGGCAAATCTGCCGTATGCAACCACGTAAGATAGCTCTACTATTCTGCTCTTCCTCTTGTTTTCTTTCTTCTTCTTTTTTTTCTTTCTTCTTTCATGCCTCAACAGCAAATCCTCCTCTAAAAGTCCACATCACAATACAATTATCATCAGTGGAAATCACTGGGGCCTGGTATCCAGAGCAAGTTCGAAACTTGTTGGATAGAGGCATCGAATACCCGCCTTGTCAGTGGGGCGGCCTAAAGCCATGCTAATACCCACTCGGCATGCCAGTAGCAGACCCATTTTAGGGGCTGGTCAAACCCAAACACATTCACTCCACATCTTTAGTTAGGCATGGCCGAACCTCTTCTCACCTGACTATGTTGGCGAGAGTCAGGTCTACAATGGTCTTCGGCACCAAGTGACCCATGGTATCCGTTGGTCCTAACAATGAGGCTTGATAGTGCAACTCGAGGTTTAGAAAAATTTACCTAGGGGTTTGGGATCCAGTTTAAAGAGCCCAAATTTCTGGTGTCCACAAATACCAACTACAGTCCTGCTGTGGCGGTTTCATCAATACAACCACGATGTTGCTGTGGTGTTCAATCTATCACACAAGAATGTTATGAAGCATGCTATCAGACCCACAAGTGCACCATGTAGTATAAATGCACACAACCAATGCTATGCAATCAAATCATGTATGCCTCTAGGGCAGCCTTAATGCTAACTGGGCTCCTCTCCTAACCACATATAACCTCAATCCACGGTCATCACCGACCGGATATGTGTGCAACATCCGCACAACACGCACCATCTTCCTCCCTTGATCTCAACATGCACATGATCTCTGCATGATCACATTATGCAAATAATACATCTAAGCATCCGTGATGCATGTATATGTATGTGTGCGTGCAACACAACATGCGAAACATACTAAGGCTAGCCAAAATGTACCACGATGCCAAATAAGTAAGACGGTGGTTTAGTGTTCACTCTCCACACATGGTCAAAGTGGCTAGGCAAGTATCATACCTTCCATGTCTCAAGCATCCACAATCCACACTAGTATAAATAATCATCAAGCCGCCGCTTAGCGTTGCTATAATCACATATGGAATAATCATAACTATCGTGCCACTATCACATTCTTTGGCATATAAGGATTAAGTGTTCCACCTCATTGGTCCCATAATGAATTCGCGTAACAAGTTTCGTGCCACCATATCGCACCATGCATGTTTTCTATAAGTCGAGGCGGCATATACGGTGACCCCACTTGGTCCTTAAATCCACTTGAACTTGACCAAGGGTTGCATTTCCACACATAACATTGCATCCAACCACCCATACCTTAACATCTCATATGTACTACCACATCATGACATAAAAACTGCGATCGCAATTCAATACATTCATCATATCTATTTACTTATTCCAAGTGGGCTAAGGCCCAGTCTAATTCCTTACTTAATAGGCCGATTAATGAGTTGCTACCACCCATTGCTTTAACTTGTTGGGTAGCCCATTGGATCTCCACAGTCGGTCCATTCAAGGGCTTATACATCTTCATTTCATAAGCCCAATTATTGCTCTAAGTGAGACTCCCACTAATGGGCCCACACGACATTCACGTAAGGTGGCTTAAAGTCCAGTAAGCCTACCACTCTAAGGCCATTGTGAACACATTCAATGGGGTCCATACATCGGCCCCAATACAAACAACGAGGCGGCCCAATAATTAGCCCAGCACTCGTCTCAAGTTGGGCCCAATCTGCAACATAAAACACACACATCATGGCGAGTTCACGGCCCAATTCAATACACATAACATATTGGTGAGCCCACGGATAGACGGCGTGAACACAACCTATACATCGAGGTGGGGCCCACATGCACCCAGAGTGGGGTTCACAATCAGATTGGATGTCAAATAAACACTACGGACACCTCTCAACGGGCCCTGTATTATGTGGTTCACATGAGTTTTAGATCTGCTTCATTCTTCGATGTCTTGTACCCAGTGGGTCCCACACACCTCTAGGTGGGCCTACCGTCAGGTCTAGTAGCAAATAAACATCATGGTGGGCCTCAAAAAATTTTAACAGTGGACGACAAAATCCCCACTGTTTAATGTGGTACGGTCCATCTGAAATTTTTATCTGCTTCAATGTTGGGGTGGCCCACCTAATGGACGGTGCGGATGAAACCTATGTTACGGTCGTTCAAAAGGGCACCCAACAGATGGACGGCGTGGATGCAGAAAACATATATCAAGGTGGGATCCACCCTTCCAGGGAAACGGTGGACGGAACCCAAAATCACGGTGGTTCTCCTGCACGTGCTGGAGACCCCTGTTTCTTTTTTCTTTTTATATATGTTTATTTATTTATATTTTATTATTATTATTTTTTGTTTTCTTACAGCTCTGAGACCTTTTTGTATAGATTGGATAATAGATAAACATGACGGTGGCCCCTATGAAGTTTTCAACGGTGGGCGTCTAGCCATTGTCTTCCTCGGGTGGGGTCCACCTGAAATTCGGATCTGCCTCAAATCTTGGAACATGCTCTAAAATGATATATATGAAGAAAAGGATGGACGGCTTGGATGAGACGAATACATCAGGATAGCCCACAAGAGGTTTTCAATGGCAAGCATTCAATTCCCACTGTTGCTGTGTGGTGCGGACCACTTGAGATCTGCATCTGTTTCATTTTTGGGCCCTAGGCTTCAAATAATCTGTCAAAATACATTGACGGCATAGATTAAACACATACAAAATGGTGAGTCCCACGAGGTGGGCCAACCTCCCAGCCGAACCCGATGCGTCATTGACGCTGGTTTGTCCCAGCGTCTGATTTTTTTTATTTCTATTGTATTTATTTTTTGTTTTACTTGGGCAGGTGGGGTCCACGTGAGAGATCCGCTCCGTCCATCAGGTTGGCTAGGCCGTAGTGGACCCAAGGAGCTTTGGATCAATTGATTTTGGTGCTTTGCCTTCATCCAGATCTGTGGACCTTATCTACATGTTGAATGGCCAATAAACATTAGGGTGGTCCACAGATCTGATCAACCTGATATTTATGGTTTCCCCTTCAGCCAGAGTGGTGTGACCTTAGGAGCATGTTAGATGGGAAATAAACATCAAAGTGGGCCCTTGCAAGGTCTCAACAGTGGACGTCACTGTCCCCACTGTTCAACATGGTATGGCCCACCTGAGTTTCTAATCACATATCAACATCACAGTGGGCCCACAGTACCCTGACCAATCTGATACCTGTATGGACTCCTCACCCACGCCTTTGTGACCGTGGAAACATATGGCTAAGAAGCACCATGGTTAGAGTTGGACATCGGGTCAAGTCAGAACGAGTTAGGGCTGGCTCGATCCTATCCAGGCAAGGACTAAGCCTTAATCAAGTTGGATCAGATTCTGGATCAAATCGGCCAGCCCTGACCCAAGCCGAATCGAGTTGGGAATGATCTGGTCAATTCGAGTCCGATCCGGTTACAGGGACCAAGTCGGATTGAGTCAGAACGAGTCGGTTCAAGTTAAGGTTGAAATTAAAAAAAAAAAAAAAAAAAAATCTAAAATTCAAAAAAAAATTAATACAAAATAATGATAGAAATCACAAAAAATTCAAAACATATCACATAAACACAAACCCCCAAATTTGTTGAACAATAATATGAAAATGAGGCAAAAAGGGTCTTGCTGTACCTTTGAATTTTGATTCTTTGATTGGGTGGGTTGCTTTCGTTGAGACAAGCGGAGACGACGATCGGGCTAGCTGGTGTGACAAACAAATGTCTGGCATCTGGGCTAGCTTCCTGCTGGAGGGTCCGGCATGAGTTCGATGAAGAGTGAAGAGTAGTGAAGAGGAGGGAGTGAGAGGAGGAGGAGGAGGAGGAGGAGGTCCGGCCACCGGTGAGCTCAAGAGAGGATGAGGAGGGAAGGAAAGATGGGTTCGGGTTCGGGTGGGGACGAGGTCGGCCATGCGGCTGAGTTGGGTTAAAGTAGAAATAAATTAATTAATTTTTTTTTTTTTTAATACTTTTACTACCCGATTGAGTCTGATCGATTATGGATCGAGTCAATTCCGCATCGAGTCGGATAATGAGTTGAGTCAGATTACTAATGGACTAGACTCGACTCGTTCTGGATTCGGATCCTATTCATAATACTCGATCCTGGACCGTTTGCTGCTAGCGGATCGACTCGAGTCGAGTCTAATCGATTCGTAAGTTGACTCGACTTGTGCCCAGCTCTAATCATGGTGGAATCACAATCAGTGGTTCCCACCCAATCTATAGGTCAAGCTAATATTTTGTGCTTTTCCCTTCACCCACATGTGTGGAATTGTTGAATGAATTGGATCACATACAAATATTGACGCAAGGGAGGACGTGGTAGGTCGATCACCGTCTCCCTAACCGATAGTTTCTCGAATCCACGAGAAGAAATAAAAGATAAAAAGAGGAAATAAATTCTGAATAATTGAATAATTGATAATTGAATGAATAATCAAATAAAAATAATTAACTTGCTTTAAATAATAAACTAAATCCTAAATTCGTACTTAATACTAACTTGCAAAGGAAGAAAAAGAATCCTAATACAATTAGAAAAGAAATAGAAAAATCTGCGCAATTGTATAACGCCAGACCGTCTTCCTTCCGCTGATACGAGCAATCCACATATCTGATTGCCACGAAACTTTGGAGTTTTACTGATATCGATGTACTCTTCAAGATGGTCGGCTTAGATTCTTCATATCAGTAGTAGTGGGCCACCTGGACCATCTCCAGTTTCAGTGGGCAGAATTCGGAACTTTTTGGACAGTTCGTACCATTTTGGACGCCACGATCAATCCGTAATTCGGATCGACGTGAAACTTGTTGGGTTTTCTCGGCATCGAGCAGCTCTACAAAATGGACGGAATGGATTATCATAAATGATCAAGATAGGCCCCACAAGTTGGGCCGAAGTCAAAAAATGGGAACAACAATTTCCTGTTTGAGTTGAAACTCCAAAATATGAAATTCCTTAGTTTTCTCTTGTTTTTCTTCCTGTCCATCTCCCGCAGAAAGGTGCGTGATCCACGCCCTTGATCATGGGGTTCTTCCCCTACATCATTCTTCCCCACTTGAAAAAAACTCGTCCTCGAGTTTCGCTTTAGGTTAGGGCCATGATTTACTTTTAACTTCGGAAGTCGATGCTTGCGGGCCCTATCCTGGAATGCAGCAAAAAAAAATTTCGACTTCTTCTCCACGCCAACATGAATAATTGCAATCTTCTCTGGCACATCAAAAGTTGGCTTTTTCTGAGAAAGGACAATTTCCTTCACAATGAACAATTCACCAGGAAGTTCGGCAACTACGATCGCCTCGATTTCCTGCATTGCTGGCGTGACACTTTCTGAGATGCTCATGGATTCCGTCAAAACTGACTCCATAATGTCAAGAATAACTTTAGACTCTTCTTCCTTATCCTCTAAGACTGAGGTATTGATTTCCTCCACCTCCTCAGAATTTCGAAAATCTTCTGAGATGGTGGTAGGTTGTACTTCAACGATCTGATCCGAAGTTGCATTACCTCGAAAATCTCTTTCAACATAATCCCCACGATCGTTCCCACACGCAGGCGATCGTACGATGATGTCTTTGACCTCTTTATCGCTAGGTTTTGAATCGTCTAGGGTTGCCCTGTGATAGGCCACCTGGGGTGCTCTACGGAACATGGGGTTATTCCGTACAGCGAGCACAGGTGGTTGTTGACTGTTGCCTTGGGCTTGGGGTAGATTTAATATCGCTACAATACGGTTGAGGGTTGCCTGTATACCTTGCAGGATCAACCGGTTCTCCCGTTGTGCTTCATCGAAAGCTGCCGCCGTGACATAATCCCTTGGAGCACTGTCCTTAGGATGAAGATCCAACCCTTTATTAGAGGCCATCATCCTGAGGAAGAAACCTCGCTTTGATACCAATGACGCAGGGAGGACGTGGTAGGTCGATCACCGTCTCCCTAACCGATAGTTTCTCGAATCCACGAGAAGAAATAAAAGATAAAAAGAGGAAATAAATTCCGAATAATTGAATAATTGATAATTGAATGAATAATCAAATAAAAATAATTAACTTGCTTTAAATAATAAACTAAATCCTAAATTCGTACTTAATACTAACTTGCAAAGGAAGAAAAAGAATCCTAATACAATTAGAAAAGAAATAGAAAAATCTGCGCAATTGTATAACGCCAGACCGTCTTCCTTCCGCTGATACGAGCAATCCACATATCTGATTGCCACGAAACTTTGGAGTTTTACTGATATCGACGTACTCTTCAAGATGGTCGGCTTAGATTCTTCATATCAGTAGTAGTGGGCCACCTGGACCATCTCCAGTTTCAGTGGGCAGAATTCGGAACTTTTTGGACAGTTCGTACCATTTTGGACGCCACGATCAATCCGTAATTCGGATCGACGTGAAACTTGTTGGGTTTTCTCGGCATCGAGAAGCTCTACAAAATGGACGGAATGGATCATCATAAATGATCAAGATAGGCCCCACAAGTTGGGCCGAAGTCCAAAAACGGGAACAACAATTTCCTGTTTGAGTTGAAACTCCAAAATATGAAATTCCTTAGTTTTCTCTTGTTTTTCTTCCTGTCCATCTCCCGTAGAAAGGTGCGTGATCCACGCCCTTGATCATGGGGTTCTTCCCCTACATCAAATATCATAGTCCCCCCCTTGGAACCCACAACATCCTCAAACATAAGAAAACAAACAAACATAAGTGGGGGGTGTACTCACATGGTTGGTCTTGATTAATAATTGAGATTGAAGGATGAGGTTAATGGCCCATCAAGATCACCTCTCTCTCTCTCTCTCTCTCTCTCTTGCAGAAAATGGATGAAAATTTGCTAAGGAGGGGGGGTTTATAGAGAAATGACTGAGGATGTGGTTAGGTTAGGTTAATGAAATCATGATTATTTTAGGCGAGGATTAGGGTAATTAATCCATCGTTAGGACGTAATGCTTGATTAAGAGAGGCATGGGATGGTATAGGTTGCTTATGTCATGGGTAGGGTGCAGTATGGAGAGATAATGAGATGTGAATTCTTCATGGTATATCTCGCCAATGGAGTGTCGCACGGATGAGCAGTTGGTACCTTCATGAACATGGCGATGGGGCGGTCAATCAGTTGGGGTCATGGGGTCTCAAGGTTCCATTCAGTCGAATGCGTACTATGCACAAGCGATTCGAGGCCGACCATGGGTGCCAGACATTACACACATACACATGGAAAAGGGTATGGAACGGACAAGTTCCTACAAACTAGTCTTTTTGTTTTCCATCTAGCTTAGCAGAAATAACCTTATGACTATTTGGATAGCATATGAATATTACATTGGGGCCCATGGTCAGTAGGTCCCACAAAAAGTCTTAAGACAATATGATATTTATATGGTTCCTTCATCCAAGTATGTGTGACCATTTGGATAGGTTGAATCACAAACAAGGATCATGGTGGGGTTCGCAACATGGGGTATACAATTGGATTGGCGTCAAATTTGATACATATATAATATATCAAGTCTACATCCATCTATTCGCTTCCCCAAGTGTAGGGTTGTGATGTAGTAATAATCTCGGTAAGACTGAGGTCGATCCACAAGGACTTGTGTAGGAACCCACGTAACACTTCTAATGGTTTCTAATTGAGAACTAACTAAACAGAATTTTGGAATTGAATGTAAATAGATATTTTGAACTAAAACTGAATGTAATCAATAATAAAGAGCACTAGGGGTTCAAAGATCCACTTGTAGCAGTCCTTGATGCTTAATTCACTGTGGTTTCGTAATTACACAACTAGAATCGAAATCAAATCCTATCTAGCCAGATGATAGAGCAGTAAAACAAACAATCTGTCATATGTGTGATTCATCTACATGATTCCCTCAATTCAAGTTAGGACTTGAGCACACTTAATTGCATAGGTCAATCCTAGTTCTAATAGATTAAGATCACAATCATAATCATCATTAAACTCTGTCACAAAGCATAACTAGATCATGATTTGAACTTCATTCAAATAACTTACAAAATCACACATAACTTAGAAATTCAGAAAAGTAGAACTTTAGTTAAAAATTCTCACATAAGATTCCAAAGTCTAGAGCATATTGAATCCGATTCATCGGAGCGTACAAGTCTAGAACCATTCAAAATAATTAAGAACTCAAGCAATTCTTCTAAACATCCATGAGCCATCATAAGACTAAGAAATAATACTTAGAACTTTATTCAAACTTCAAACCATTGTTCTTCACTAATAATTCAACTTGAAACCAAAACAAACGAATTAAAACATCTTAGATTCACTACAAGCTTCACCTCTTAGCTATAGCTAAAAGGTTTAGCCGTTCATGATCCAATGAAACATGAAAGCAACTAAGAAAAACATTCAAAAAAAAAAAAACTAAAAGAACAAACTAGGAGTTGTAGAACTCCAGATCTGACTTTCGCCGCCTCCCACTGTAATAAATCTCTTCTAGGATGCCTTAGGAATGAGCTAGAGGAGTCCTTTTATAGGTTTGAGGCCCTAGATGCTAAGAAACTTCGAGAAAATATGCAAAAACTGCACTTTGCGCTGCAAATTTCAGAGCTTGTAGAAGAAGCTCTATTACGTAGACGACCGGTCGTAAAAGTCAAAAAATCGTCCAGTGAGTTTTCTGGAAATTCGAACTCAAATTTTTAATTCAACGACCGGTCAGACGACCTGTCGGACGACCGGTCGTAATTGGTCCAGCAACATTTGGCAGCAGGGTCCTCCTGTTGAATGTTCGAACCGGTCGGACGACCAGTCCTGGACGATGGCCGACCGGTTAGACGACCGATCTTCAGTGCAATTTTCTGCACTTCTTTCTTCTCTCCTTTGGTTTCTTTCTTCCACCCTTTGGCACTTAGTCTTTTGATCTTCATTACTTGTAAACAGCGTTTCTAAGCCTTCAATTGGTGAATTCCCTCTCTCATTCCTACAATCACAAAACCACACATTAAAATAGTCTTTAAGCTTGAAAACCATGCATAGTTAGTGATGAAATGGGTTTAGAATATACATATTTAAGAGCTTAACATACCTCCCAACCAGCATTTTGCTAGTCCTGAGCAAAACATGGGTGAAACAAATTTCATTCTTCAAAACCCAACTCTCCTTTAGAAACTATGCTTCTATACACTCAATGATATGCAAGTGTAAAAATTCTGAAATGCCTAGCGATAGAAGTTGAAACCTTAAACTTTCCAGAACATTCCAAGTACTCATATAAAATTCCCGCTGATTGATTGATAAATAGAAAAGTCCAAACAATTTAACCTAGTGTGCTCAGTGAATGCTCATCTCATGGATTTTCGAGGTTACCTTCTTTATGAATTAGCTAAGGTATGGATTTAATGGTGTACAGATTAACAACAAGCCTTTGACAGGAATTTGCCTTACCGGCCTTCCGATGGCTTTCACACTACGTCCCATTTTCGGCTTTGGTTACGGGTAGACCATCCCCCAGTTGGTAATAGGTAGCCCATTTCGAAAATTTTCACCATATTTTCAATCATTCCCATGCTTTCGTCCTTCCTTTCCTTTTCATATACATTAGATAGGATTTTTAAAAATCCATATCTTTTGTTATTTTTCCATGGACAAGGATGGACAAAATACCCCGGCTTAGCTCCTCAACACCTCAAATCCAAACCTAGCTAATTCACAATTCTACATAATCTCTTCAAAGCATGAGAATCGTATAATGTGAACTAGGTGTAAAAGTGTTCTAAATTTCTATTAATCATAAAAATAGGGGAATTCGCATATAAAACTAGTATCTTAGAGATTGTTCAAGATATTCAGCTTCACTCACTTCGCCTCTCTTTTTCTTATACTTACACCATCCCAAATGCATAGAAACAAAGTTTTCCAATGGAGTTTTGAATTTGTAGAAAAAATATGAAAAACATTGAAAAATGTTCTTCATATTGCTCGAGATGTTACAAAACACCAGATTCATCCTAGTGATCCCACACCCCAACCAAATCTTGCATTGTCCTCAATGTAAAAGATATGCAATGAGCAAAACATGAGAGCAATTATAAAATAAAGGGAGTGAGGAATGAGAGTAGCTGAGAGAACAAAAATTGAAATTCTACCTCCTTCTAACAAACATATGAAAAAGCAAACCAAAAGCAACAAAATCCTAATCCGAACTACTCTATACCTCCATCAGATAAGGAGATCAAATATCCTGATACACAAGATCAGTCAGAGGTATGGACATACCTTCTGAAGGAAAATTCTCAAAGAATTGCTTTAATCGATGACCATTCACTTTAAAGATATTACCGTTCCTTGGATTCAATAACTCGACAGTCCCATATGGATAAACAATTATCATAATGAAAGGACCGGTCCATCGAGACTTCAATTTCTTCAAAAATAAATGTAGTTGAGAATTATACATAAGAACCTTTTGATTAATCGTGAAGGTCTTACGAATGATGTTCTTATCATGGAACACCTTCATCTTGTCCTTGTAAATTCTCACATTTTCATATGCCTTGTTCCGAAGTTTCGCAAGTTCATTCAATTGAAGTTTGCGCAATGAGCTTGCTTTGTCAGAATCAAAATTGATATTCTTTATCGCCCAATATGACCTATGTTCCAACTCCACGAGCAAGTGACAAGATTTTTCATAGATAAGTCTATAAGGAGACATTCCAATGGGGGTCTTGAAAGCGGTACGGTAAGCCCAGAGTGCATCGGTAAGTCGAAGCAACCAATCTTTGCGGTCAGAGTTCACTGTTTTCTTCAAAATATGTTTAATTTCACTGTTGGATATCTCAGCTTGTCCACTTGTTTGTGGGTGATAGGGGGTGCTCACCTTGTGATTTACACCATATTTCTTCATTAAAGCTTCAAACGAGTGATTACAAAAATGAGATCCTCCATCGCTCATAATGAATCGAGGTGTTCCAAACTGGGAAAAGATATTGTTTTAATAAACGAATGACTGTTTTATGATCATTGTTCTGGCATGGAATCGCCTCGACCCATTTTAAAACATAATCGACAGCACGCAATATATATAAATTTAAAAAAAAAAGATGGGAATTGACCCATGAAATCGATGCCCCGACAATTAAAAATTTCGATTGGTAATATAGGATTGAGTGGCATCATATTTATACGGGATATTCCTCCCAATTTCTGATAACGCTCACACGTTTTACAAAACTCATGGGTATCTTCGAACATGTTGGGCCAATAAAACCCACATTGCAGAATTTTGGCTGTGGTATTCTTGGCCGAAAAGTAGCCACCACTCACTTGAGAATGACAAAAGGAGATGATACTATGTTGCTCATCAACCGGCACACATCTCCCTATAATTTGATCGGGACAATACTTGAATAAGTACGGGTCATCCCACAAGAATTTTTTCACCTTGTTGAAAAACTTATCCTTATCTTGCTTATTCTAGTGTGTTGGAATTGTACCTGTAGCAAGATAATTAGCAATGTCTGCATACCATAGCAATTGGGAGACTTTAAAAAATTGTTCACCAGGGAACATGTCATTGATCGCGGTCGTCTCAGGGGAGTCGGTGAGAACAAGTCTAGAGAGATGGTCAGCCACTACGTTTTCTACTCATTTCTTATCACGTATGTCTATATCAAATTCTTGGAGTAGGAGGATCCATCTTAACAAGCGTTACTTAGCATCCTTCTTAGAGAGAAGGTACTTAAGCACGGCATGGTCGGTGAATATGATGATCTTGGATCCAATCAAGTAGGATCTAAACTTGTCTAAAGCAAAAACTACGGCTAAAAATTCTTTTTCAATAGTAGTGTAGTTTGCTTGGGCTGAGTTTAAGGTTCTACTTGCATAGTAGATGACGAATGGCTTTTTCTCTTTTCTTTGGACTAACATAGCTCCAATAGCGTAGTCACTCGCATCACACATAATTTCAAAAGGAAGGCTCCAATCAGGTGGTTGTATTATGGGAGAACATGTCAACATACTTTTAAGCTTATCAAAGGCATTTTGACAATCTTTATTCCACTCGAATGAGTTTTCCTTTTGAAGGAGGTTACATAAAGGACAAGAGAGTAAACTAAAGTCTTTTATGAACAGTCTATAGAATCCGGCATGTCCCAAAAAGGACAGCACATCTCGTACGCTCTTGGGTGGTGGAAGGTTAGAGATAAGATTGATTTTAGCTTTGTCCACCTCGATTCCATTTTGTGAGATGATGTGACCGAGGATGATTCCCTTTTTAACCATGAAGTGACATTTCTTCCAATTCAACACGAGGTTTTTTTCTTTACATCTTTTCAAAACAATTTTTAAGTGCGTAAGGCACTCATCAAAGTTACAACCAAATACTGAGAAATCATCCATGAAGACTTCGATCATCGTCCCCACCATATCAGAAAAAAGACTCAACATGCAACGTTGAAAAGTGGCAGGGGCATTGCATAGTCCAAACGGCATCCTTCGATAGGCAAAAGTGCCAAATGGACATGTGAATGTTGTCTTCTCTTGGTCCTCTAGGGCGATCTCTATTTAATTATACCCTAAATACCCATCAAGGAAGAAAAAATGGGAATGACCCGCCAACCTTTCTAAAATTTGATCAACAAATGGTAAGGGGAAGTGGTCTTTCCTTGTGGCTGTGTTTAGCTTCCTATAGTCAATGCACATTCTCCAGCCGGTAGTGACTTTGGTTAGTACAAGTTCATTATTGGTATTGGCTATGATGATTATTCCGAATTTCTTAGGCACCACTTGAGTTGGATTCACCCATTGACTATCGGATATTGGGTAGATGATACCCACATCCAATAGTTTCACCACTTCGGCCTTAACCACCTCCTTCATGTTTGGATTGAGGCGTCTTTGTAGTTGCCTAGATGTCTTGGGATTTTCCTTAAGGTGTATGCGATGAGTACAAATCAGTGGGTCTATGCCTTTGAGATCTGCAATTGACCATCCGATGGTGCTCTTATGCTCTATTAGAGTGGTTATTAACTTACTCTCTTATTCCTCATCCAAGTGGGAAGAAATCACTACTGGATATGTCTCATCTCGACCTAAATATACATATTTCAAATCATTTGGTAATGGTTTTAGGTCGAGCTTCGGTGCCTTGATATTAGATGGAAGAGGCTTGTTCTCGCTTAAGGGTAGAGGTTTAAATAGTGCCTTCCATCTTTTATTATCAAGTACCAGCATAACATCTAAAATGGCATCCATCTCTTGTATCGTGTCATCATCCATCTCATGAGAGTGGGCCAAACATGCCTCCAAAGGATTGGAATAGAATGTCAAGGGGTATGTATCTTCCATGAATGATTCAATTAGATTTATTTCATGGACCTCGTCATCAACTTCCCATGGTTGTTTGCAAAAATAAAAAATATTTCCAAAGGGCATTTGTACAAGCCCATTTCTACAATTGATAATTGCATTTGAAGTAGCTAGAAAAGGGCAGCCTAGTATGACAGGAATTTGAGCACCGGTGCCTATCACGAGATGTGTATCCAAGACAATAAAATCCACTGGATAGTAGAATTTATCGACTTGGACTAAGACATCCTTAATCATCCCCCTCGGTATACGAATAGATCTATCAGCAAGTTAGAGCGTGGTTTTGGTGAGTTTCAATTCACCTAACCCAAGTTGTTCATAGACCGAGTATGGGATGAGGTTAACACTTGCCCCTAAATCGAGTAAGGCTTGTTTGATCCGGTAGTCACTTATGATGCATGAGATGGTTAGACTACCCAGATCCTTGTATTTTTGGGGCACCTCTTGTTTGATAATAGCGCTCAAATTCTCAGTTAAAAGTACTTTGTTGTGAACATTGTGTTTCCTTTTGAATGTACACAATTCCTTCAGAAATTTGGCATAGGATGGTATTTGTTTTATATCATCCAATAACGGAATGTTGATCTTCACTTGCTTAAAAACCTCTAAGATTTTCAGGTTTTTGTCGAAAGGTTTAGGTGAAATCAACCTTTGGGGAAACGGGGCAATCGGCTTGTATTGCCTTTCCGGTTCTTTGTCATGTGGAGTGTTGTTCGGGCTATTATCCTCTTTGAAAATTTTTGGATCATTAGGCTTCGGGGCCTTCATCGGATTAGATTTATCGATTATTTTTTCACTCCTCAAGGTGGTGATAGCTTGAACATGCTCCATATGTTGGGAGGACGAGCTTGGGTCTTGTATCTTAAATTGGGTGTTTGGGTTAGGGAGAGGTTGGGCAGGAAGTGTGCCTTTTTTCCCTAACACTAAGATGAGATTCAACTATAGCCATTGAGGTTTTCAAATCATTAATGGCTTGAGATGAATTTTGATTGAATTTCAGTTGCTCTTGCATGAACCCATTAATTTTTAGAGAATTAGTCTTGTTATATTCAGCTTGAACCGATACGAATGCACTTAACATCTCCTCTAGCGTAGCTTTCAGTGTGATTACTAGGGATGGACCTAGTAAAGGTTGAGCTTGGGGGGTGTTGTTTGCATTCGCAGTTGGTCCATTCCTCCAACTGAAGTTGGGATGGTTCTTCTAACTAGAGTTATACGTGTTTGAGTTTGGAGCACTAAATGGCCGTTGATAACTATTTATGGCATTTGATTATTCTTGTAAGATTTCTTAGAATACAGAAATTGTGGGACAATCCTGTGTTGCATGTTGATTCCTAGCACAAATTCCACAAACAATTTCAACGTCCTTTGAGTTAATCATCTCTCCTTTCTTCAATTCCATGGCCTCCACTTTTCTTGTGAGGCTAGCCACACGTACACTTATGTTATCTTCTTCTGAGAGGACATAAATTCCTCCTTTTTTCTTTGTTGGCTTGTCTTAGGATTTGTTAGTTAGTTTAGATGTATCCCAAGACTGTGCATGCTCGGCCAATTCATCAAAATAGTCTCATGCTTCTTCGGCTTCCTTATTAATGAATTCTCCATTACACATCATTTCTACGAATTGGCACATGGGTGAAGTCAGTCCTTCATAAAAAAACTTATTACCCGCCAAATTTTGTAGCCATGATGTGGGCATGCATTTAATAAGTCCTTGAACCTCTCTTAACATTGAAAGAAGGTCTTATCCTCTTTTTGAGCAAAATTCATGACAAGGCGGTTCAACATGATCGTTTTGTGAGTAGGGAAGAACTTTTTAATGAACTCTCTAGTCATCTTAGTCAATGTGCCAATTAATCTTAGCCTTAATGCATGAAGCCAAACCTTAGCTTTCTCTTTAAGGGGAAAAGTAAATAATTTAAGTCCCACTACATCATCAGTTACATTTGCAAAGTGCATTGTGGCTATCACCTCATCAAATTCCTTAAGATGTTGATAGGCACTTTCACTGTCTGGTCCATGGAATTTGGGAAGGAGTTGGATTACTCCCGGTTTAAGATCTATGTTCCCTGCATTATGTGAAAAAATTATGCATGAGGGAGTACTCGCTCTTGCAGGTTACAAGTAATTACTAGTGTTCTAAGTCAGGGAACATTCTCAACCTCATTCTCTCCCGTTTAGGTTTGGCCCAAATTTTGATTGGCCATAGGGTTGGGTTGATTTCCAGCTACACTTTCAGACAAAATTGGAGAATCTAAACGTTTCTTAGCACATGGCTCCCTATCAATCCCTTCAACAATTTTTCCTTCACTAATGAGTCGGTTATTAGAATCCCCAATCCAATGTGGCATGCAAATCTCAAAAAAATAAAAGAAAAAGGGTTAGAAAAACCTGATTTAAAGTGACGACTTCGACTCTTAGAATTCCTATAAAAAAACAAAGCAAACAAACTAAGTAAAGGACTCCTAAGAATCTCAAATAGAAACTGTTTTTAGAAATTTTGTGAAAAACCGTCAAAGTCCCCAACAATGGCACCAAAAACTTGTTCGCCTCTCCAAGTGTAGGGTTGCGATGCAGTAATAATCTTGGTAAGATCGAGGTCGATCCACAGGCACTTGTGTAGGAACCCACATAACACTTCCAATGGTTTCTAATTAAGAACTAACTAAACAGGATTTTGGAATTGAATGTAAATAGATATTTTGAACTAAAATTAAATGTAATCAATAATAAAGAGCATTAGGGGTTCAAGGATCCACTTGTAGCAATCCTTGATGCTTAATTCGATGTGGTTTCGTAATTACACAACTAGAATCGAAATCAAATCCTATCTAGCCGGATGATAGAGCAGTTAAAACAAACAATCTGTCATATTTATGATTCATGTACATGATTCCCTCAATTCAAGTTAAGACTTGAGCACACTCAATTACATAGGTCAATCCTAGTTCTAATAGATTAAGATCACAATCATAATCACCATTAAACTTTGTCATAAAGCATAACTAGATCACGATTGGAACTTCATTCAAATCACTTACAAAATCACACATAACTCAGAAATTCAGAAAAGTATAACTTTTGTTAAAAATTCCCACATAAGATTCCAAGGCCTAGAACGTATTGAATCCGATTCCTCAGAGTGTACAGCTCTAGAGCCATTTAAAATAATTAAGAACTTAAGTAATTCTTTTAAACATCCATGAGCCATCATAAGACTAAGAAGGAATACTTAGAACTTTATTCAAACTTCAAACCATTGTTCTTCACTAATAATCCAACTTGAAACCAAAACAAATGAATTAAAACATCTTAGATTCACCACAAGCTTCACCTCTTAGCCCTAGCTAATGAAATTGCGGTTTTACCGCTAGTGAGATAAGCTTCAATCCTTGGGGGGGGGGGGGGGGGGGGGGGGGGGGGGGGTGAATATGACTTTTTTAAATTTTCTTGTGAATTTAAAAACTCAATTGCATTTATATTATAATTTAACAATTAAGTACATGTAAATGAAAGCAATTGATCACACAAGATCTAACTCGATTGACAACTATTCTAAGATAAGCATTTAATCAAACAGTTCATATGCATTCTTATATTAATCATTCAAAGATGGCATATGAGCATTTTTTCAAACATAAGATGGGCATTCAGTTAAACACTTATATGATTGATCAACAAAGGACAATAATAGACAAAATGCATTCACCACATTGCACACAATGTATAGTGGCTGGACGATGAGTCTACTCCACTCCCGGTTTAGGTACTCAACTCCTTTGAGTACACCGGCATTCACTATCAGAGGTTTTAAATGAGGCTTACCTCTCAACCTTTACAACCTACACAAGGTCTATTCCTACATAAGGACTCTTCAAATCCTACACAAGGACAACGCACATATTCTCCCGTGTTGGAGGCCTACACAAGGACTTACACGTCCTACTCAAGAATAACTCCAAGATTGGATCACAATCTCTAAACCCCAATCTCAACAAGAAGGGGGAATCAAACAATGGACTCTATAAGCTTAAACACTTACAAGAGATGAGCCCCGATTCAGCGTCGTTGAGTAGCTTCAGCTTTCATGAATGCTTTAGCTCCTTTCCAAGCTCCCACGATCAGCTACCAATGCATATGATGATCTTAGACTAGTGCCGGGTAGGTGGGAGGATGTATTGATGTTCCATTTGCCTATTACAATGCAATGGTTAATGAAAGAACAATCAATCTGATCATTCAATGGCTATAAATGGCTTCAAGTTGAAGATTTAATGATAGGGACAACCATGAATGTCATGCTTGAGTTCATTGTTCAAACCAAGCTTTAAATACTCAATATAATGCCATTAATGGCTAGGTTTGAAGGATGAACTCAAGACTATGATGAGTAGAAAAGATTAGGTGAAGGTCTTAATTGCCTCTCTTAATTCTCTAAATGGGTGTGCAAGAGATGCCTTTAAAGGCCTCAAGATATTCCTTTATAGAGGCCCAAAAAATGAGTACAAACGGATATAAAATGGTCATATTCCGACCTGCCTGGACCCCCTCCGGTCGGTCGGATTTGAGGTCCGACCTGTCAACCGGCATACCCTCAGATGGGTCGGGTAAGTAGTCTAGAAACCACAAACTTGCTGGACCAAATTTGGCATATCCGACTTGCTGGTCGGCCGGTCAGATAGGGCAGCCGACCTCCTGTCCGACCTGTTGGCCAGCCGGTCGGCAGACCTGTCCCACATATTGTCTGGACAAATTTTGCCATGTCCGGCCGGTCGACCAGCCGGTCGGATGGTCCATCCGACCTGCTGTCCGACTGGTCATTAGACCGGTCGGCTGTTTGAGTCTTCTTTCAACGCTGCTGGTCAAGGACCAGTGTGACCGGCCGGTCGGCAGGCCTTATCTAGCCCAAATTCAAGCTGTTTTTCTGCTGAAATATATACGCCCCACTAAGGTGATTTTCCTATGGTTTTTCATAGTTGGGCACTTACTTAATGAATGTCCAAGACAGATCATCTTGACCTTAAGACCATAGATTAAATGGCTAAGATTAGTATGTTTAGAATTCCATAAATATGGGTGTTTTGGGATCCTATGGGCTGTCTATATGCAACTTACCTTTTGAACTTGTTTTAGCTTAAACTTGAGTGTGAAAATCTGCTTTGGTCTTCAAGTCTTGAGTCTTCAATCTTCGTTGGGGCTCACCAGACTCGACTGACTTACATAATCATGGAATTGACAATATGATGCACTAATTAGTGCACTAACAATCTCCCCCTTTGTCAATTATGTGACAAAACACAACGTAAGACCATTCATATCTCCATATCATGAATATCCTAAAACCAAGAAATACTATTACACTCAATTACATGTTAGAAAAAAATTTACAATTTAAACTTTACAAAGCGACATGTACAGACTTAAAATGTCTTTGATTTCTCCCATCAACACTTGCACCTAAGAAAGCCTAAAAAAACTATATAAATCGGCTTTTAGTGGGATATAGTTCTCCCCCTTTTTGTTAGTAATTAACAAAGGTTAGATTGCAAAAGAATATGCCTATAAGAGCAGCGATGCTAAACCATGAACAATAAGCAATAAAGCGCAGAAAATATGTCAATCATACGATTTAAGGGAAGAGATAGTTCATGAAAAATATAGGAGGAAAGAAGCGACATAAACCATCATGATATACATTGAAACAATATAAGCACAAAGGGCATTTCGCCCAATCAACCAACCTCCCCAAGTGACATATTTATCAAGATCAATTAAGCAAATAAGCTATATTTAAATAGAGTAATGAGTCAAAAGGGCTTAATGCCCAAACCATCCAACCTCCCCCTATCAATATACCAAGAAAATGCAATAGACTTATCAATATAGCATTAATAGACCAGAATTAGGCATTTTACCCGAGCCATCCATCCTTCTAAAAATCAGATTTTCATTTAAAAGTGCATGCTTACATGATTTTTTGTGAAGGAAACAGATGATAGGCCAAACGTTATGGACCTATAACATGAGTCAATGGTGTATATAGCCCAATCGGCTAGTCTTACTCAATTAGTAGTCAATAAGGCGCAAGACTCGAAGCGAATATAACTTTAAAGCACAAGTATATACGAAGAAAATATCATTATCTCAAAAAGATGTATCAATATAGCTCAAAAAGAAGAAATCCAAACATGTGATGCCATAAATAGATATAACTGTAAAGCTCAGACATCAAAGGGTCTAACAGTCATCCAAAATGTATAAATATATAACATGATGAGCAACTAGTGCCTTGGTCACCCAAAAAGATACTCCTGACCAAGAAACATGATACAACATATAACGATGCTAAAAATTAGTCCCGTCGCCCAGATCTGGTGGTGGCGCATCGCCATGAGCAGATTGCTCCCAAGCCTCCAGACGCCTGTCAATCTGAGCAAGGCGAGCCACAATAGCCTCCTGCTGCACGAGGAGAGTGGCATGTCCCTGAAGCAGCTGAGAATTGGTCTGATCTAATCTCTGCTCGATCCGATCAAGTCTCTGTGTAAGATGGTCCTGAAGCTGGCATATCTCAGAGAGCAATGCAGGAGGAACTGCAGATGAAGATGGATGATCAGAGGGCGAAGATGTGCCACGACGTGAAAATGCGCGAACTAGAGTGCTGAAATGCCCTGGATGCTGACGAGGATCCTCAGATGATCGTAGAGTAGGCTCAGGCTCATACTCACTATGCTGTGGGACCTCCTACTGCTGCCTCTACTGCCGCTGATCCCTTCTTCAGTTGAAGCTCTGCTTGAGTGATTTACATTCTGGCGATAATGGATTTGTTGAGGAGGATAGGCCTGATAGGTTTTTCGGTTGGATTTACAAGACCTATAGAGTTGGAAAATTTCCCTATGAGGCACCCAAATGGAAGGCCTGCTGACTGACTGCCAGTCCCCAAAATAACAGAGTGAGTGGTGTTCCTGATCATAGAGGAGAGACACATCTTCTCACCCTGACTGACTTGATACAGAATAGTCACCATGGACTCAGTCAAGTCAACTTTGTTGCTCTTACGAGCATAGACGTTTCTGAAGAATAAGTTGTGGAGAATCCGCTAGTCCCACGTCATATAAGAAGACCGTAGAGCACAACCACTAACCTCCCTAGTGATCTCCCCGTCACAAAGAACACCTATCGTATCAAGCATAGGTGGAGCCTCCTCGACAAAATCAGGAAGATCACTCGGATTAAGAATGGGAATGTTAATAGCTTGAGATATGGATTCTAGACCGAAAGTCCATACACTGTTGTTGTAATGGACAGTGAAGGACATGGGATCTTCAATGGTGTCTTGACAGCAGGCATAAAATTTACGAACAATATTTCTTTGCACAGGACCTCCCATATGTAACACTGGCTCCCAATCTATTGCTCTCAATAAATTTACAACATTGTAGGGTTCTAAGTCCCCAAGAGAGGCTGATCTCTCACAAATCACGTCTCGGTCACCAAATTTTTCCCAATTGGCAAGATGAAATATGTTAGGACCTCGAGATTTAGAGGGGGATTTAGAGGTTGAAGCTACCCCTTTTCCCTTGAAAGCTATTTTCTTGGATTTGAGTTGGGAGGGCCCCTCATCATATTGTTTCTTTGAGCGGCGTTCACGCCGAGGAGGGGGCTCATCTCTCCCACCATGAGAAGAAATGATAGTAACCAATGATTCACACAAATCTACCCTAGGTTTCAAAAGAAAAGGATACAATAAGGTACACTCAAATAGAAACCCTTACCGGAGAAGATGACAAGAAAAAATGAATTTGGAAGAGGAATGCACAACCTTGGGAGCTTCAATCCTTGTTAGGAGACCTAAGATACCTTGAGGAGGGCTGGTGAGAGCTTTGGAGTGAAAATGGAGAGATAAGAAATGTAAAATGAGTGAAATGTATAAGTCCGACCTTCTTAAATAGGGTCGGATAGCGCCCGTTGGACGTGTGCGGGCCAGTCGGACCACAAATTTTTTAATTTCCTCCCCTTTTAAAAAAGAAATTTCTCTGGCGCCTACTGGACAACTGCCTGCTGGTAGGACAGGGGTCACCGGCCGGCCGGACCTCAACAAAAACGCTCATCTTGAGTAGTTTTTAGGATTCACAAGGATGGGTCTGCTTTCGTGTTCTCAAATATGATTTGTTTGAGACTTAATTAAGCAATTTGGGTTGGCCAAATGTTCATGATCATTAAACATAAACAATTTCAAGGTTAACCATATGATTTTATGAGATTTTGATGCCTAAGATGACTAAGTTTCAAGACACAATGAGATAAGAGACCTTATTATCAGGTTTTCCTATTATGCTTAGGAATGATGAGGCTAAGAACCTCAGAATTTACTACAGAATGCCAAACCACATTTATCTAAAGGCTAACAACTTGCAAAACAGATAATTTGTTAGCCAATCCTCAATGCACAGCCACCAATGTATTTTTCCATGATATTCCAAATTTATCAAATCCACGGGGCTGGCATAAGGCTATGAGATTACTTGCCCTACATGACCCACTTGGCCATAATCTCTATCTTCATAATTAGAGGATGTTTCTTTAACACTCAAGGTGTTATGGTCAAATGCTTTCTCCCAAATTTATAGATGTAGGGAGAGAAGGGTGTTGAAGATTGTCAAGGTTTGCATGATTTCCCGCTCTTCATCACTACATGATTTAGAATATAGTTATCCCATTTTGCTACCAAATCACTCCCAATATGTTATAATAGAGCATGAGGAGGTAGCATGACCATAACCATCTAAATGTGGCAAAGATGTTTAATTGAAAGATTTTCATATAATTACACATGTTTCATCAAAACACATCATCTCAGTCATAAAGATAAATAAATAATAGCATGTAAGGACTAAATTTATTAAAAAAGAATTTGAGGCTAAGATCCTCAGAGTTTATCATGAAGTTCAATAATTTTAAGGCTAACATTAGAAACATTTAAACCTGCAAAAGACAAAAAAAAACTTGTTAGCCAAAATCCAATGCACAGCTTCCCATGGATTCTTAAGATAAATGGACTAAACATAATCCAAGAAAGCTGGCAAAGGGCATGGAGGATTACTTCTCCTTCACGACCCATTTGGCAACAACTTTCATTATGCCGAGGTCATGTGAGGATCTATTAAGAGTTCTCCTCTTTCCAGTAGAGCTGTTCTTTTTATATGAATGCTCATAGCCCATCCTCATTTCATTAATCATTTTTTTTTGTCTTATCATTGATTAGGGCTACTTGTTTGAGTAAGGCATTCATCCGAGCATCATTCCTTAGAGGAGTCAAAAAATTTCTCCCCATATTCTTTTGATTCTTAGGGGGACTCCAAGTGTGGTGCGCTTCTCTCCCTTTTGGAATAGATTTACCTATCTTGCACTGGGAGGGAGAGAAATATGGGTGTTTAAAGGCTAAACATTCAGATTTTAGGTGACCCACATCACCACAAGCATGACAAATAGGGGATGCTTTGGTTTTACTTCCCGATGCACCATAGTTCTTTCTCACCATAGGAGGGACAGAAGTAGTCTTAGAGATATGACTGTTAAAACCAATTCCTCTTCTGTCCATAGGTGATCTCCCTACGCCCAAGAGCTTTTCAAGATTTTCTTCTACCTTAGCGAAGCGTCTTCTAGAGTCAACAACTTGACATTTAAGACGATCAATTTCAACATTTTCCTATTTGAGTTCTTTTTTAAGGCTCACATGTTTATCAAGGTTCTCACCATTCATGAAATTTTCTTTTTCATATTCAAGAGCTTCGTTCTTCTCTTTCAGCTCTTCTAAATCTTGACATAGCCTTTGATTTTTAATTTTTAAACCATCAAGATTTTTGGATAGTTTATCATTTTCAGCCTTCATTTGTCCCAACTTCTTTATGGTATTCATATTTTCGATTACAGTTGGTTGTACACTTCTTGAAGTTCATCATCCTCACTCTCATCATCACTTAAGGAGGTATGGTTAACATTGTCTCCCTCTTTCTCATTTTCAGGGAGAGTTGTGGTGGTGGAGATCATAAGAGCTTTCACCCATCTTTGTCCACCATCACTATGGGAATCATAGGAATCGGATTCTGAGCTAGTGTCATTCCAAGTGGCAACCATGACCTTTCTCCCTTTATGTTCCTTTTCATCGATTTCTAAGCAATTGGGAGCAATGTGACCGTACTTCTCAAAATTATAGCATTTTGGCTCTTTTGATCTTCTGAAGGATTTACCTGTATGGTTCTTATGATCAAAATGCCTTCCTTTCTTGTGGTGGCCCTTGCTTTTGAAGAATTTCTAAAATTTCTTAGCCAAAAGAGCCATTTCTTCTATGTTTATTTCCTCATCATCATTTCTTTAGAAATGTGTGCTTTGTGAGAGGTTTTCAAGACTGAATATTTGAATTTTGTGGGAGGTTTGAAATGAAGCTCATGAGTTTGAAGGGATTCTAGTAGTTCTTCAACTTTCATAGTGTCTAGGTTCCTACACTCTTCTAGAGCAACAGCTTTAGATGAAAAGTGTTCCGGTAGAGATCTTCAGAGTTTTCCTACAAATTTTGCTATCCGGAACCTTCTCTCCTAGTCCACACATGTCATTGGTGATGCTATTTAGACGTGTGAAAAATTGCATGAAGGTTTCATCCTCCTCTATTTTGATATTCTCAAATTGTGTTGTAAGGAGTTGGAGTTTAGATCTTTTGACTATGCTTGTTTCTTCATGAGTTACTTCTAAAAAGTCCCATGTTTCCTTACTAGTTTGACAGTTTTGGATGCGACCAAATTTATTTCTAGAGACTGAACAGAAAATGGCATTTAAGCCTTTAGCATTAAAAACACGTTGAGCTTTATCAAAATCAGTCCGCATGGCCTTCTCTCTTGGTCTAAGGACATCCGGTTCACCTTCCTTTCTTATGGTATCCATTGAGACGTTATAACTAAATTCAACCATGTCCCATACATCCGAATCGATGGATTCTAAAAAGATGCGCATTCGAGCTTTCTATTATGGATAGTTAGATCCAATGAAGAACGGTGGCTTGGTGATATAAGTGGAATCTTCCATAGACATATTTTAAAGCTCACTCTAGGATCAACCTTAAGGCGATTAAGCCCTTATAGAGGAACCCGCTTTGATACCAATTGAAATTGTGGTTTTACCGCTAGTGAGATAAGCTTGAAGGTATGTTTATGTCCTAGGGGGGGGGGGGTGACTAGGACTTTTTTAAATTTTCTTGTGAATTTAAAAACTCAATTGCATTTATACTATAATTTAACAATTAAGTACATGTAAATGAAAGCAATTGATCACATAAGATCTAACTCGATTGACAACTATACTAAGATAAGCATTTAATCAAATAGTTCATATGCATTCTTGTATTAATCATTCAAAGATGGCATATGAGCATTTTTTTCAAACATAAGATGGGCATTCAGTTAAGCACTTATGTGATTGATCAATAAAGGACAATAATAGACAAAATACATTCACCACATTGCACACGATGTATAGTGGTTGGACAATGAGTCTACTCCACTCCCGGTTTAAGTACTCAACTCCTTTGAGGACACCGGCATTCACTATCAGAGGTTTTAAATGAGGTTTACCTCTCAACCTTTACAACCTACACAAGGTCTATTCCTACATAAGGACTCCTCAAATTCTACACAAGGACAACGCACGTATTCTCCCGTGTCAGAGGCCTACGCAAGGACTTCCACGTCCTACTCAAGAACAACTCCGAGATTGGGTCACAATCTCTAGACCCCAATCTCAACAAGAAGAGGGAATCAAACAATGGACTCTATAAGCTTAAACACTTACAAGAGATGAGCCCCGATTCAGCACCGTTGAGTAGCTTCAGCTTCCACGAATGCTTTGGCTCCTTTCCCCAGTTCCACGATCAGTCACCAATGCATATAATGATCCTAGACTAGTGTCGGATAGGTGGGAGGAGATATTGATGTTCCATTTGCCTATTACAATGTAATGGTTAATGAAGGAACAATCAATTTGACCATTCAATGGCTATAAATGACTTCAAGTTGTAGATTCAATGATAGGGACAACCATGAATGCCATGCTTGAGTTCATTGTTCAAACCAAGCTTTAAATACTTAATATAGTGCCATTAATGGCTAGGTTTGAAGAATGAACTTAAGACTATGATGAGCAAAAGAGATTAGGTGAAGGTCTTAATTGCCTCTCTTAATGCTCTAAATGGGTATGCAAGAGATGCCATTAAAGGCCTCAAGAAATGCCTTTATAGAGGCCCAAAAACGAGTACAAACAGATATAAAATGCTCATATTCCGACCTGCCTGGGACGCCCTACAGCCGGTCCGATTTGAGGTCCGACCTGTCAACTGGCCTAGCCTTAGATGGGTTGGGTAAGTGGTCTAGAAACCACAAACTTGCTGGACTAAATTTGGCATATCCGACCTACTCGCCGGCCGGTCGGATAGGGCAGCCAACCTCCTGTTCGACCTGTTGACTGGCCGGTCGGCAGACTTGTCTCACATATTGTCTGGAGAAATTTTGCCATGTCCAGCCAGTCGGTCGGCCGGTCGAATGGTCCTCCGACCTGCTGTCCGACTGGTCATTAGATCGGTCGGCTGTCAGAGTCTTCTTTCAACGCTGCTGGTCAAGGATCAGTGTGACCGGCCGGTCGGCAGGCCTTATCTAGCCCAAAATTCAAGCTATTTTCCAACTGAAATATATGCGCTCTACTAAGGTGATTTTCCTATGGTTTTTCATAGTTGGGCACCTACTTAATGAAGGTCCAAGATGTTCGCTCGCCTCAAGTGTAAGGCTGCGATGTAGTAATAAATCTCGGTAAGACCGAGGTCGATCCACAGGGAAAGGGGTAAACAATTCCAAGTACTCTAATAACTAGAATCTAAGAAGTTTAAGAAAGTAGTTTTTCACATGAAATAGGAAAATCTGAAAATAAGAAGAACTAGAGCATCAAGGATCCACTTGTAGTAGTCCAATGCCAATCCATTCATCCAAGTACAACACAATTAGAATCAAAGTCCTATCTCTCATCTAATTGGAAGATATAACATTCAAGCACAAACAGTCCCACTTAAATCTGAAAATCAGATTTCTAGTTCTAATGAAGCACATAGAACTTGAACTTGCAGCCTTCAGAGTAACAGCCATGCCTATGGACTATGGCATGCTCAAGGGTTACTACAATTCAAATTCAAACAACCCAATCATGGTAATTTCAGAGAATTGCAAGGAACTCATGTCCCGAGCACACAAACTCTCATAATTCATCTAAAAATCCAAACTTTATTCAAACTAGAACTTCAAAATCCAAAATTAAGAAAATGGTACTTGAAATAAAAGAATTAAAGCATTGGAACCAACTACAAATTTCACCTCTAGCTCTAGCTAAGAGGTTAGCTAAGGAAAAGCATATTAAAACTAGAACTAGAACTAGGAAAAGGAAGAAAAACTAGCTGGAGGAGGCTAGGTAGCCTCCTGGGACTTGAACTCCTTGCTTCCCACGTCCTTGGTTGATTTGGAATAGAAGAGAGCACCTCCTTTTATAGTGCAGCAATAGTACAGCAACATAGCAGAATTTGTTTCGCTTGGTACGGCTTAACCAATGGTCGGATTGCCTTCAAATTTGGTTTGTAGGTTCCTTGTAATGTGATATTCCAAATAGATGATTTAGATTTCCAAGATTATCCTCTGAATGGGCCCACCAATCACATCACCGACCGCCTCTCAAAATCGCGTACTTTGGGTACCTCCAGAACCAGTCATCTTGCTTTCAACGCCCCGGAGTGTACAGAGGTCGGATTGATTTCAAATTTTGAACATTGGTAGAAAACTTCCTCCTCTACATGATGGACGGATTAGATTGTCCAAAAGAATCCCAGAATGTGGTCCGAAAATTAGAACACTTAGGGCTTTTATAAACTCTGCACAGTTGGATCTTTCTGGATGGTCCATCTTTCTTCAACCGGTACGATCAAACCACACATCCTTTTGATCTGAAACTTTTGTGGTTATTCATATATGGATGTTTCTAAAATATGGTCAAAGTATATTCTTCATATCATCAATGATGAGTCCTCTGGACCGGCCCAGAGTTGAACAGCGAAATCTGAAACTTTCTGGACAGTTCGTATTGTTTTGGCCACCACGGTTAATCCGTAGCTCCAATCGATACGAAACCACTTGGGTTAGTTCGGCGTCGAGATCCTCTTCGACATGGATGTGTTGGATTTCCAAATATCATCAAGATGGCTTCAAAAAAGTGATCCGAAAAACTAGAAACGGGAATGGCCTGCTGTATGCAATCTGGAAGTTGAACTTTGCATGGCCGACCGGTCACGACCGGTCGGACAGGGCTGGCCGACCGGTCATGACCGGTCGGACAAAGCTGGCCTTGCTCCAGGGAGTGCATCCGACCGGTCATGACCGGTCGGGCCTTCTTGGCCGACCGGTCTTGACCGGTCGGACCCAGTTTTGCTTATTTTTCTTCTTTCTTTTCTTCTCTCCTTCCTCTCTCTTTGCTTTCTTCTTTCTTTGGTCCACCTTGGGCCTTCATTAAAGGCTCCAAATGGCCCCTTTTTGGTCTCTAATTGAGTGAAGTCCGCTCTCATCCCTACAATCACAAAACATGCATTAGATGGGCCTTTTAATCATGAAAACCATGCATACCATGTCATGTAGTGGACAATGCAACGTATAAATTGGAGGTTCAACACACCCCCCAACCAGCTTTTTGCTAGTCCCGAGCAAAACATGCGTGAATAAGTTCAAACTTCCAAACCCAACTCTCTTTCAGAAACCATGTTTCTATCCATTCCAAGATATACAAGTATAAAATTTGGAGAAATTAGGTGATAGAAGCTGAAATCTTGGACTCTCAAAACATAATAAGTGTCTACATGAAATTCCCGCTAATTGATTGATAAATAGAAGAACTCGAACAAATTCAACCTAGTGTGCATAGTGAAAGTTCATCTCATGAGTTTCTAGGATCATCTTCTTCATAGATTAAGTAAACCAAGGATTTTAAGGTGCACAGAGCAACAACAAGCCTATGACAGGAATTTGCCTTACCGTCCTTCCGACGCCTTTCACACTACGTCCCATTTCCGGCTTTGGTTACGGTTCGACTATCCCCCGGTTGGTAATAGGTAGCCCTTTTCAAAATTTTCCACCATTTTTCCTTCATTCCCGATTTCATCCTTTCTTTCCTTTTTCTTTTAAAATTAGATAGGATTTTTAAAAATCTATATCTTTCATTATTTTCCCATGGACAAGGATGGACAAAATACCCCGGCTTGGTTTCTCAACACCTTTATATCAAAGTCTAGCTAATCCACAAATCACATAAACCTTTCAACTCATGAAAATCGTGTAATGTGAACTTGGTGTGAAGGTGTTCAAATTTTCTATCAATCACAACAATAGGGGAACTAACATATAAAACCATTATGTTGGGAGAAATTCAAGACTTACAACATCATGCACTCCGTATCTCCTCTTCTTATACTCATATCATCTCGAATGCATGGAAATAAGGTTTTCTTAAAGAGTTTTGAAATTTTAGAAAATTCGAAAAAATTTGCGCATGTGAGGCTCGAAATGTTTTGGGATCCTATGGGCTGTCTATATGCAACTTACCTTCTAAACTTGTTTTGGCTTGAACTTGAGTGCAGAAAGCTGCTTTAGGCTTCAAGTCTTGAGTCTTCAATCTTCGTTGGGGCTCACCAAACTTGATTGACTTACATAATCACGGAATTGACAATACGATGCACTAATTAGTGCACTAACAGCTAAGAGTTTTAGCCGTTCATGATCCAAGGAAACATGAAAGCAACTAAGAAAAACATTAAAAAACTAGAAGAACAAACTAGGAGGAGTTGTAGAACTCTGAATCCGACTTCCGCCGCCTCCCACCATGGTAAATCTCTTCTAGGATGCCTTAGGAACGAGCTAGAGGAGTCCTTTTATATGTTTGAAGCCTTAGATGCGAAGAAACTTTTGGAAAATCTGTAAAAATTGCGCTTTGCGCAGCAAATTTAGGAGCTTGTAGAATCTCTGTTATGTAGACGACCGGTCGCACGATCGGTCTGAGCTCACGGATGACCGATCGTAAAAGGCCAAAAATCGTCTAGTGAGTTTTCTGAAATTCAAACCCAAATTTTTAATTCAGCGACCGGTCGAACGACCGATCTAAGTAGTGGACGAATGGTCGTGATTGGTCCAGCAACGTTTGGCAGCAGGGTCCTCCTATTAAATGTTCGGACCGGTCGGATGAGCGGTCTTCAGTGTAATTTTCTGCACTTCTTTCTTCTCTCCTTTGCTTTCTTTCTTCCACCCTTTGGTGCTTGGTCTTTTGATCTTCAATGCTTGTAAATAGCGTCTCTAAGCCTTCAATTGGTGAATTCTCTCTCTCATTCCTACAATCGTAAAATCACGCATTAGAATAGTCTTTAAGCTTGAAAACCATGCATAGTTAGTGATGAAATAGGGTTAGAATATATATATTTAAGAGCTTAACACCATCTGATTGAATTTGAGATTAATTAGATACTTTTGGACCCCACAAATCTTGGTCATTCAGAAGGGTATCAGTTTGACTACTGCACTAGACAACAAATATGGTCTGAATTACATCAATCAAATGAAGAGGGTAGACTGATCAAATTAATCCCAAATTTCATACGTATATTTTATATCAAGTATATTATCATCACACAAAATTTAGGACTAGGTGGATATTTGTGGACACCATAAATTTGGTCCGTTCAAGAAGGTGTTAGTGTTAACCACTGCATAAGACAACAAATCTGATTTGAATTGCATAAATCACATGAAGGGGTTAACAGATTGGATTGATCTCAAATAAGTATACTATCGCCACAAAAAATTTAGAACCAATTAAATCTCTGTGGACACCATAATATGAGTTGTTCAACTGGGTGTTAGTGCTGACCACTACACTGGATAACAAATATGGCCCAAATTGTATAAATTGGATGACTAGGTTAGACATATCATATTGACCCTAAAATTTGGTACATATAATTTTTATAAAGTATACTATAATCAAACAAAATTTGGGTCCAATTGGATCACTTTAAATACCATAAATCTAGGTTGTTAAGAAGGGGTAAGTGCTGACCAGTATTGCACTGGGCAACAAACATGGCCCAAATTGCATAAATTGGATGAATAGGTTAGACAGATCAAATTGAACCCTAATTTGGTATGTACATTATTTATCAACTATACTATCATCATACATCATATGAGCCCCGCAAACACAATCAAATTAAAAGAGAATAATGTAGAAAAACATGTACAAATGTGGGCCTCCATTGGATTCATTGTTGGATTTCATTCCCATGCTTTCTCAATGGGATTTCATTCCCATAAATCCTCAAAGGAGTAGCTCACTTAGATGTGGTTTGGGGCCACCCAAACACCACCATTATATCATGGTGGGGCCACTTTAACATACAAAAAAGAAAGGAAGAAATAAAGAGATGGATCTAACCACCTTAGGTTTAATGGCTTGGATATTCTTCTCACAATGGTGGCCCACCTCCTCTCTCTCTTTCTTTCTCTCTTTCTCTCACTTTCTCTCTCATTTTCTGGAATTTTTCCGCTAAAAATGACTAACCACCTTGGTTAGCTCTCTTTTGTGTAGAGAGATAACTATAGGTTATGGGAGAGGGGTTAGTTTACTTAGGCTAACTAGTTAGTAGGATATGATGCATTGCATAGCCATGGCTTATTGGAGGGTGATAATGTCACAAGGAGAATGTGCATGTGGTTTGAGTGGGGTGAGGTGTCATGTGCATGTGATGCTTGTGTGGTGAGTGGACCATGACATCATGGTGAGGAGTGTGTGTATGTGCGGGTCTTCTTACACTTACGCACTTGAGTTCTTAGTGTCGTATCTCACTAACAGAGCATCGCACGGACAAACGGATGGTACCTCTACGATCGAAGTGATGTGACAATCAATATGATGGGGTTTTTGAAGTTTAGGAGTTCGGATCACCAAGGTGCATACTGCGCATGGATAATCTAAGTCCCGCTCTAGGTTCCGAGCAATGTGCACTCATGCGCAGAAGAGATGTGGGGTACCAAAGTACTACAACATGCACGAAGGTCGCCTACGAGTGGGTAGCCGCGACAAGTGTATAGACACACTACCGATCACTAAGAAATATTGGGGTATTACAGTCTTGCATGAAACTGATGTAATGACATCTTTTGTAGTACAATCGCTGTTATTAAACTTGAGGTTAATTGTATGGTAACTGCATTACTCAATCGAGGGAGTTTACCAAAAATGTCAATATCTATATATATATATATATATATATATATATATATATATATATATATATATATATATATAGAGAGAGAGAGAGAGAGAGAGAGAGAGAGAGAGAGAGAGAGAGGAATGCTCACCCGCGCACAGTTCTCACGGGAACTCGTGAGCACTTTTTTAAAACTCATCACACGTGATGTAACCAAAAAATCTGACCGTCCACATGATGCAGCACCCCAAAAATACCCATAGGGCCCAACTTTTACTCTGATTTAGAACTTTGGTGGGCCATGGAAAAGGAAACAATTTCCTCCCTTGATTTACCTCTCTCTCTCTGTTATGGCCCACCAGAATTTTGGATTAGGTTGATTTCCTCCCTAGGGTTTTTTGGGGTGCTGCATCACGTGGACGGTTCAGATTTTGGGCTCACATAAAGTGTGATGAGTTCTCAAAAAGTGATCATGAGTTCTCATAAGAATTGGTGCATAGGTGAGCATTCCTCTCTGTCTCTCATTATATATATATATATATATATATATATTCCTTTTTTTTTAGGTTAGCTGGGTTGTAGTTTGCCATGATGTTTTGGATGGGGTGTTCCTCCTTAGGAGCAAGGAGAGAGTGCAACTGGGGGATCATCGGGCGCCCGACCAGATAGGGTCAAGTGACCGAAACTATCTAGATGAGTGTTGAGCTCTTAATTGTACATATTCTTACCCCAATTCATCACTCATAATGCAAGGTTTTCATGATTTAAAGACTAATCTAATGTATGAATTTATGATTGCAGGAATGAGAGGGACTTCATCCCATTGGAGACCAAAAAGGATACATTAGGACCCTTTGAAGGAAGGCCCAAGGTGGACCAAAGAAGAAAGAAGAAAGAGAGAGAAAAGAAAAGAAAGAAAAGAAGAAAATATTCAAGGGCCGACCGGTCCAGACCGGTCAGCCGACCTGCCGGCCTCTGTGAAGCATACAGGACAAGGGACCACTTAGTCCGACCGGTCGGCCAACAGGTCGGTGCCCTCTGGGCACTCCATGGACAGAAAATCAATCTGGTCCACCGGTCTTGACTGGTCGGCCATCAATTCAGGAAACCTCCAGCAGTACTCTGACTGTCAAACAGCGAGGTCTGATCGGTCGTGACCAGTTGGCCAGCCCAGTCCGACCGTTCCCGACCGGTCGGCCATGCGTTCAAATAACAATTTCTATTCTGAGCTCCGGATTTCTCTGCGCACTGCGTAACCTTATGCAAATTCTGGAAGATTCCGATGTTGCGGAGCCTCCCCACTATAAAAGGACACCTAGGGATCGTTCCTAGGGTATTTGAGAAGGGTTTGAGCAAGGTGGGAGGGGGCAGAAGTGGATTTCGGAGTTCCACAACTCCTCCTAGTTTGTTTGCCGTTTTTATGTTTTCTTTAGTTTGTTTCATGTTTCCTTGGATCATGAACGGCTAAACCTCTTAGCTAGGGCTAAGAGGTGAAGCTTGTGGTGAATCTAAGATGTTTCAATTCGTTTGATGTGGTTTTAAGTTGGATTTCATGTTTAAGAACAATGGTTTGAAGTTTAATTCAAGTTCTAAGTAGTTTTTCTTAGTCTTATGATTACTCATGGATGTTTGGAAGAAGTACTTGAGTTCTTAATTGTTGTGTGTCGGTCTAGACTTGTATGATCCGAGGAATTGGAGTACGCTCTAGTACTATGATCTTCATGTGGGAACTTCCTACCAAAGTTCTATTTTTATGAATTTCTGAAGTATGTTTGAGACTGTGTATGTGATTTGAATCAAGTTCAAATCATAATTTAGTTTTATCTTGTGACAGGATTCAATGATAGTTATGATTGTGATCTTAGCCTATTGGAATTGGGACTAACCTATGCACTTGAGTATGCTTGTCTTAGCTTGCATTGAGTGAATCATACACATGGCTCTTACATATGGCAGATTGTTTGGTTTAACTGCTCTATCATCCGACTAGATAGATCTTAATTTTGATTCTAGTTGAGAAAGTAAGAAACCACAGCGGATTGAGCATCAAGGATTGCTATAAGTGGATCCTTGAGCCCCTAGTGCCTTTTTTTATAATTGTTTACTTTCAATTTAGTTCAAAGTTACTATTTACATCAATCTTCTACAAATCTAGTTGTTAGCTTTTCCATAGAAACTATTGGAAGTATTTTGTGAATTCATACATAAGTCCCTGTGGATCGACCTCGGTCTTATCGAGATTATTACTACATCGCAGCCCTACACTTGGGGAAGCAAACAATGAGTCAGTTAGTTGTTGGACAATTTCGGATAGTCTCGGGTGACCGATGGATTAGTGATCGAGTGGCCGAGACCTAGATCGGGCAACCGACAGTGGAAGTTCAGGTAGACGAAACTCGACATTTTTTTTAGTTTACTCTTTAGATAGTTTGGGCTATTATTGGGCGCTCGACAGTGTCGGGTAGGGTGACCGACGTCCGCGCGGACTGCATTACATAGTTTCCTATTTTGGTTCTAACTCTTATGAAGTGTTATATAATCACTTGCGATTAGGGTATGGGAACAAAGACTCCACATCCTAAAGGAGAGAGAAAAAGAAGAAGAGTTTGAGAGAGAGAGGTATGAAGATTGAAGAGAGAAACATTTGGGCTCCTAATGATTCATCCACAAGCGCTAGCGCATTCAAACCCTCTTCTACATCCTAGGATCGATGAGATCTCTTGCTACAATCCGAAGATTGCACACCTAAGTGTAGGTAGCGAAGTAGTAAAATATTCGGTAAGACCGAGGTCGAACCATAGGGATTGAGGTTAAGAACACTTAGAGGAACTAGTTTAGATAAAAGAGATGAAATATGATTTAATCCACATGAGTGGAGCAAGTTGTGTGTGATGAAAGACAGGAATAAAAAGGGGCGAACGCATTAGGGATCCATCTTTGAGTAATTAATAAGGCTTTATTCATTGGTTCAACTATAACTCAACTGGAATCGAGTGAAGATTCATTCCAGTCGGAAGATGAAACTGTTTAAACCATTTGCATATTTCATAAAAGATAGTGATTTAAATCGATTGATCTGACCATGAAGCACTCGTTAGTTGATCGCAGAGAATTCCAAGCATCCACTATGCCCGAAGTCGACAATGGATCAAGGAATTATACAGATCAACAACTTTGTCAAAAAGTCAATCGATAAGATCACAAATCATACAATCAAATGCATACTTACATGATAGAAGGCTTTGATTAATTGATCCAACCGTTAAGATTTCGTCTATGTATCGCAAGGAATCCAAAGCATCCAATGTGACCGGAGTCTACAATGGAACAAGGGATTTTACAGATCGATGACTTTACCTGCACTAGTTCGATGACCATAGGAAATCCAAAGCATCCATCATGCCCGAAGTCGATGATGGATCAAGTGACTTTATCGATCATGAACTAACTAATTGATGTGCATGGTAATCCAAGCATTCAACGTACTTGGAGTCGACGATGGATCAAGGGCCATGCACAACAATAGCGTCTGTCGAGGTAGATAACCAAACCAATCAACCAAAGAGAACTCCAACATTCACATCACCATGATGAACCAAAGCTTGCAATTTTCTTCAAAGGCTTCACTCCTAGCCTTAGCTAGAGGCTTAGCCAACCATGCTACAATGTAAGACTAAATTCACTACAAAGAAAAAAGAGGCCGGATCTACTACTCAGTAGTGTAGTATAAGCTAATCCTACAAATACTTGTATTTTGACATTTTCTACATTGTTCATGACATCTAATCCGTCCATCATGTGCATCTAAACAGTCTTTCATCTATTGTTAAAAGAGATTCTAAAGGAGATCTTTGGTGGGCCACGAGAGCAACAAAATCATCTCATCCCCTCACCAATTCTAACAATGGGCATTTTTTGCATTATTGAAATAAGGAATGCTACTTGTAGTGGTTTGAAAAAAGCATCTGCACACTTGGATATTCACCCCCTTACATTCTAAAAATTACTGGCTTGCCATCCAATTTCTGGTTTGCGTTATGAAGATTGAAATGGGCCCACTTTTTTTAACATTAAAGATCGACATGTCCATTTTGTTGCTCGTGTACTTTTCGTCCATTGACAAAAAAATTAGACTATTCTGAATACTTTCTGGATTACTGGAAGTCTAAATGTTTAATTTTTTGGTACTATTAAGAACAACCTCTCTTTTATGGTCCACCCTATTGTTATATTTTTCTCATATTTTTAGGTATTTTCAAACACAATCTATATAATTTAATTATCGGAATGGATTTTGAAGAAACCTAATTGTGTGCCTAATGTAACGGCACACATACATGTGCGAATATTGTCTGCCGGTACTGAATCAATCAATTAACTTGTTAGTTAGCGGCTCCAACAAATATGGTGTGACCCTATCTATTGGACCCATGTTCATGTTTGTATTATATATCTTAACCATTGTTCCATTTTTTACCGGTCATATTAGAACAAGAAATGAAAAATTAAGAAAATATAAAATTGAATTGGATCACAATAGTTGAAATAGTGAAAATTGAGCCATCAAGCTTGAAAATTCTGTTTCTAGTGATATGATAAACCTCACAAATGGATATTCTTGACTTTCTAGAATGATTTGAAAAATAATATGTTAAGATTTAGAATATATAGGTTAAGATGGTGTCCACACTACGGGACACACTGAGTTCAAACCATCCATGTTTAACATAAATGACATGAAATGATGTGTAAGCAGCTTCAGTAGGTTGTAAGACATTACAAATGGGTGTACATGCGTTATCAATGAGGGACATACTTTAATGTGTATATTTGATACACTCTGTCCATCCATTTCAACACGTAATTTTATGTATTGGGAAAAAAAGATCAAAACAAATTGAACAATCTAGTGGGCCATACCCATTGAAGAAGTGTGCATTGAATGTCTACTACCCGATTAAAATAGTATATGTTGGTTATGATGATTTAAGGTGAAGTTGTTTGATGTTACGAAATGTCACTCCAAATCGGGTCGAATTTGGTGTCGAGCTTAAATGCACTATCACATGGTGGTCATAGAAACATGAGCCCAAATGGGGCCTACTTGAGGTACATAAACTGAGTTCACACTAATCGGGCACTGTTGGGGTAAATTGGTGTGAAATGGTATGAGGTGATCTAATCTTCGTCCAATGCTCCTAAAATTTTGTGTCGCACTTTATTGTATCATGAAGAGGATTTTCAGAAATTTCGATTGTATAAGGACCGTTGGATGGTCCTGAATAGACTATCCATTAAGATGGGCCTTATATGGGTTAAGTTATATGAAGTGGTCTGATTTGACAAATTTCTTTTCCGATTCGCCTTGAATTTGGTCTCGCACTTCATCGAACCATGAAGACCTTGTTAAATAGATTTCGACTAGGAATGGGCCTGTTGGAGAGACCAAAACTTAGTTCACATCAATCAGGGAAGTTTAGTAGTGAGGTTATGTGAAGTGGTATGATGCGACTTAATCTTAGTCTGATTCAGCTCGACGTTGGTGTTATACTTTGTCAAACCATGTGGAGCCTGCTAAAGAGCTTTCAGCTTAGATCGGGTCTATAGAGGACCCAAACTTAGTTCATATTTAACGTTGTGTATGAATGCGGTGATGTGAAGTTGTTCGATGTGACCAAATCTCTGGCTGATATGTGACCTGAGTAATCTTCATCCGATTTATTTTGAAATTGGTATCAAGATATATTAAAGCACTATAGAGCCCGTCGGTAAAATTATGGGCCAGGTCAATCCCTTTTATGACATCGAAACCGATTGCACATCAATCGAGAAGGTTTAGGTGAAGTAGTTTGGGGTCTCACTTGACGGTTGCTAATTGATGTGAAGTGGAATGATGTGAGGAAATATTCTTTCAATCCAGATGAAATCTTATACCACGCTTGTCCAGAATATGGAGCAGCCCCAAGACATATATTGGTGGCTCGGACCCTCCCGGATGAGTCTTGAACTGAGTTCACATCAACTGGGATGTTGGGGGGGCAATTGATGTGAAGTGGAATGATGCGATGAAATAATTGTCCTATCTGGATGGAATCCTGTCGTGGGCTTGTTCCCAGTATGTAGCGGGCGATCGACATATTTTGTGTTGGGTCTAGCATGCCAGGATAGGGCAAGAACTTAGTTCACTTCGACTGGGACGTTTGTAGGAGAATTCATGTGAAGTAGAATGTTGCAATGAAATATTCATCTCATGGGGATGGAACCTTCTTTCCTGCTTGTTCTCACCATGGAGAGAGCGATTGACATATTTATAGTCACCTCTGGCCCACCCGGATAGGGCAGGAACTGAGTTCACATCGACCAGAATGTTCCAATGTGACTATTTGTGAAGTAGAATGTTACGATGAAATATTCATCTGATGGGGATGGAACTTTCTGTCATTCTTGTTCTCACCATGGAGAGGGCTATCGACATATTTCTAGTCAGCTCCAACCCACCCGGAAGGGGTAAGAACTCAATTCTTGACGACCTGGAAGTTCGTAGGAGAAGTAATGTCAAGTGGAACGATATGCTAATGAAATATTATCTTCATTTGATGGGAACAGAATCTCTTTCCGTGCCTATTTCGACCATGGAGAAGATGTAAGACCTTTTGTCATGTCGGCAAACCCCCCCCCCCCCCCCCCCCCCCCGGAAGGGGCCTGAACTGAGCTCACATCGACTATCATATACGCAGGAGAATTCTTTCTATGTGGAATGTTTTGATGAAATATTTGTCTGATCGGGATGGAATCTTATGTGCCCTTGTTCCTACCATATAGAGAGGGTAGCAACCTTTTAAAACATCGACTCTGAAAATGCGGTATAAGTTTGATTACCGCTTTTGTAGAAGCAAGAAACAAGTTACCTTATCCTAGAGGGGGGTGAATAGGACACTTTTTAAAATTACCAAATTACACACTTGTAAACATGCAAAGTATTCTTAGAGAACTTACTTCAAGCACAAGATATGCAGAATATTAATCAATAAAAACACAAGTGAAAGAAGTAAAGCAGTTCAACCATTCATCACACAACAAGAGATTTTTATAGTGGTTCGGTTATGTACCTACTCCACTCCCGGCTGATCCACTCACTCCTTGAGGGGCCGGATTTCACTATCACTATGGTTTTAAATGAGGTTAACCATAAACCTTAACAACCTACAAAAGGACTTAAAACTCAACACATGGATTCATCCTTCCATAGGACTAATCCATGAACCACTTTGTCCTACACAAGGGCTTGTCCTACTCAAGGACTTGTCCTACGCAAGGACTCTTACGAGTTTGGGTCTTCAAACTCTGAAACCCAAATCTCAAATTTGAGGAGGTTTCTTGGACTCGAAAGACTAAATATACTTAGATGATTGAGCCCCTTGATGATGACTTTGTTGAAGAAGCTTCGGCTTGCACGGAAGATACCTTCTTCAGCTCCCTCGATCAGCAACCTTGTTATGGATGACTCCTTGTAGATTCCAAGGTGAGGGATTAGGGTTTGGTTGAGGCTATATTGGGATATGGCTTTTATATGAGGAGTAGCTTCTACCTAAACCACCATTAATGGCATTGATGACAAGAGTATAACTTTGAGAGGCAGGTCAAGATGCCATTAAAGAGGGGTTGCGTTCATGATTCAATCCAAGCTTTGAATGCTCTTCAATGTTGGTCAAATTAACATGGATTGAAGTATGAACTCAACAAATCACAGGGTATGAGAGAAGGGGATCTCAAGGAGAAAGCACAAACAAACCCTAGATGATGCTCAAGGTGATTTTCACAAGATCCAACCGAGTTCCATATATAGAGATGACTTTCAACGGTCAGAAAACGGTCACCTCGATAGGATCCGATCTATCGGACATAAGTAATAGCTTGATTTGAATTTTTATTGAAAAACAGGTTCTCCGATTGATCGGACTTAGTTCCGATTGATCGGAGGACCCTGTCCGATTGATCTGACAGATAGTCCGATTGATCGTAATTTCTTCTAGAGAGTTTATGTATTTTTTTGAATTTTCCTCCGATGGATCGGATGTCCTTCCGATGGATCGGAGCACCTCATCCGATTGATCGGTCAGATGTTCCGATTGATCGTAATTTCTTCTAGAGAGTTTATGTGATTTTCTGGAATTTCATCCGATAGATGGAATCATTCTCTGATTGATCGGAGCACCCTGTCCGATTGATCGGACAGTCCTCCGAAAATGTCCAGAGAGTTGTTCAATGTTGCTGGACAAATCTCCGATTGATCGGACATAACGTCCGATTGACCGGACACCGATCGGACACATCTCCGATCGATCGGACACATATCGGAGATAGCAGATATACTATTTTTCATCTTTTAAGCAACATCTGCCATAATGGACCCTTCCATAGCTGATCTTTATGGAAGGTGGACTATAGATGGGGCTAAGAATGTAACTAGGAAGGATTGGGCCATCTATAGAAGGGTTTTGGAATCAAAGGTTTGGATGAAGAGGCTTGAAGCTTGACTGGATGAGCGATCTTCTTTGAGTAGCTTCTGTCTTCAGCCGCAAGCAGTCTTGACGACACACTAACCATGGTAATTGACAAATCTTTGTATTAACAATCTCCCCCTTTGTCAATTACCGGACAAAACCAAACCTATAAAAGTCTTGGTCCATACCACAGACTTTTCCTAGACACCAAAACCAAAATACATACATACATTGAACATGTCGAAGAAAATAAATGCTTTACACATAGACATGACTCATTACATACAAAATGTACAGACTCAATGTACAGACTAGGCTTCACTTGAACTCCCCCTAAGTCCCTGCACACAAAAGATCAACAAAAAATAACCTGGACCTTTTTGTGGGATAACTTCTCCCCCTTTTTGTCAGTGATTGACAAATGTTAGTGAAATGAGAATGCAGCACATATGTCATAGATTGAAGGAGGAAATAGACATGAACGAGCCGAGGGAGGAAGCCAAATACACATGGTCATGTAAGGATATACAAGTATATGACAGTAAGCACAGTGGGCATATAGCCCAAGCAGGCAACCTCCCCTTCTGAAATGTATATCATGACCAAACATCCCATATATACAACCCAAAATGGGGCAAGAAGCCCAATAAAGATAAAGCAATTACGCACAAGTATATATATACGCATAGGAGTCAGATAAATGAGAAATGATGCACAAAATAAGTAATATCAAAATATCCAAATCCAACACAGGATCATCAAAATATCCAAAACACAATGATCATCAAAATATCCAAAACAAAAGGATCATAAAGTCAGATCCAGCAAGGAGAGCATCAAAATGTTTCAAAAAAAATCTATCAAAAGATATAACTATGAAGGTGCTGAACTCGGGTGCTAAAGTCGCCTCAAAAAGATATCCGCGACTGCACACACATGACGGATCCTAGCGAGAAATATAGATAGCTACGGAGCAGGGCCAGAGATGTCATCACGTCGACACGAGAGAGCTGATGTGAGGCGCTGAACGGCATCGTGTACGGTCTGCATCAGGCTCTCAAGACGCGTCAACCGCTCACCGTGCTGTGCTAAGGCGCCCTCCACACGATCCAGTTGAGCAATGATCTGCTCCGAGTTGGCTGGAGGAGGTGCGGAAGAGGCGTCAGATTGAAGTCACCGCTTGACCGATCGTCGAGCTGGGGTTGGCGTCAGGGCTGGGGCTGAAGACCCGCTATGGGTGCCAAACGACACCTGTGTGGGAGTATGGTAGAAGTCCCGGCTTCCACGTCATACTCTCTTGGTAGAGCCATCTTTTTTATATTGAGGTCCTTGAAGGTACGTCGAGGAATAGGATGAACCACAATATTTGTGAACCCGCAGTCTTGGCCCAGACGAGTAATGATCCAGCCAAAAGGGATGGTGTTGCAGGTGTTAGGTAGTGAATCCAGAATGTGATGCAAAATGATGGATGAAAGACATAGACGCGTCCCGTGACCAACGTGATAGAGTAGATTGACCATATTGGATGTGAGATCTGATTTGTTGGTGCTATGTGGGTAGACATTGGTGCTGAAAATTTGGTGGAGCACTCGGAATCTGTTGGACATTTCGAACGCCTGAGTGCACTACCATCTATCCACTCGGGATTGGGACCCCGGCACAAATATCATGTCCAATCAGCCCGTAGAGAAGAGTCAAGAAGATTGTCATTAGGTTAGGGGACTGTGGACTTGGGAATCCCAATGAGGTCTGCTATTGTTTGGGCTGTGATCTTCACAACGCGACCTCCGACAATGACCTCGCACGATGGAGGATTTCCAACAGGGTTGATAATTTTGGACAAGAAAACATACACAACCTCTGGATGTGCCACGCCTCCGAACCGTAGCACACCATCCCAACCGATCTGTGCGAGTGCTGGAATGCCAAACGGCTCCACGCACGACAGGACGACCTCCCACTCATAGATGATGGTGCGGGACTGAAAGCGGGATATTGTAGATGGACCCTCAGGTTGGGCAGGAGGAGCAGTAGGAGGTGGAGAACCTTGAGATGGTCAAGTAGTTTGGAGCTTCTTACTCCTGGATGTGGTGGATGGCCCCGCAACCATCTTGGACTTGCCTTTAGGGTCTTTAGGCATGGTTTTTGAAGATTGTAGGAACGGTTGAACAATGAACAGACCAAGATGGACAGGAAGGAAGTGATGTAGCAGTAAGAGCTTCAAATCCCTAACAGTGATAAGCTAATAGAGGAAGGGGGAAGAAGCAATCGAACTGACAAATCTAGAAACCTTACCTAGGAGACACGTGAAACCACCATTTTTGCAAATGAGGACAGATGGAGGGCTGGCCGAGCTACAGTCCGATCACACGAAGATGCCCTACCAGGAGAGTTTGAAAAGAAACAGAAACATAGGGCAGAATGAACAGAGCTCGCGTATATAGCCATCAGACCCCCGATATTTCCAATTGATCAAAGAAGTGTCCGATCAATCGGAAATGTCTCCAGTGACATTTGGACAGTTAAAGCCTTCCACCATGTTGCAAATGATGAGCCAGTCTATTTTGGAAGGATGTAAGCTTGAGAATATCGATTATCATTCAATTATATGAGGCTTATTCCTCAGATATACCTATATGCACATGATGTTTCCAACTAACTAGAGTGAGCATACCCCGATAGACTTCCGAAGGTGTTCAAACCTTGTGGAATCTAACGTCTTTGTAAGAATGTCGACCAATTGCCACTCGGTTTGGATGTATTCAAGATTGACCACTTTTTCTTCAACTAATTCTCTTATAAAATGGTGCCGGATGTCGATATGCTTGGTTCGAGAATGTTGAACAGGATTTTTTGAAATATTAATTGCGCTTGTGTTGTCACAAAAGAGCGTCATTTCGTCCTTATTAATACCATAATCCTTCAACATCTGCTTCATCCAAAGTAGTTGAGCGCAGCAACTACCGGCAGCAATATATTCAGCTTCAGCAGTGGACAATGAGATGAAGTTTTGCTTTTTACTATGCCAAGCAATTAAGCAGTTTCCGATGTAAAAACAGCCACCGCTCGTGGATTTTTTAACATCCATATTTCCAGCCCAATCGGCATCGGAGTACCCCGCAATGATGGTTGAGGTGTCAAAGGGGTACCTCAAGCCATATTCAGTTGTGCAGGCCACATATCTGATCACTCTTTTTACAGTATTGAGGTGTGATTCCCTAGGATCGGCTTGAAATCTAGCACATGCCCCTACGCTAAAGGCAATATCGGGTCTACTTGCTGTGAGGTAGAGGAGACTCCCAATCATACTTCTATATAAATGTTGATCAACACTTTTGCTTGAGAGGTCTTTGGAAAGCTTAATGGTAGTGGCCATAGGCGTGGTGTGTGATCGACCCAAGTCTAGCCCAAACCTCTTGACTAAATCTTTTGCATACTTAGTTTGGTTGATGAAGATTCCATTTTTCAGTTGTTTAACTTGTAATCTTAGGAAAAAATTCAGTTCGCCTGCCAAACTCATCTCAAATTCAGATTTCATTAATTCAGCAAATAAGCCAGAAAATTCTTCACAGTTTGAGCCAAATACAATATCATCCACATAAATCTGAGCAATGAGAAATGAATCAGTCGTCCTTTTAACAAATAGGGTTTTGTCAACACTCCCCCTAACAAACTTGTGAGCAATTAGAAATTGAGTAAGATGTTCATACCATGCTCGGGGGGCTTGTTTTAACCCATAGAGAGCCTTTTTCAATCGGTAGACTCTTTGAGGATAAGTAGGGTCCACAAACCCTTTGGGTTGTTCAACATAAACTCCCTCATCAAGTATACCATTTAGAAAGGCACTCTTCACGTCCATTTGAAATAATTTGAATTTGAGTGCACATGCTATGGACATGAGAATTCGGATGGATTCTAGTCTAGCAACAGGGGCAAAAGTTTCATCAAAATCAATTCCCTCGATTTGAGAGTACCCTTGAGCTACAAGACGTGCTTTGTTTCGAATCACATTGCCAGATTCATCTGTTTTGTTTTTGAAGATCCATTTAGTTCCAATGACATTCTTCTCATATGGTCTTTCAACCAGAAACCAAACGTCATTTCTGGTAAACTGTTGAAGTTCCTCTTGCATTGCAAGTATCCAAAACTCATCATTGAGAGCCTCATTTATATTTTTTGGTTCAATTTTTGAAGTGAAGCACACATGACTGTTGATGGCCTCAAGTTGTCTCCTAGTCTTGACTCCAACATCTGGATCTCCAATGATTTGATTGAGGGGATGATCCTTGGTATGTGGAACATTTTCAGAAGCTATTGAGCATTGGGAGTGGGAGATTTTTCAACAGGTTTACCTATGTGGCATGGTTCTCCCACTTCATCATCATCAAGTCTTGTATCTTCTTTGGATTGGTCATCAATGATAACATTTATGGATTCTTAAGTTGTTTTAGTCCTTGTGTTGTACATTCTATAGGCACGACTATCAGAAGCATATCCTAGAAATATTCCCTCATCGCTCTTAGAGTCAAATTTTCCTAGATTTTCTCGATCTCGAAGGATGTGACATTTGCTACCAAAGACCCTAAAGTACTTGATGTTTGGAACTTTTCCATTCCACGGCTCATATGTGGTTTTATCTAGGCCGGCTCTCAAATAGACTCGATTAATGATGTGACAAGTTGTATTCACTGCTTCGGCCCACAGATTTTTTGCTATATTTCTGCTGTTCATCATAACTGTGGCCATGTCAAGTAGAACTCTGTTTTTCCTCTCTGCTACTCCATTCTGTTGTGGAGTTTTTGGGGCTGAGAATTCATGTTTGATGCCTAGATTTTCACAGAATAGTTCAAATCGCCCGTCCTCGAATTCCCCCCCATGATCACTCCTAATACGTTTCACTGTACATTCCTTCTCATTGTGGAGTCGTTTCATGAGTTTCTCAAATTCCTCAAATGTATCAGACTTTTCTTTAAAAAATACAACCCAAGTATATCAGGAATAGTCGTCAACTATAACAAAGAAGTACCTCTTACCACCTTGACTCATTACTCTTGTGGGACCTACGAGATCCATGTGGAGTAGATCAAGGGGTTTTGATGTAGCAATGATGGATGTCTTCTTATGTGCAACTTTAATTTGTTTACCTTTCAAGCACTCTGCACATACTTCTTTTGGTTTCTTCCCAATCTTAGGTAATCCTCTTACTAATTTCTTTCTACTCAACGTAGCAAGGTTCCTATAATGGACATGACCAAGCCGTTGATTCCATAACTCAGTCTCATCATTAATGGCCCTGTGGCATACGGCAGATGGTCCCTCATCACCCTTGTTTTCAATAACATAGCAGTTATCTCAAGTGCGAAACCCTTTTAGTATCAATTTTCCAGTTTGGTCCATAATTTCGCACATTTCTTTGGAGAATTTTACGGAATGTTGTTCATCACATATTTGAGAGATGCTTAATAGATTATGTTTCAAACCGTTAACACACAGTACATCCTCAATTTTGGGCAATCCTGGCCCGGTGATGGTTCCCTTTCCAACAATTTCGGCAACACTCCCATCTCCAAAGGTAACAGACCCACCATCAAACTCAGCATAATCACAAAACTGAGTCCTGTCACCTGTCATGTGTCGGGAGCATCCACTATCAAGATATCACCTAGTGTTTCTTCTGGCTCTAAGGGCTGTATGGATAACTAAGCATTTGTTCTTTACTACCCATTTAGATACTACCCTTTTTGGAGAACCAGGCTTCTTGGTTGATTCTAGAGATGTCATTGTTTGAGCATAAGATGTTGAGTTTTTTCCTTTGCTTGATTTCTCTTGCATCAGCTCCATGGTTCTTTTGTTTAACTGTTTTACCATTTCAAGGAGCTCTTCCATTCTTTTGTCTTTCTTCGGTGGAGTGGGATAATTTCTCCTCATGTTTCCATTTTTGTATGGTGTTTGTTTTGGAGGACTCCACATATGATTCATCCTTTTTTCGGTAGGTACAAATTTACCTTTCAAGTTCCGAACCGAATTCTTAAAGATCAAGCATTCAAACTTCAAATGTCCAACATCTCCACATGCATGGCATATAGGTGAATTTTTCTTAGCGCTTCCTAATGCATTCCTAATCTTTTCAGGTTCTGGGTTACTAACCTTAGTTTGCTCACCATAGCCTAGCCCTCTTGTATTCCTACAAGGCTTACCTGATTTAAGGATATCGTCTAGTTTTTCTCTACTCTGGGCAAATCTTTCATTGAGTTGACGTTCTTGATCAAGCTGCAAGATTAGACATTGATTTGTAGATTTTGCCTTTTTCAGCTCATCTTCTAGGGTATTAATTTTGTCTTGAGCTGCTTTATTTTTCCTTTCCAAGTCACAGATCTGAAAGTGAAATCTGTTGTTTTCTCCTTTCACTTCTTGCATTTCATCAGCCAATTTATTGTTGTCAATATTAGCTTGGCTCAACTTCTTGGTAAGAAGGATGCTTTGACGAAATAACTCATCATAGGCAACTTGCAAACCTTCATTATCATCCTCGTCATCATCGGAGGATGTCACATTGTTTTCTGATAGCTCATGATCATCCTTGTCTCTTTCGCCTTGTATGTTTGGGACAATCTCCGAGATAGAGGCCATCAAAATTTTAACTGTTCCTCTCCCATCACTTTGATATTCATCTGTTTCTGAACCTGTACTCTCGAGGTTGTCCCATGTGGCTGCCATTGCTTTTTTTTTAATTTTTCTTTGGTAGGAGCTTGGCAGTCAGAGGCAATATGACCATAGCGTCCACAGTTGTAGCACTTAGGATCTTTTGGCTTGTTGTAAGATTTTCCTGTATAGCGCTTTTTGTTAAAAGATTTGCTATTTTTGTCATCCCTCTTTCCTTTGTTTTTGAAGAATTTTCTAAACTTCTTGGCCATAAGAGCCATTTCATTCATATCCATTTCTTCATCACTATCAACTACAGATTCTTGTGTAGTGTGTGAGGTTTTCAGCACTGTGTTTCTACTTTTTGGGGATTTCTTGAAATGAAGTTCATGGGTCTGTAGAGATCCTAGTAAGTCTTTTATTTTCATAGTATCAATATCTCTACATTCCTCAATAGTTATAACCTTAGAGGAGAATCGTTCGGGTAAGGATCTTAGAATTTTTCTACAAATGCGCGGATCCGATATCCTCTCCCCCAATCCCCACATAGCATTGGTGACATCGCTCAGCCGGGTGTAAAAGTCCATGAAGTTCTCATGTTCTTCCATTTTCATATTCTCAAATTGAGTAGTCAAAAGCTGAAGTTTCGACCTCTTGACTGTACTAGTCTCTTCATGAGTAGTTTCAAAGATGTCCTATGCTTCCTTAGCAGTTGTGCAATTACAAATTCTTTTGAACTCATCTGCTCAAACGGCACAAAAGATAGCACTGAGTGCCTTTGCATTGCTAATGTATCTCAGTTGTTCAAGATCAGTCCATAAATCATCAGGTTTGACTGTGGTGGTGGTGACCCCATCTGTGACTGTGCTCAAGAGGGGTATTTCATATTTGATTTCCACAGACCTCCATGTTGCATGATCCAATGATTGCAAGAAGACTCTCATTCTTGCTTTCCAATATGCATATTTAATCCATCAAAATATGGAGGTTTGGAAACCATACTAGAATCCCCTTTTGACATGATTTCAAGCTTTTAGAAACGGATCACTCTCCGGGCTGTTACGCCTTTGAGGAGGAACCCGCTCTGATACCAATTGAAAATGCGGTATAAGTTTGATTACCACTTTTGTAGAAGCAAGAAACAAGTTACCTTGTCCTAGAGGGGGGTGAATAGGACACTTTTTAAAATTACCAAATTACACACTTGTAAACATGCAAAGTATTCTTAGAGAACTCACTTCAAGCACAAGATATGCAGAATATTAATCAATAAAAACACAAGTGAAAGAAGTAAAGCAGTTCAACCATTCATCACATAATAAGAAATTTTTATAGTGGTTCGGTTATGTACCTACTCCACTCCCGGCTGATCCACTCACTCCTTGAGTGGCCGGATTTCACTATCACTATTGTTTTAAATGAGGTGAACCATAAACCTTAACAACCTACAAAAGGACTTAAAACTCAACACATGGATTCATCCTTCCATAGGACTAATCCATGAACCACTTTGTCCTACACAAGGGCTTGTCCTACTCAAGGACTTGTCCTACGCAAGGACTCTTACGAGTTTGGGTCTTCAAACTCTGAAACCCAAATCTCAACTTTGAGGAGGTTTCTTGAACTTGAAAGACTAAATATACTTAGCTGATTGAGCCCCTTGATGATGACTTTGTTGAAGAAGCTTCGGCTTGCACGGAAGATACCTTGTTCAGCTCCCTCGATCAGCAACCTTGCTATGGATGACTCCTTGTAGATTTCAAGGTGAGGGATTAGGGTTTAGTTGAGGCTATATTGGGATATGGCTTTTATATGAGGAGTAGCTTCTACCTAAACCACCATTAATGGCATTGATGATAAGAGTATAACTTTGAGAGGCAGGTCAAGATGCCATTAAAGAGGGGTTGAGTTCATGATTCAATCCAAGCTTTGAATGCTCTTCAATGTTGGTCAAATCAACATGGATTGAAGTATGAACTCAACAAATCACAGGGTATGAGAGAAGGGGATCTCAAGGAGAAAGCACAAACAAACCCTAGATGATGCTCAAGGTGATTTCCACAAGATCCAACCGAGTTCCATATATAGAGATAACTTTCAACGGTCAGAAAACGGTCACCTCGATAGGATCCGATCGATCGGACATAAGTAATAGCTTGATTTGAATTTTTACTGAAAAACAGGTTCTCCGATTGATCGGACTTAGTTCCGATTGATCGGAGGACCCTGTCCGATTGATCGGACAGATGGTCCGATTGATCGTAATTTCTTCTAGAGAGTTTATGTATTTTTCTGAATTTTCCTCCGATGGATCGGATGTCCTTCCGATGGATCGGAGCACCTCATCCGATTGATCGGTCAGATGTTCTGATTGATCGTAATTTCTTCCAGAGAGTTTATGTGATTTTCTGAAATTTCATCCGATGGATCGGATCATTCTCCGATTGATCGGATCACCCTGTCCGATTGATCGGATAGTCCTCCGAGTGATCGGAAAAATGTCCAGAGAGTTTTTCAATGTTGCTGGACAAATCTCCGATTGATCGGACATAACGTCCGATTGATCGGACACCTATCGGACACATCTCTGATGGATCGAACACCTATCGGAGACAACATATATACTATTGTTCATCTTTTAAGCAACATCTGCTATAATGGACCCTTCCATAGCTGATCTTTATGGAAGGTGGACTATAGATGGGGCTAAGGATGTAACTAGGAAGGATTGGGCCATCTATAGAAGGGTTTTGGGATCAAAGGTTTGGATGAAGAGGCTTGAAGCTTGACTGGATGAGCAATCTTCTTTGAGTAGCTTCTGTCTTCTGCCGCAAGCAGTCTTGACGACACACTAACCATGGTAATTGAAAAATCTTTGTATTAACAGACTCTAGTCTGCCCGGACAGGTCTTGTATTGAGTTTGCACCAATCGGGTTGTTTGCAGAGAAGTGGAATGATGTAACGAAATAATCATCCGATCGGGATGGAATCTTATCTTGTGGCTGTTTCTAGCATGTACAAGGTGATCGACATATTTCGAGTTGGCTCTTGCCTGCCCGGATGGGGCAGGAACTGAGATCACGTTGACCGGGTTGTTCATAGGAGAATCCGTGTGAAGTGGAATGTTGCAATGAAATATTCATCCGGTGGAGATAGAACCTTTTGTCATCCTTCTTCTCACCATGGAGAGGGCATTCAACATATTTCAAGTCAGCTTTGGCCCAACCAGACAAGGTAAGAACTGAGTTCACATCGACCACGACATTCACAGGAGAATACGTGTGAAGTGGAATTTTACAATGAAACATTCATTCGATGGAGATGGAACCTTCACTCATACTTGTTCTCACCATGGAGAAGATGTACAATATATTTCGTGTCGGTTCGGCCCCTTCGGAAGCTGCTTGAACTAAGATCACATCAATCGGGACATACGCAAAAGATTTCATGTGAAGTGGAATGATGCGATGAACTATTTGTCTGATGTGGATGGAATCTTGTGCTTCTCTTGTTCGTAACATGTAGAGAGGGCAGTGGCATTTTTTCTATTGACTTCACTCCATCTGGACAAGTCATGTACTAAGTTCACACCAACCGGATCATTTTTTGGAGAATTCATGTGAAGTGGAATGATGCGATGAAATAATCGTCTGATCGGGATGGAATCATGTCCTATGCTTGTTATCAGCATGTAGAGGTCGATCGACATATTAGGTGTTGGCTGTGGCTGTCACGGCCCAAACCCGGGGACCGGGCTCACTAAATTTCGATCACCGACCTTGGTGCCAACAGCCTCCATAGTACCCCATTCTCAGCTCCTAGCTCTCATATGCTAGGTTCCGATCCTGGGATCCTACTAGGAGGATTTTCAGGGTAATTTTTTTTTTTTGTAAAGGAGCATAATTACAACCATAAAACATCATAAAATATCCACTAATAAGTTGTTGAGTACAGTGCTGGAAAGGGAAATACAAAATATAGCAAAAGCACAAAATATCAGGTACATGAACTGCGCTCAACGCTGCTGATGTGCCCTAGTACCCACAGTGTAAACAAACGCGCATGAGCTTCCTACGAAGCTCAGTAGAGTGCGTGTGTGCGCGTGTGATGCATATGACAAGTATACAGATATCAGAGTAAGCGAAAGTAGTAGAGGGCTAAGTTACCAAGTTCATGAATGCTATCAGCCATCCCAAGGCTATGCGATGCAAGGGCCTACATGGCCGAGCGTTACATGCTAGAGATGCAATGCAAATACGTTAATCCTCAACTAATCCACATATCAAAATAGCTCTCATCTGGGACATCACCGGGGTCTAGTATACTCTAATACTGGCCGGTGCACATCGCGCGCATAACCAAGTGAGTAGAAAAGACCTTCGCTATCCGCCTCGTTAGTGGTATGCCAATGCCCACCCGGCTCACTGATAGCGGACCCATTCCATGAGCTGGTCAGACTCGACCTAGCTTATAGCCCACTGCACCCGGGTGGATAAGGTCACACCCCTTTCCAACCAACCTCGACACAGTGGGAGACGCGGCCTACTGGTATTTGGCACATGGGCGCTCATGTTATCCACTCAGTCTCGACATTGGAGCATCCTACTGGTACCACAGGGTTTAGGGACTTTCACCCAAGGACATCCATAGCACCCACGTGCTAGAACATGTATCCGGTGTCCATCATTGCCAACCACGATGTGACTATGGTGGCCACCACCCCGATGCTGCTAGGGTGTGAAGGTGATCATGACATATAAAATGCGAAATGCATGAGTCATACAATCCAACTCATGCACCAAACTTACGCATACTGCGCAATCATGTGGGGCGACCCTGTCTCGCACGGGTCCCCTAAGTATAACAAGCCAACTAGCATATGCTATGATTAATCGTGATCCATAACAGGCATACAAATGATGCGTATGGGCATATGAATGAGCATTGTATTCATTATACTAAGCATGTTATCAGTGTGACATATCAAGCTAAGTATACTAGCATGTTACCAAATGTATCATGTGACGTTGGCCTTAAATGGCCCAATATATATACAGAGAGTGGGACCCGGACTGTGGGCCCCATTGGAAATGTAAAGGTCTTCGTGGCATAGCCCACTTGAGACCACATCGACCTCATACTTGGGCCTGCACATACCAAATCGGCTGACAAAATAGGTGTACGGCATGGATATAACATATACATCAAAGGAAGGACCATGGTGGGTCCCACCCACTGGTCGGATAGCAAATATACATCATCGGCCTTAGGAAGTTCTCGGTGGTAGGTAATCAATCAACACCAGATTCTAAGTGAAGCCCACTCAAATTGGGCCCCACGCGTCGATCAAGACGGGTGGCATGGTACACAATACATCCATCAAGGCGGAACCCAAAGATGGGCCCACAACCTCTAAAAAAATAAACAATAAGGTGGCCCCAAGGAAGTTTTCGATGGTGGGCATCAATGACCACTATTCCCTATGGGTGTAGCCCACCTAACATCTGGATTTGCCTCATTGTTGGGGCCATATCCTAAAATGGCATGGAAAAATAGATGGGCAGCATGAACAGAACAGATACATCATGGTGGAACCAATAGATACATCACGTTGGGACCCATAGGGTGGGCCACCTACTGGGCAGTGGTACCCAGCTGGGTTCCAAGAAGTTTTGAATCAAGCAGATATTTGTGTTTTCCCCTCCATCCATATCTATGGGATCTTATGAACAGGTTGGATGACAAATAAACATCACTGTAGGGCTGGGAAGGTTTCAACAGTGGAGATCATTATTCCCACTGTTTCCCGTGTCATGGTCCACTTGACATTTGAATATGCTTAAATTTTTGGGCTCAGCCCCTTATGAACTGGAAAAACATGTGGACGCAATAGATAAGGCACATACATTCTAAGTGGGCCCAACTGAGTTTTTGATCAAGCTGATATTTTGTTTTCCCTCTTCCACACGTGTGTGGAATTATGAACAGGTTGGATCTCAAATAAACATCATGGTGGGCCGTAGGAAGGTTTCAACGTTGGGGTCACTGTCCTCACTGTTTCCTCTCAAGTGGGGTCCACTTGAGATTTGGATCTGTCTCATTCTTCAGATCATGCCTAAAATGATCTCCCCAAATGGATGGACGGTGTGGATATAGCACATGCAACATGGTGGGACCCATGGAGTGGGCCACCAGCTGGGCATCACGAGCCCAGTGTCCGTGGATGCTGGGTACTCCCAGCGTCAGCTGCTTCTCTTTTTCGTTTTCTTTTTTTGTTTTCTTTCTTTTTTTTCCATGGTTTAGATCGAGTGGGGCCCACATAAGGGTGATCCACCCCGTTCATCAGCTGGGCCACCTCATGGTGGGCCCAATGAGCCCTATATTAGGTACTTGATTCAGTCTAGAAACCTCAAGTTGTACCAAAGAAGTTTCAGCCGTGCACATCATTAGCTTCACTGTTTTCATGTGGTGCGGTCCGCTTAAGATTTGAATCTAGTTCATATTCGGGCCCTGGCCCTAGAATGATCTGGGAAAACAGATGGACGGTGTGGGTACAACATAAACATCAAGGTGAGTCCCACGAGTGGGCCCACGGTTAATGCCCAAAAGGGGCTCAGCGCAGGCGCTGCTGGGCAGTAGCGTCCTCTGGACGCTGACTGTCCAACGGCCAGACTCTCCTTCTTTTCTTTTCTTTTTTTTTATTATTATAAGTAGGTGGGGCCCATTCATGGATGATCCAGCCCATCCATCTCATTGCCCATCACAAGGTGGGCCTAAGGAAAAAGGGAAAATGAAAGGTAGTTAAGAAAATGGGGAGTTTGTGTCCCCCTTGCACTCACCTTGATGGTTGGACGGTTGGATGAGGTTGGATTGACGATCAGACGGTCCGGACGGTGATCGGGGTCCACCAAGCTTGATCTCCTCCCTCTACTTCTTAATCTCCTCTACACAACTCCCTCTACACTCTCTTTCTTCTCTTAATCTTCTCTCTCTCTCTCTCTCTCTCTCTCTCTCTCTCTCTCTCTCTCTTTCTCTCTTCTTTCTTGCAAGTTAGGAAATGAGAAGCCCTCCTCTCCCCATACGTATGCACTTGTATGGGGGGGGAGGGGGGGGGGGGGGGGGGGGTAGAGAGGAGGAATCATGGGGGTGATGATGGCTAGCATGGGAGGGGGTATGGGAGGTATGGGTAGTGTTGACTTTAGAGGTGAGAGAGTGATGGGGTGGGTATGGTGTGTGTAGGTTAGGGTGATGAGAGGGGTATGGGTGAGGGTGATTGTAATTGATTTGATTAATTTGACATATACTTGGGATTTGTGCAACTGGGGCCCACGCCACACGCACGTTGCGCGGCCTGCCTCGGATTACGCAAATGACACAACTTTCACACCAGGTATCGCAATGGGGCGTCCCGCGCGGCGTTGGAATTGCAGCACCTACGCGGTCGATGGGGTATAGGTCTTGGGTTGATGCGGTACTAAAATAGGGTCGCGATCAAAGTTTGCTAATCTGGTCCATCCGGGACGTACCGGTACCGAAAAGTAAGCATAAGAAGGGCAATTCAGGGTACAGGTCTTACAACTCTCCCCTCCTAACAAAAATTTCGTCCTCGAAATTTGCACTACAAACCCAAACTAGCCGAAGATCATAAGAAAAAGGAAATTACATCACTATACATGTATACCAAATGAAAAGCAATCATACAGATACAATCAATCATAAAAAAGATGGGGATAAGACTCGCGAATCTCAGTCTCTCGCTCCCACGACGCCTCATCTGCGCTATGATAACTCCACTGGACCTTCACCAAAGGAATGACCTTGGTCCGAAGGACCTTCTCCTTCCGGTCAAGGATACGAACCGGTTGCTCAATGTAAGAAGCATCCTCACGAACCTCCAATGGCTGCTAATCTATCACAGGAACCATGTCTGACTCAAACTTCCGTAACATGGAAACATGAAAAACATTGTGGACGCTAGACAACTGAAGTGGCAAGGCAAGCTGATAGGCCACTGCACCAACACCCCCAGTGATCTCGAAGGGTCCAATGAATCTCAGGGCAAGCTTCCCCTTGACTCTAAAACGAACCACGCCCTTCATGGGTGAGACCTTGAGATACACACGATCCCCAATGGAAAACTCTAGGGGACGACGTCGACGATCTGCAAAACCCTTCTGTCGACTCTGAGCTGTGCGCATCCTCTGCCTGATAATATCGATAGCCTCTGATGTCCTCTGCACAAGCTCAGGACCTAGGAGACGACGCTCTCCAACCTCGGTCCAACAACTAGGAGACCTACAAGGTCTACAATACAACGCCTCAAAAGGAGCCATACCGATAGTCGCCTGGTAGCTGTTATTGTATGCAAACTCAGCCAAACGCAGGTGTTTATCCCAACTACCTGAGAAATCCAACACACAAGCTCGAAGCATGTCCTCAAGGTCTGGTTGACCCTCTCGGTCTGTCCATCAGTCTGAGGATGATATGCGGTGCTGAACTTCAAGGCAGGCCCCATCGCCTTCTGAAAACTCCTTCAGAACCGCAACATAAATCTCAGATCTCGGTCAGAAACGATCGAAACTGGGACACCGTGCAGCCTTACGATCTCCTCGATAAACAATTTTGCAAGTCGGTCCAAAGGCCAGGTAGCACGTATCGCAAGAAAATGTGCCGACTTCGTCAGGCGATCAACAACAACCCAGATGGCATCGTGACTGCGCTTAGTCCTCGGCAATCCCATAATAAAGTCTGTGGTCACGTGCTCCCATTTCCACAACGGGACACTCAACGGCTGCAAGGGACCTGGAGGTTTGCTATGATCAGCCTTGACACATTGGCAAGTGTCACACTCAGCCACAAAACTGGCAATTTGACTCTTCATACCGGCCCAAAAATACTACCTCCTCATATCGCGATACATCTTGGTAGAGCCTGAGTGAATCGTGAACCTCGATCGGTGTGCCTCATCCATAAGATCTTTGCACAACTGAGGAATATCTGGGACACATAACCGACCCCTGAAACGAAATCCACCATCTGATCCAATCTGCCAATCTGTCTGACCCTCTGACGCGGCCTCTGTGCTATAATCCTGCAATGTCTGATCAGCTTGCTGAGCCTCGATCACCCTAGAAACAAGAGAGGGTTGAATCGAAAAGTTTGATAACTACACGATAGAAGACTACAGGCTTGGCTCAAAATCATACTCGGCATCCTCCCCGAGCATCCTCCACTCCCGGACCATCATATGCGCCACCAGGCCTCGTGGCTGACGGCTAAGGGCATCTACCACTACGTTGGCCTTGCCAGGGTGGTACTGAAGATCAAAATCATAATCCTTCAGGAGCTCCATCCAGAGTCTCTGCCTCATGTTCAACTTGGACTGCGAGAAGAGGTACTTCAGGCTCTTGTGGTTAGAAAAGAGCTTGAACCTGACCCCATAAAGATAGTGCCTCCACACCATCAGTGCGAAGACTACCGCTGCTAGCTCCAGATCATGCGTGGGGTAGTTCTGCTCATGGACCTTGAGCTAGCGAGACGCGAAGGGCACGGGTCTACCATGCTGCATCAGGACAGCACCCAAGCTAATACGCGAGGCATCTGTAAAACCCACGAATCCTTCACTCCCAGAGGGAAGAGTGAGGACTGGTGTAGAAGTAAGACGGTCCTTCAGTTCTGCAAATGCTTGATGTTGAGTTCTTAATTGTGCATATTCTAACCCCAATTCATCACTCATTGTGCATAGTTTCTTAGTTTAAAGACTAATCTAATGCATGTATTTGTGATTGTAGGTAGGAGAGAGGATTTATCAAATGTAGGCTTAAAGATGCTATTTACAAGCATTGAAGATCACAAGACTAAGCATGAAAGGGTGGAAGAAAGAAGCAAAGGAGAGAAGAAAAGAAAACAGGAGAAATACACTCAAGACTGGTCGTCCATAGCCAGGACCGGTCGTCCGACCGGTCTGACTACTCAACACAGGAGGAACTTCAAACCAAAAGTCACTGGACCAGTTGAGACCGGTCGTACGACCGATCGTTCACCACTCAGACTGGTCGTTCGACTAGTCGTGCGTTCAACAGGAAATTGTGAAAACTCTCTGGACAAATTTGGTGGTTTTGAGACCGGTCGTGTGACCGGTCGTCCACAGGTTCAGACCGGTCGTGCGACCAGTCATCAGCGTAACAGCTTGTGTGGGAAAGCTCCGATTTTCTCTGCGCAATTGCGTATTTCCTTGCGCAATCGGGAATCTTCCGCGCCAATCTATAAATAGAGCTTCTCCTCTTCATACCAGGGCATGCTAGGACGTGGGGATCATCAAGGAAGCTTAGGAGATGGATTCTACTTCAAGTTTTTCTAGTTTTTCTTCCTGTTTTAGTTGATTTTATGTTTTTGAGGCTTCTAGTTCAAGGATGTTAGAGATGAACTAAAACCTCTTAGCTCGGGCTAAGAGGTGAAGCTTTTGATTTGTTTTTTATGGATTGATGCAACCTAAGTTTCCTTTTTATGTTTTAATTGAAGAATTTAGTTCAATATGAGTTTGAATCAAGTACTAGTTTGGTTTTACTTTGATCTCTTGATGACTCCGGGCTCATGTGATTCTTAGTGATTCTAAACTTAGTAGCTTATCTTCTAAGTATTGGTTATGCTTGTGGAGTTCATTGATCTATCATCGACTCCGGGTATGGTAGACCCTTTGATTGCCTTGTGTACAATGGCTTGATCTTCATGTGGAAACTCATTCAACTAAAGTTCTTATCTTTTGTTATAATCTAAATTAGTTGTTTGCTGATTGATTTTGATTTAATTAGAGTTCTAATCATTGGTTATAATCAAGTCCAGTGACAAGATTTGATGAAAGCTATGGTTGTGAATCTCCACTAGATTGAAAAGAGGCTTGGCCTACACAATTGAGTGTGCCCATGGCCTGAGCATTGTTATGGGATTCGAATCAATGAATGAGCAACTGTTTTAGATAATTGTTGATTGAACCGCTCTATATTCCGATCGGATAGAGATATGAATTCGATTCCGATTGAGTTATGTGAGATCTAGTTGTGTTGATGCATTGAAACTTATCAAAAGTGGATCCTTGGCGCTCTAGTGCCTTTTTAGATTGATATTACCTTACACATTCACTGTTTAAACCCAAATCATTATTTTCCAACTTTAGTTCTTAATAAGATCTTAATTATTAGTTATTTTAGACAAATTCTGAGAATACCCATTCATAAATCTCTGTGGGAACGATACTCGGTCTTTCCGAATTATTAGTACTTCGCAACCCTACACTTGGAGAGTGAACAAGTTTTTGGCGCCGTTGCCGGGGATTTCTATGCGGTATTTTTAGAATTTTCTGAGATAGCTTTTAGTAGAGATTGTGTTAAGATAGGTTTAGGATTTGTTTTGTTTTCTAGGGTAGGTCTTCTTCTAAAATCATAATATTAACTTACTTTGTTTTGATTTTGCAGGATTCTAACATAGATCTACAATTCAGGGATTTTTAGAAGTTGAAGAAGAAGTAGGCATCTTAAGTTCTCAAATCAGGTTTTATCCTTCTAACCTTACTCTTCTTCGTCTCCTATTCATTCCTAACATATCCATCTCTTGTAGATGTTCGCTCGCCTCAAGTGTAAGGCTGCGATGTAGTAATAAATCTCGGTAAGACCGAGGTCGATCCACAGGGAAAGAAGTAAACAATTCTAAGCATTCTAATAACTAGAATCTAAGAAGTTTAAGAGAGTAGTTTTTCACATGAAATAGGAAAATCTGAAAATAAGAAGAACTAGAGCATCAAGGATCCACTTGTAGTGGTCTAATGCCAATCCATTCATCTAAGTACAACACAATTAGAATCAAAGTCCTATCTCTCATCTAATTGGAAGATATAACATTCAAGCACAAACAATCCCACTTAAATCTGGAAATTAGATTTCTAGTTCTAATGAAGCACATAGAACTTGAACTTGTAGCCTTCGGAGTAACAGCCATGCCTATGGACTATGGCATGCTCAAGGGTTACTACAATTCTGATTCAAACCACCCAATCATAGTAATCTCAGAGAATTGCAAGGAACTCATGTCCGGAGCACACAAACTCTCACAAAACTTCTAAAAAACCAAACTTTATTCAAACTAGAACTTCAAAATCCAAAATTAAGAAAAGGGTACTTGAAATAAAAGAATTAAAGCATTGGAACCAACTACAAATTTCACCTCTAGCTCTAGCTAAGAGGTTAGCTAAGGAAAAACATATTAAAACTAGAACTAGAACTAAGAAAAGGAAGAAAAACTAGCTGGAGGAGGCTAGGTAGCCTCCTGGGACTTGAACTCCTTGCTTCCCACGTCCTTGGTTGATTTGGAATAGAAGAGAGCACCTCCTTTTATAGTGCAGCAATAGTACAGCAACATAGCAGAATTTGTTTCGCCTGGTACGGCTTAACCAATGGTCGGATTGCTTTCAAATTTGGTTTGTAGCTTCCTTGTAATGTGATCTTCCAAATAGATGATTTAGATTTCCAAGATTATCCTCTAATGGGCCCACCAATCACATCACCGACCGCCTCTCAAAATCGCGCACTTTGGGTACCTTCAGAACCAGTCATCTTGCTTTCAACGCCTCGGAATGTACAGAGGTCGGATTGATCTCAAATTTTGAACATTGGTAGAAAACTTCTTCCTCTACATGATGGACAGATTAGATTGTGCAAAACAATTCCAGAATATGGTCCGAAAATTAGAACACTTAGGGCTTTTATAAACTCTGCGCAGTTGGATCTTTCTGGATGGTCCATCTTTCTTCAACCGGTACGATCAAACCACACATCCTTTTGATCTGAAACTTTTGTGGTTATTCATATATGGATGTGTTCTAAAATATGGTCAAAGTAGATTCTTCATATCATCAATGATGGGTCACCTGGACCGGCCCAGAGTTGAACAGCGAAATCTAGAACTTTCTGGACAGTTCGTATTGTTTTGACCACCACGGTCAATCCGTAGCTCCGATCGACACGAAACCACTTGGGTTAGTTCGGCGTCGAGCTCCTCTTCGACATGAATGTGTTGGATTTTCAAATATCATCAAGATGTCTTCAGAAAAGTGGTCCGAAAAACCAAAAACGGGAATGGCCTGCTGTTTGCAATCTGGAAGTTGAACTTTGCATGGCCGACCGGTCACGACCGGTCGGAAAGGGCTGGCCGACCGGTCATGACCGGTCGGACAAAGCTGGCCTTGCTCCAGGGAGTGCATCCGACCGGTCATGACCGGTTGGGCCTTCTTGGCCGACCTGTCTTGACCGGTCAGACCCAGTTTTGCTTGTTTTTCTTCTTTCTTTTCTTCTCTCCTTCCTCTCTCTTTGCTTTCTTCTTTCTTTGGTCCACCTTGGGCCTTCATCAAAGGCTCCAAATGGCCCCTTTTTGGTCTCTAATTGAGTGAAGTCCGCTCTCATCCCTACAATCATAAAACATGCATTAGATGGGCCTTTTAATCATGAAAACCATGCATACCATGTCATTTAGTGGGCAATGCAATGTATAAATTGGAGGTTCAACAGTAGAGTGGGTGGAGACTCCTTTTGGATCTCTGATAGGTTGGCCTTGTGCCGCCTTGATTCCTATTGGTCGGCACTGCCGTCTTGGATCACCTTGTGCTAAGAGATTTCTCTTCTCAACTCTATTCCTCTTTCTTCTTTTTCTGCACTTTTCTCAAAAGATTCAAAGAGTGGGTGGGGAGTTCTCTGAACCCCTATTGACCAGGAGAAATCGGTTTCTATCCTTGCTTCTGGCTCAGCCATTGTAAGACACCTTGTACTTCGGTCTTAGAGAGAAGTAAAGGAAGGAAGAAATAATTCCTTTTTGTTTCATTCTTTTAGGATTTGCATGCCACATTGGGTTCAGGATTCTAATAACCAACTCATTAGTGACGGAGTAATTGTTGAAGGGATTGATAGAGAGCCTCGTGCTAGAAAACGTCAAAATTTTTCAGAAATTACTAAAGAGATGGCTGAAAATCAACCAAATCAAGGGGCTAATCAACATCAAAATCAAGCCCCAAACCTTACTGAATTGGATGAGAATGAAGTGGGGGATGTACCTTAACCTAGAACTTTACGTGAATATTTACAACCAGCTAGGACGAGTACTCCCTCTTGTATAATTTTCCCTCACAATGTGGGAAATATTGATTTTAAATCGGGTTTGATCCAACTTCTTCCTAGATTCCATGGACTCGACTCCGAAAGCGCTTATCTACACATTAAGGAGTTTGAAGAGGTTATTGCCACAATAAACTTTGACAATGTAACCAAGGACACTGTAAAACTCAAATTATTCCCTTTTTCTTTGAAAGAGAAGGCTAAATCATGGTTACATTCCTTAAGGCCAAGGTCGATTGAGACATGGGCTAAGATGACTCGGGAGTTTCTTAAAAAATTCTTCCCTACTCATCGAACTAATGCACTAAGAAGGGTCATAATGAACTTCGCCCGAAAAGAAGATGAAGCTTTTTTTCAATGTTGTAAAAGGTATAATGAGCTATTAAACGCATGCCCACATCATGGCTATGAACAGTGGAGGTTGATTAGTTTCTTCTATGATGGATTAAACACAAACATGCGTCAATTTGTGGAGATGATGTGCAATGGGGAGTTCATGAACAAGGAAACAGAGGAAGCTTGGGATTATTTTGACATGTTGGCTGAAAACACACAATCATGGGATACATCTAAGCCGACAAGTTCAAAACAAACCCAAGCTAAGGAAAAGGGAGAAATTTACATTTTAAATGAGAAAGATGATCTAGGTTCTAGAGTGGCTAATCTCACATGAAAGGTCGAGGTGATGGAATTAAGGAAAATGGAAACAACCCAACAAAGGGGGACTGTTGAAACTATTTGTGGTATTTGTGCTTCCAATGTACATCAAACACCAGATTGTCCAACAATTTATGCGTTTCGAGAACTTTTCTATGAACAATCGAATGCTTTGAATAGTTATCAATGACCTTTTAGTACTCCAAATCCAAACACGAACAATTTTAGTTGGAGAAACAACCCTAATTTCAATTGGGCAAATGGAACCAACCAAAGTAATCCTTAAAAGGGGCCCCCAATGTAATTTCCTATGGCCCCACCTCAAATGCCTATAGAGGATACATTGAAAGCATTCATGAAAGGTCAAGCTCAAATAAATCAATCAAACCATACGATAATGCTTGAGCTTAAAAATTCAATGGAGGAAATCAAGGCTCGCTTAAACGCAAGGGAAGGGATTCTTCTGGCCCAACCCGACCAAATCCGAAATCACAATGCGAAATAAGTATGCCTAGTTCCTCTAACCAACACATGGAACATGCTAAGGCCATCACTACTCTTAGAAGTGGTAAAATTATTGAAAAATCTGACCCGGTGAAGGTATTAACGCCTAATGATCCGGTATCTTCCAAAGAGGACGATGGACCTAGCACCGCCATGAATGAAAAAGAGCCATTGAAAGAATATAGGCTCGTTGCTTCATTTCCTCAACGCTTGATTTCAACCAAACCTCATGATAAATATTAGAAATTTTTGGAGGTTTTTAAGCAAGTCAAAATCAACATCCCATTGTTGGATGACATTAAACAAATACCGTCATATGCTAAATTTTTAAAAGACCTTTGCATGGTGAAAAGAAAAATACATGTGCAAAAGAAGGCATTTTTTACAGAGAATGTAAGTACCATTATAAATCACGAGATGCCCAAGAAATATAAAGATCCCGGTAGTCCGACAATATCATGTGTAATTGGAGACTACCGGGTGAAACATGCTTTACTAGATCTAGGGGCAAGTGTGAACTTAATTCCCTTTTCGGTCTATGAACAATTGGGTTTAGGTGAATTAAAACCCACCAAAACCACGTTACAACTCGCTGACCGATCGATTCGTATTCCGAGAGGAGTGATTGAGGACGTTCTTGTCCAAGTTGACAAGGTCTACTACCCAATGGACTTTATTGTCTTGGACACACTGACCCATGGTTAATATTGGCCCTCAAATTCCTGTCATACTTGGCGGCCCATTCCTAGCTACATCAAACGCTACCATCAATTGTAGGAGTGGGGTCATACAAATATTTTTTTGGCAATATGACGATTGAGTTAAATGCTTTCAATATTAACAACCAACAAGAGGATGAAGATGAGGAGGTCCACGAAATAAACATGATCAATTCTATTATGGAAGATGAGTCCCTCTCACCTTTTTACTCCGGTCACTTAAATGAAGACGTGACCTACTCCCTTGATAAGAATGATGATGTGATAAGGGATGTAGTCGTACCTTTAGAGTCGGTATCGGCATATGACGTTAGCCGAGAGAAGGACGTGGAAACAACGCTTTGTTGTGTTGAGAAATCAATTCATATTTCCACACCTCTATGGTTCATGCATACCGAACTCTACCAACCCTGGGATGATCCATACTTGCAAAATCAATACCCAGAAAAATCTGAATGGAGACATATTTTTTCTGACAAATATGATGTTGTCTCCTCTTATACATGTGGTGAAAACATTAAGGAACCTGCTGAAATTCCTTTTTGGGATTTTCAGTGGCTTAGCTGGATCACTCACGCACATGTATATTGTAAAGCAGGATATTGGATGACTTTATTGCAAAACCTTTTGATCCATCTAATGATTCTACTTGACTTTATGCTTTTGGATGAGTTGTTGGGATTAACCTCCTAGTCTGACGGAGGATGATTTTAAATAGTTTTTCTAGAATGATATCCCATTAGGATTTACTTTGATCAGTTGATTTAGTTATGAAGTAATCCATCTCCAAAAGCTAATCTTGCCATGAAATATATTCCGCATGTGATATCTCTCTTTCTCACTCCCTTTATTTTGTAATTGCTCTCATGTGTTGCATTCATTATATATTTTCTGACATTGAGGACAATGTAAAGTTTTGGTTGGGGGGTGAGCGATTCTTCAGATGAATCCACTAGCTTTTGTGACATTTCGAGCAATGATGTAGAAATTTTTAATTTTTTTCTAAAATTTAAAACTCTTTTGGAAAACTTTAGTTCTATGCATTCGAGATGATGTGAGTATAAGAAGAGGAGACATGAAGTGAGTGAGGCTGCAAGCTTTGAACTTCCCTTAATATAATGGTTTTATATGTGAATTCCCCTATTTATATGATTGATAGAAATTTGAACACTTTTACACCTAGTCCACATTACACGATTTTCATGATTTGAAAGGGTTATGTGATTTGTGGATTAAACTAGGCCTTGAGTTAAGGTGTTGAGAAACCAAGCCAGGGTACTTTGTCCATCCTTGTCCATGGGAAAATAACGAAAGATATGGATTTCTAAAAATCCTATCTAATGTAAAAGAAAAAGGAAAGGAAGGATGAAATTGGGAATGATGGAAAAATGGTGGAAAATTCTGAAAATGGCTACCTATTACCAATCGGGGGATGGTCTACCCGTAACCAAAGCTGGAAATGGGACGTAGTGTGAAAGCCATCAGAAGGACGGTAAGGCAAATTCCTGTCATAGGCTTGTTGTTGCTCTATACACCTTGAGATCTATAGTTTAGTTGATCTATGAAGAAGATAATCCCATAAACTCATGAGATGAACTTTTACCATGCACACTAGGTTGAATTTGTTCAAGTTCTTCTATTCATCAATCAATCAGCGGGAATTTCATATAAACACTTATTATGTTTTGAGAGTTTAAGGTTTCACCCTCTATCACCTAATTTTTCTGATTTTTAAGCTTATGTGTCTTGGGATGTATAGAAGAATTATTTCTGAAGGAGAGTTGGGTTTAGAGAATGAAACTTGTTTCACACAGGGTTTGCTCGGGACTAGCAAAATGCTGGTTGGGGGTGTGTTGAGCTCTTAATTGTGCATATTCTAACCCCAATTGATCACTCATTGTGCATAGTTTCTTGGTTTAAAGACTAATCTAATGTATGTATTTATGATTGTACGAATAGGAGAGAGGATTTATCAAATGAAGGCTTAAAGATGCTATTTACAAGCATTGAAGATCACAAGACTAAGCATGAAAAGGTGGAAGAAAGAAGCAAAGGAGAGAAGAAAGGAAGACAGGAGAAATACACTCAAGACCGCTCGTCCGACCAGTCGTCCATAGCCAGGACCGGTCGTCCGACCGGTCTGACTACTCAACACAAGAGGAACTTCAAACCAAAAGTCACTGGACCAGTAGAGACCGGTTGTACGACCGATCGTGCGACCGGTCGTGCATTCAACAGGAAATTATGACAACTCTCTGGACAAATTTGGTGGTTTTGAGACTGGTCGTGCGATCGGTCGTCCACAGGTTCAGACCGGTCGTGCGACCGGTCGTCAGCGTAACAGCTTGTGCGGGAAAGCTCCGATTTTCTCTGCGCAATTGCGTATTTCTTTGTGCAATCGGGAATCTTCCGCGCCAATCTATAAATAGAGCTTCTCCTCTTCATACCAGGGCATGCTAGGATGTGGGGATCATCAAGGAAGCTTAGGAGACGGATTCTACTTCAAGTTTTCTTAGTTTTTCTTCCTATTTTAGTTGTTTTTATGTTTTTGAGGCTTCTAGTTCAAGGATGTTAGAGATGAACTAAAACCTCTTACCTAGGGCTAAGAGGTGAAGCTTTTGATTTGTTTTTTATGGAATAATGCAACCTAAGTTTCCTTTTTATGTTTTAATTGAAGAATTTAGTTCAATATGAGTTTGAATCAAGTACTAGTTTGGTTTTACTTTGATCTCTTGATGACTCCGGGCTCATGTGATTCTTAGTGATTCTAAGCTTAGTAGCTTATCTTCTGAGTATTGGTTATGCTTGTGGAGTTCATTGATCTATCATCGACTCCGGGCATGGTAGACCCTTTGATTGCCTTGTGTACAATGGCTTGATCTTCATATAGGAACTCATTCAACTAAAGTTCTTATCTTTTGTTATAATCTGAATTAGTTGTTTGCTGATTGATTTTGATTTAATTAGAGTTCTAATCACTGGTTATAATCAAGTCTAGTGATAGGATTTGATGAAAGCTATGGTTGTGAATCTCAACTAGATTGAAAAGAGGCTTGGACTACACAATTGAGTGTGCCCATGACCTGAGCATTGTTGTGGGAATCGAATCAATGAATGAGCAACTGTTTTAGATAATTGTTGATTGAACCGCTCTATATTCCGATCAGATAGAGATATGAATTCGATTCCGATTGAGTTATGTGAGATCTAGTTGTGTTGATGCATTGAAACTTATCAAAAGTGGATCCTTGGTGCTCTAGTACCTTTTTAGATTGATATTAACTTACACATTCACTGTTTAAACCCAAATCATTATTTTCCAGCTTTAGTTCTTAATAAGATCTTAATTATTAGTTATTTTAGACAAATTTTGAGAATACCCATTCTTGTGGTGGAGACTAACATATCCATCTCTTGTAGAGTGGGTGGAGACTCCTTTTGGATCTCTGATAGGTTGGCCTTGTGCCACCTTGATTCCTATTGGTCGGCACTGCCGTCTTGGATCACCTTGTGCTAAGAGATTTCTCTTCTCAATTCTATTCCTCTTTCTTCTTTTTCTGCACTTTTCTCAAAAGATTCAAAGAGTGGGTGGGGAGTTCTCTGAACCCCTATTGACCAGGAGAAATCGGTCTCTATCCTTGCTTCTGGCTCAGCCATTGCAAGACACCTTGTGCTTCGGTCTTAGAGAGAAGTAAAGGAAGGAAGAAAGAATTCCTTTCATTCTTTTAGGATTTGCATGCCACATTGGGTTCGGGATTCTAATAACCGACTCATTAGGGACGGAGTAATTGTTGAAGGGATTGATAAAGAGCCTCGTGCTAGAAAACGTCAAAATTTTCACTCCATCACTCCAAACGAACTCAGCGCCCTTCCGGGTCAACCTGGTCAGCGGGGCTGCAATACGGGAGAAGCCCTCGATGAAACGATGATAATAACCTGCTAACCCAAGGAAACTCCGGATTTCAAACGCGTTCGTGGGCCGACCCCACTGACGCACGGGATAAATTTTCTTTTTTTTGTTTTCTTTTTTTTCCATGGTTTAGATCGAGTGGGGCCCACATAAGGGTGATCCACCCCGTTCATCAGCTGGGCCACCTCATGGTGGGCCCAATGAGCCCGATATTGGGTACCTGATTCAGTCTAGAAACCTCAAGTTGGACCAAAGAAGTTTCAGGCGTGCACATCATTAGCTTCACTGTTTTCATGTGGTGCGGTCTGCTTAAGATTTGAATCTGGTTCATATTCGGGCCCTGGCCCTAGAATGATTTGGGAAAACAGATGGACGGTGTGGATATACCATAAACATCAAGGTGGGTCCCACGAGTGGGCCCACGATTAACGCCCAAAAGGGGCTCAGCGTTGGCGCTGCTGGGCAGCAGCGTCCTCTGGATGCTGACTGTCCAACGGCCAGACTCTCCTTCTTTTCTTTTCTTTTTTATTATTATTATTATAAGTAGGTGGGGCCCATTCATGAATGATCCAACCCATCCATCTCATTGCCCATTACAAGGTGGGCCCAAGGAAAAAGGGAAAATGAAAGGTAGTTAAGAAAACGGGGAGTTTGTGACCCCCTTGCACTCACCTGATCGGGGTCCTCCAAGCTTGATCTCCTCCCTCTACTTTTTAATCTCCTCTACGCAACTCCCTCTACACTCTCTCTCTCTCTCTCTCTCTCTCTCTCTCTCTCTTCCTTCTTGCAAGTTAGGAAATGAGAAGCCCTCCTCTCCCCTACGTATGCACTTGTATGGTGGGGTAGAGAGGAGGAATCATGGGGGTGATGATGGCTAGCATGGGAGGGGGGTACGGGAGGTATGGGTAGTGTTGACTTTGGAGGTGAGAGAGTGATGGGGTGGGTATGGTGTGTGTAGGCTTGGGTGATGAGAGGGGTATGGTGTTCGCTCGCCTCAAGTGTAAGGCTGCGATGTAGTAATAAATCTCGGTAAGACCGAGGTCGATCCACAGGGAAATAGTAACAGCTCCCAAATCACTCCAGCAACTCAGTTTTATAGAGGAAATTCAGATTCAATTGAATGTCTACTTAAAACAGGAACTTAATGAAAAATCAGAGATATAAAGTACTAAGGCTTTCAAGGATCCACTTGTAGCAATCTTATGTCAATTCAGTTAATCCAAGTAGAGAACACAACTAGATTCGAAGTCCTATCTCTCATCTAGTTGGAGAATAAAGCATTCACACACATTCCATCACATTCAAGTTGAACTTCCAAGTTCTAGTCCAATAAAATTAATACTAAACTCAAACCATAGCCTGCGGAGTAACAGCCATGCCTCTGGACTATGGCCTGCTCAAGGATTACTATAATCCGAATTTAGATAAACAAACATGATAATCTCAGAGAATTAAAAGGAATTCATGTCCGGAGCACATAAACTCAGATAAGACATCTCAAACTACCACTTTTTGGAACTAACTCATGTAAAAATCTAAACTTGAATGTAAATTACTTGAATTAAACTGAAACCAACATAGAATTAGCTACAAGCTTCACCTCTCAGCCTTAGCTGAGAGGTTTTAGCCGAGCATAGTCATGCTACAACTAAAAACTCTGAAATAAAGCATAAAAATAGTAAAACCCGAATAAGAGAGTTGCGGCCGCTCCACGATCGCCTTCGCTTTCCAAACCCACGTTCCTTCGCCTCTCTGATACCCTAGGGAGAGCCTCTAGGTGTCCTTTTATAGCAATCCACCTCCCTTGCGTCGGATTCTGTGATAGATTACGCATTGCGCAGTGTTTTTCGGAGTCCTGATTTAGAAAGGACTTATCTTACGCAAGGCCGACCGGTCGTGACCGGTCGGACCAACTTTTAAAATAGTTCAGGGGGTGCTGCCGACCGGTCATGACCGGTCAGACAGACCTCCCATTCATCCAGCAAGTGTGGCCGACCGGTCATGACCGGTCGGACCAATGTGAAGTGGTTCCAGTGTGCATGGCCGACCGGTCATGACCGGTCAGACAGACCTCCCATTCATCCAGCAAGTGTGGCCGACCGGTCATGACCGGTCGGACCAATGTGAAGTGGTTCCAGTGTGCATGGCCGACCGGTCAAGACCGGTCGGCCTGTCTTCAATACAAAAGAGCCTTCATGGCCGACCGGTCATGACCGGTCGGCCTGTCTTCCATTGCTTCTTTTTGATGTGGTTGGCCGGTCGGACGACAGGTCTGCCTTGTTTTTCTGCAACCTTTTCTTCTTTTCTTCATCCTCTTTTCTCCCTCTTTCTTCTCCTTTCTTTGGTCCATCTTAGGACTTCATGCAATAGCTCAAATAACCCTTGTTAAGCTCCAATTAGATGAAGTCCGCTCTCATCCCTATAATCACAAAAACATGTGTTAGGTGGGCCTTTAAACCATGAAAATCATGCAAACCTTGTCGTGTAATGGGCAATGTAATGTATAAATTAGAGGTTCAACATATGGGTGAGGGTGATTGTGATTGATTTGATTGATTTGACATATACCTGGGATTTGTGCAAGTGGGGCCCACGTCACACTCGCGTTGCGCGGCCCGCCTCGGATTACGCAAATGACACAACTTTCACACTGGGTATCGCAATGGGGCGTGCCGCGCGGCGTTGGAATCGCAACGCCTATGCGGTTGCTGGGGTATAGGTCTTGGGTCGATGCGGTACTAAAATAGGGTTGCGATCAAAGCTCTCTAATCTGGTCCATCCAAGACGTACCGGTACTGAATAGTAAGCGTACGGAGGGCAATTCAAGGTACGGGTCTTACAACTCTCCCCTCCTAATAAAAATTTGTCCTCGAAATTTGCACTACAAACCCAAACTAGCCGAAGATCATAAGAAAAAGGAAATCACATCACTATACATGCATACCAAACGAAAAGCAATCATACAGATACAATCAATCATAGAAAAGATGGGGATAAGACTCGCGAATCTCAGCCTCTCGCTCCCACGACGCCTCATCTGCGCTATGATGACTCCACTGGACCTTCACCAAAGGAATGACCTTGGTCCGGAGGACCTGCTCCTTCCGGTCAAGGATACGAACCGGCAGCTCAATGTAAGAAGCATCCTCACAAACCTCCAACGGCTGCCAATCTATCACCGGAACCACATCCGACTCACACTTTCGTAACATGGAAACATGAAAAACATTGTGGACGCCAGACAACTGAAGTGGCAAGGAAAGCTGATAGGCCACGGCGCCAACGCGTCCAGTGATCTCGAAGGGTCCAATGAATCTCGGGGCAAGCTTCCCCTTGACCCCAAAACGAACCACGCCCTTCATGGGTGACACCCTGAGATACACACGATCCCCAATGAAAAACTCTAGGGGACGACATCGACGATCTGCAAAACTCTTCTGTCAACTATGAACTGTGCGCATCCTCTGCCTGATAATATCGATAGCCTCTGATGTCCTCTACATAAGCTCGGGACCTAGGAGACGACGCTCTCCAACCTCGGTCCAACAACTAGGAGACCTACAAGGTCTACCATACAACGCCTCAAAAGGAGCCATACCGATAGTCTCCTGGTAGTTGTTATTGTATGCAAACTCAACCAAACGCAGGTGCTTATCCCAACTACCTGAGAAATCCAACACGCAAGCTCGAAGCATGTCCTCAAGGATGTGGTTGACCATCTCAGTCTGTCCATCAGTCTGAGGATGATATGCGATTCTGAACTTCAAGGCATGCCCCATCGCCTTTTAAAAACTCCTCCAGAACCGTGATGTAAATCTCGGATCTCGGTCAGAAATGATCGAAACTGGGACACCGTGCAGCCTCACAATCACCTCGATAAACAATTCTGCAAGTCGGTCCAAAGGCCAGGTCGCAGGTATCGCAAGAAAATGTGCCGACTTCGTCAGGCAATCAACAACAACCCAAATGGCGTCGTGACCACGCTCAGTCCTCGGCAATCCCATAATAAAGTCTGTGGTCACGTGCTCCCATTTTCACAACGGGACACTCAACGGCTGCAAGGGACCTGGAGGTTTGCAATGATTGGCCTTAACACGCTGGCAAGTGTCACACTCAGCCACAAAACTGGCAATCTGACGCTTCATACCGGCCCAAAAATACTGCCTCCTCATATCGCGGTACATCTTAGTAGAGCCTGAGTGAATCATGAACCTCGATCGGTGTGCCTCATCCATAAGATCTTTGCACAACTGAGGAATATCTGGGACACACAAACGACCCCTGAAATGAAATCCACCATCTGATCCAATCTGCCAATCTGTCTGACCCTCTGACGCGGCCTCTGCTAGATAATCCAACGTCTGATCAGCTTGCTAAGCCTCGATCACCCTAGAAACAAGAGAGGGTTGAATCGACAAGTTCGATAACTGCTCGATAGAAGACTGCAGGCTCGGCTCAAAATCATACTCAGGTAACATCCTCAAGCATCCTCCACTCCCGGACCATCATATGCACCTCCAGGCCTCGTGGCTGACGGCTAAGGGCATCTGCCACTACGTTGGCCTTGCTAGGGTGGTACTGAAGATCCAAATCATAATCCTTCAGGAGCTCCATCTAGTGTCTCTGCCTCATGTTCAACTCAGACTACGAGAAGAGGTACTTCAGGCTCTTGTGGTCGGAAAAGAGCTCGAACCTGACCCCATAAAGATAGTGCCTCCACACCTTCAGTGCGAAAACTACCGCTGCTAGCTCCAGATCATGCGTGGGGTAGTTTTGCTCATGGACCTTAAGCTGGCGAGACGCGAAGGTCACGGGTCTACCATGCTGCATCAGGACAGCACCCAAACCAATACGTGAGGCATCTGTAATAACCACGAATCCTTCACTCCCGGAGGGAAGAGTGAGGACTGGTGCAGAAGTAAGACGGTCCTTCAATTCTGCAAATGCTTGCTCACGGGCATCACTCCGAACGAACTTAGCGCCCTTCCGGGTCAACTTGGTCAGCGGGGCTGCAATACGGGAGAAGCCCTCGATGAAACGACGATAATAACCTGCTAACCCAAGGAAACTCCAAATTTCTGACGCGTTCGTGGGCTAACCCCACTGACGCACGGCATCAATCTTCACCGGATCCACTGCTACTCCTTGCCTCGTCACAACATGACCGAGGAACTTCACCTCCTCCTGCCAAAACTCGCACTTCTCCAACTTCGCATAAAGCTGGTGTGTGCGGAGGGTCTCCAAGGTGATCTTCAGATGCTGCTCATGCTCCTCCCGAGTCCTCGAATAGATCAGAATGTCATCAATGAACACCACAACGAACTGATCAAGATAGGGACGAAAGACCTCGTTCATCAACTGCATGAACACAGCGGGTGCATTGGTCAGTCCGAAGGACATGACCTGGAACTCAAAATGACCGTAACGCGTCCTGAATGCTGTCTTCGGGATATCCTCCTCCCGAACACGGACCTGATGATAACCGGACCATAGATCAATCTTCGAAAAGAACTGCGCCTCCCGCAACTGGTCAAATAAATCGTCAATCCTCAAAAGCAGGTACTTATTCTTAATCGTGACCTTGTTGAGCTCGCGGTAATCCACACAGAGCCTCAACAAGCCATCCTTCTTCTTCACGAAGAGTACCGGCTCTCCCCACAGTGAACTGCTCGAACGGATGAAGCCTAGTTCACGCAACTCATCCAATTGTTTCTGCAGCTCCCTCAACTCTAATGGTGCCATACGGTATGGGGCCTTTGAGATAGGCGCAATACCGGGCACGAGGTCAATCTGAAACTCGGTATGCCGACGAGGTGGCAACCCCGGAATCTCCTGAAACACATCCGGGAAAGCACAAGCTACCGGCAACTGGTCGATGCACAAGGCAACCGGCTCCTCTATGGCACACGACATCAAAGATGACAACTGCTCTCCTTTGGGCTCGGCAACGAACTGAAACTGCGGCATGCCGGGTATAAGGAAAGTGACTGTTCTTGCAAAGCAGTCCAATACAGCGTGATACTCGGCTAGCTAATCCATGCCTAGGATAACATCAAACTCGGTCATCAGTAAAATAAATAAATCGACAGGCAAAAAGGTCTCACCTACCGGGACAAGGCAAGACGAACAGATCAAACTCAAAACTGTGGTCTTCCCTAAGGGTGTCGACACTAACAAACCCTCGCGCACGGATTCTAATGGCAAACCAATCGATCGATAGAAATCATCGAATACAAAAGAATGCGATGTGCCAGAATCAAATAAAACATGGGCTATGCATGCTGAGACAATGAGTGTACCATCAACGACTCCTCCAGGTGCCTGAGGATCCTGCTGTGCTGCATAGAACCTGCCCTGAGTCTGCTGGGGATGTGTCTGTCCCCTCTGCAGTCGTTGTTCACTTCCCCAAGTGTAGAGTTGCGATGTAGTAATAAACTCGGTAAGACCGAGGTCGATCCACAGGGACTTATGTAGGATTTCACAAACACATCCAGAAGTGTCTATCGAAAGCTAATAATCAGATTTTGAATAGAATTGATGTGAATAGCAATTTTAAACTAATTTGAATGTAGACAATTATAAAAAGGCACTAGGGGTTCAAGGATCCACTTGTAGCAATCCTTGATGTTCAATCCGCTGTAGTTTCTCATTCTCTCAACTAGAATCGATAATAAGATCTATCTAGTCGGATGATAGAGCTGTTAAACCAAACAATCTGTCATATGTAAGTTCTATGCATAAGATTCACTCAATGTAGGCTGAGCTGAGCATGCTCAATTGCATAGGTCATTCCCCTTTCCAAAAGGTCCAGTTCACAATCATAACCATCCTCAAGTCCTGTCACAAGACAAGGCTAGATCAGGATTTGAACTTGATTCAAATCACATGCACAGTCCATACATATTTCAGAAAATCAGAAAAATAGAACTTTGGTAGGAAGTCCCTTCATGAAGATCATAGTCCTAGAGCGCACTCCGATTCCTCGGATCATACAGGTTTAGACTGATACAAACCAATTAAGAAATTAAGTAATCCTCCCAAACATCCATGAGTCATCATAAGACTAAGAAAAACTACTTAAAAACTTGTATAAAGTTCAAACCATAGTTCATAATCATGAATTCCACACTTAAAACCAACTACGAATTGAAACATCTTGGATCCACTACAAGCTTCACCTCTTAGCCCTAGCTAAGAGGTTTAGCTGCTCATGATCCAAGGAAACATGAAACAACTAAAAAGTTCATAAAAATAGGAAAACAAACTAGAGGGAGTTGTGGAACTCCGAAATTCACTTCCCCTACCTCCAAGCTTGCTTCAACCCTTCTTAGATGCCCTAGGAACGATCCCTAGGTGTCCTTTTATAGTAGGGAGGCTTCGCAACTTTAGAAAGATCGAGAATCTGCGTAAGAGTTACGCAGTGCGCAGAGAAAATCGGCCCAGGAATAGAAATTTCTGATTTTTCTCATGGACGACCGGTCTGGACCGGTCGGACTGGGCTGGCCGGCCGGTCACGACCGGTCTGGCCGATTCAGCAGCACTCCAGCAGGCATGGCCGACCGGTCAAGACCGGTCAGACATCTTCATCAATGGTCCAGCGTGCATAGCTGACCGGTCAAGACCGGTCTGGCTTCCTTGGCCGACCGGTCAAGATCGGTCGGTCTCTTTTTCTTCTTGTTTTCTTCCTTTCTTTCTTCTATTTTCTTCTTTCCTTGCTTCTTTCTTCGCTTCCTTCTTCCTTCGGCCGTCCTTGGGTCTTCATCCAAGGTTCTAAATCAGCTCTTTTCATCATCAATTAGGCGGAGTTCACTCTCAAACCTGCAATCACAAAACATGCATTAGATTTGTCTATAAACCATGCAAACCTCGCACAATGAGTGATGAATTGGGGTTAGAATATGCACAATTAAGAGCTCAACACACCCCCCAACCAGCATTTTGCTAGTCCCGAGCAAAACATGCGTGAAACCAATTCCATTCTTCCAAAACTCAACTCTCCCTTAGAAATTATCCTTCTATGCGTTCCAAGGTACATAAGTGTAAGATTCAGAAATATTAGGCGACAGAGGTTGAAACCGTCAACCCTCAAAACATAATAAGCATTTATATGAAATTCCCGCTGATTGGTTGATAAATAGAAGGATTTGAACAAATTCAATCTAGTGTGGATAGTGAAAATTCATCTCATGATTTCTAGGATTATCTTCTTCATGGATCAGCCAGACTATAGATCTCAAGGTACATGGAGCTACATCAAGCCAATGACAGGAATTTGCCTTACCGTCCTTCCGACGACTTTCACACTACATCCCATTTCCGGCTTTGGTTACGGGTAGACCATCCCCCGGTTGGTATTAGGTAGCCCTAATCGAAATTTTCCACCAGTTTTCCATCATTCCCAATTTCATCCTTCCTTTTCCTTTTTCTTTTAATTTGGATAGGATTTTTAGAAATCCATATCTTTCGTTGTTTTCCCATGGACAAGGATGGACAAAGTGCCCCGACCTAATTTCTCAATACCTTAATTCAAAGTCTAGCTAATCCATAAATCACCTAATCCCTTCAACCCATGAAAATCGTGTAATGTGGCCTAGGTGTAAAAGTGTTCAGATTTTCTATCAATCACAGAAATAGGGAAATTCATATATAAAACCATTATGCTATGAGAGATTCCAGACATACAACCCCATGCACTTCATATCTCCTCCTCTTATGCTCATATCATCTTGAATGCATAGAACCGATGTTTTCCAAAAGAGTTTCGAATGTTTGAAAAATCGAAAAATTTCCACATAATTGCTTGAAATGTTACAAAACGCTGGATTTATCCAAGTGATCCTACACCCCCCAACCAAATCTTGCATTGTCCTCAATGTAAAAGATGTGCAGTAAACAAACATGAGAGCAATGTGAACATAAAGGGAGTGAGGAGTGAGAGTACCTGACAGGTGAAAATTGGAATTTCTCCTCCTTCTAACAAACCTAAGCAAAAGTAAACCAAAGCAACAAAATCCTAATCCTAACTACTCTATACCTCCGTCAAACTAGGAGATCAATCATCCTGATACACAGGATCATTCAGGGGTATGGACATACCTTCTGAAGGAAATTTCTCAAAGAACGGCTTTAATCGCTGCCCATTTGCTTTAAAAATGTTGCCGTTCCTAGGATTTAACAGCTCGACAGTCCCATAAGGATAGACAGTTTGTACAATGTAGGGACCGGTCCATCGAGATCTCAATTTTTTCAGAAATAGATGTAAGCGAGAATTATACATGAGGACTTTTTGATTGATCGTGAATGTCTTGTGAAGAATATTCTTATCATGGAATATCTTCATCTTGTCCTTGTAAATTCTCCCGTTCTCATAAGCTTCATTCCGGATTTCTGCAAGTTCATTCAAATGCAGTTTGCGTAACGAGCTTGCCTTGCCAGAATTGAAATTCATCTTCTTAATAGCCCAATATGCCCTATGTTCCAACTCCACAGGCAAGTGACAAGCCTTCCCATAGACAAGTCTATAGGGAGACATTCCAATAAGAGTTTTGAAAGCAGTACGGTAAGCCCAAAGCGCATCGGTAAGCCGAAGTGACCAATCCTTGCGATCGAGGTTTACTGTTTTCTCTAAAATGTGTTTAATCTCCCTATTGGATATTTCAGCTTGTCCATTAGTTTGTGGGTGGTAGGGAGTGCTCACTTTGTGTGTTACGCCATATTTCTTCATTAAGGTTTCAAAAGGGCGATTGCAAAAGTGAGACCCTCCATCACTTATGATGACTTGGGGCGTTCCAAACCGGGAAAGAATATTCTCTTTTAAGAATCGAATGACCGTTTTATGGTCATTATTCCGGCAAGGGATGGCCTCGACCCATTTGGAAACATAATCAACGGCAAGCAAGATGTATAGGTTTCTAAAAGAAGATGGGAATGGGCCCATGAAATCGATGACCCAACAATAAAAAATTTTAATTATTAAGATGGGATTGAGTGGCATCATATTTCTACGGGAGATACCTCCTAATTTCTGACAAGGTTCACATGCTTTGCAAAACTCATGTGTGTCTTTGAACATGGTGGGCCAATAAAACCCACATTGCAGAATTTTCGCTGTGGTCTTTTTAGCCGAAAAGTGGCCACCACATGCCTGAGAATGACAGAAGGAGATGATACTTTGTTGTTCCTCATCTGGCACACATCTCCTTATGATTTGATCGGGACAATACTTGAATAAGTATGGGTCGTCCCATAGGAATTTCCGCACCTCCTTGAAGAATTTATCCTTATCTTGCTTTTTCCAATATGTAGGAATTGTACCTGTAGCAAGATAGTTAGCAATGTCCGCATACCATGGCGATTGGGAAACAGCAAAAAGTTGTTCATCAGGGAACATGTCATTGATTGCAGTCGTTTCAGGGGAATCAGTGAGGACAAGTCTAGAGAGATGGTCAGCTACTACATTTTCTACTCCTTTCTTATCACGTATTTCTATGTCAAATTCCTGGAGTAGAAGGATCCATCTTAACAACCGTGGTTTAGCATCTTTCTTAGAAAGAAGATACTTAAGTGCGGCATGGTCAGTGAATATAATGATCTTGGATCCAATCAAGTAGGACCTAAACTTGTCCAAGGCAAAAACTACGGCTAGAAGTTCTTTTTCAGTAGTGGTGTAGTTTGCTTGGGCTGAGTTTAGGGTTCTACTTGCATAGTAGATGACACATGGCTTTTTCTCTTTTCTTTGACCTAACACGGCCCCAATAGCATAGTCACTAGCATCGCACATAATCTCAAAAGGAATGCTTCAATCAGGTGGTTGCATTATGGGAGCATATGTCAACATACCTTTAAGGGTGGTAAAGGCCTTTTGACAATCTTCATTCCACTCGAATGAATTTTCCTTTTGAAGTAGGTTACATAAAGGGCGAGAGAGTGAACTGAAGTCCTTTATGAACCTTCTGTAAAATCCTGCGTGTCCTAAAAAGGACCGTACATCTCGTATGCTTTTGGGTGGTGGAAGGTTAGAGATAAGATCAATTTTCACTTTGTCCACCTCGATTCCGTTTTTTGAAACGATGTGACTAAGTACAATTCCCTTTTGAACCATGAAGTGACACTTCTCCCAATTGAGCACAAGGTTCTTCTCTTCACATCTTTTCAGCACAGACTTCAAGTGCTCAAGGCACTCATCAAAGCTACAACCAAATACGAAAAAATCATCCATGAAGACTTCGAGAATGGTCCCCACCATGTCAGAAAAAATACTCATCATACAACGCTGAAAGGTGGCAGGGGCATTACATAGTCCAAACGGCATCCGTCGGTAGGCGAAAGTGCCAAATGGACATGTGAATGTAGTCTTTTCTTGGTCTTCACGGGCAATTTCTATTTGGTTGTACCCTGAATAGCCATCAAGGAAGCAAAAGTGGGAATGACCCGCCAACCGTTCTAAAATTTGATCAACAAATGGTAGGGGGAAGTGGTCTTTCCTCGTGACAGTGTTTAGCTTCCTGTAGTCAATGCACATTCTCCAACCGGTAGTGACTCTAGTTGGCACGAGTTCATTATTGGCATTAGCTACGATGGTTATTCCGGATTTCTTAGGCACCACTTGAGTTGGGCTCACCCATTGGCTATCGGATATTGGGTAAATAATACCCACATCCAATAACTTTACCACTTCGACCTTAACCACATCCTTCATGTTTGGATTTAGTCGTCTTTGTGGTTGCCTAGATGTCTTCGCATTCTCCTCAAGGTGTATGCGATGAGTACAAATCAGTGGGTCTATGCCTTTGAGATCCGCAATTGACCATCCAATGGCACTCTTGTGCTCTAATAGAGTGGCTATTAGCCTACTCTCTTGTTCCTTATCCAAGTGGGAAGAAATCACCACTGGATATGTCTCATCTCTACCTAAATAAACATATTTCAGCTCACTTGGTAATGGTTTTAGGTCGAGTGTTGGTGCCTTGATGTTGGATGGGAGGGCCTTGTTTTCGTTTACAGGCAAAGGCTCAAATAGGGCCTTCCATCTTTTATTATCAAGCACTGGCATCATCTCTAGCATGGCATCCACCTCTTGTATTGTGTCATTGTTTATCTCATGAGAATGGGCCACACATGCCTCCAAAGGGTCGGAATATAGTGATAAGGGGACTGTATCCTCCACGAATGATTCAATCATGTTTAATTCGTGGACATCATCATCAACCTCCCATGGTTGTTTGCATAAATCAAATATGTTAAGCTCAAGGGTCATATTTCCAAAGGACATTTGTACAAGTCTGTTTCTACAATTGATAATGGCATTTGAAGTAGCTAGAAACGGTCGTCCAAGTATGACGGGAATTTGAGCACCGGTGCCTATCACGGGATGTGTATCCAAGACAATAAAGTCTACTGGGTAGTAGAATTTATCAACTTGGACTAGAACATCCTCTATCATTCCTCTCAGTATACGGATGGATCTATCAGCAAGTTGGAGTGTGGTTTTGGTGGGTTTCAATTCACCTAACCCAAGTTGTTCGTAGACCGAATATGGAATGAGATTCACACTTGCCCCCAAGTCGAGTCGGGCTTGTTTGATCCGGTAGTCTCCTATGATGCATGAGATGGTTGGACTACCTGGATCCTTGTATTTTTGGGGCACCTCTTGTTTGATGATGGCACTCAAATTCTCAATCAAAAGAACTTTGTTGTGAACGTTGTGTTTCCTTTTGACTGTACACAATTCCTTTAGAAATTTGGCATAAGATGGTATTTGTTTTATTGCATCCAACAATGGGATGTTGATCTTCACCTGCTTGAATACTTCTAAAATTTCCAGATTTTTATCTAAAGGTTTAGGTGAAATCAACCTTTGTGGAAATAGAGCAACCGGCCTGTATTGCCTTTCCGGTTCTTTCTCTTGTGGGGTATTGTTCGAGCTATCATCCTCTTTAGAAATTTTCGGATCCTTAGGCTTTGGGGCCTTCACCGGATTAGATTTGTCAATTTCTTTCCCACTTCTCAAAGTGGTGATAGCTTGAACATGTTCCATGTGGTGGGAGGATGAGCTTGCATCTTGTATCTCAAACTGGGTTCTTGGGTTAGGAAGAGGTTGGGCAGGAAGTGTGCCCTTCTCTCTAACACTAAGATGAGATTCAACTCTAGCCAGTGATGTTTTCAATTCATTGATGGCTTGAGTTGAATTTTGATTGAATTTCAATTGCTCTTGCATGAACCCATCTATTTTTAGAGAATTTGTCTTGTTATACTCAGCTTGGACCGATACGAATGCACCCAACATCTCCTCTAGTGATACTTTCGGAGTGTTGTTTGCATTTGCAGTGGGTCCATTCCTTCAACTGAAGTTGGGATGGTTCTTCCAATTAGGATTAAACGTGTTTGAGTTTGGAGCACCAAATTGCTGTTGATAACTGTTTATGGCATTTGTTTGTTCTTGTAAGATGCCTTGAACTGCTGAAATTGTGGGGCAATCTTGTGTTGCATGTTGATTTCCAGCACAAATTCCACAAACAGTTTCAACATCAGTGGAGTTGATCGTTTCACTTTTCCTTAATTCCATGGCTTCGACCTTTCTTGTGAGGCTAGCCACCCGTGCACTTATGCTATCTTCTTCTGATAAGACATACATTCCCCCCTTTTCCTTTTGTTGGCCAGTCTTGGAATTAGTTGGTTTCGATGTGTCCCAAGCCTGTGCATTCTTAGCCAATTCTTCCAAATAATCCCATGCTTCATCAGCTTCCTTATTCATGAACTCCCCGTTACACATCATCTCTACAAATTGGCGCATGGGTGAAGTCAGTCCTTCATGGAAAAAGCTTATAACCCGCCAAATTTCATAGCCATGATGTGGGCATGCATTTAATAAATCCTTAAACCTCTCCCAACATTGGAAGAAGGTTTCATCTTCCTTTTGGGCAAAGTTCATGATAAGGCGCTTCAACATGTTCGTTTTGTGAGTAGGGAAGAATTTTTTTATAAATTCTCTGTGCATATCAGTCCATGCACCAATTGATCTTGGCCTCAATGCATAAAGCCAACCCTTGGCTTTATCTTTAAGAGTGAAAGGGAAGAATTTGAGTCTTACTACATCTTCAGTCACATTTGCAAAGTGCATGGTGGTGATTACCTCATCAAACTCCTTAAGGTGTTGATAGGCACTTTCACTGTCTAATCCATGCAATTTAGGGAGAAGTTGGATCACTCCCGGTTTCAAATCCACATTCCCTGCATTTTGTGGAAAAACTATGCATGAGGGAGTGCTCGCTCTTGCGGGTTGCAAGAAATCACGTAAAGTCCTAGGTCGGGGAACATTCTCAACCACATTCTCCCCTGTTTCAGTTTGGTTTTGGCCCGGATTAGGTTGATTTGCAGCCATATTTTCAGACAAAATGGGAGAGTTTAGATGTCTCCTAGCACGTGGTTCTCTGTCAATTCCTTCTACTATCCCCCCTTCACTTATGAGTCGGTTATTGGAATCCCGAGCCCAATGTGGCATGCAAAACCAAAAATAATAAGAAACAAAGAGAGAAGAATTCTTCCTCCCTTTCTTTACTTTTCTCTAAGACCGAAGCACAAGGTGTCTTGCAATGGCTAAGCCAGAAGCAAGGATAGAGACCGATTTCTCCTGGTCAATAGGGGTTCAGAGAACTCCCCACCCACTCTTTGAATCTTTTGAGAAAAAGTGTAGAAAAAGGAGAAAGAGGACTAGAGGTGAGAAAAGAAATCTCTGAGCACAAGGTGATCCAAGACGGCAGAGCCGACCAATAGGAATCCAGGTGGCACAAGGCCGACCTTTTAGAAATCCAAAAGGAGTCTCCACCCACTCTACAAGAGATGAATATGATAGGAATGAATAGGAGAAGGAGAAGAGTAAGGTTTAGAAAGATAGAACCTGATTCGGCACTTGAAATCCTTGTATCTTCTTCAGCTTCCTAGAAATCCCTGAAAAGAAAAATCAAATAAACAAACTAAGTTAGTCCTAAAATCCTAAAAATCCTAAATAGATACTAATTTCAGAAATTTGTGAAAAACCGTCAAAATCCCCGGCAACGGCGCCAAAAACTTGTTCGCTTCCCCAAGTGTAGGGTTGCGATGTAGTAATAAACTCGGTAAGACCGAGGTCGATCCACAGGGACTTATGTAGGATTTCACAAACACATCCAGAAGTGTCTATCGAAAGCTAATAATCAGATTTTGAATAGAATTGATGTGAATAGCAATTTTAAACTAATTTGAATGTAGACAATTATAAAAAGGCACTAAGGGTTCAAGGATCCACTTGTAGCAATCCTTGATGTTCAATCCGCTGTAGTTTCTCATTCTCTCAACTAGAATCGATAATAAGATCTATCTAGTCGGATGATAGAGCTGTTAAACCAAACAATCTGTCATATGTAAGTTCTATGCATAAGATTCACTCAATGTAGGCTGAGCTGAGCATGCTCAATTGCATAGGTCATTCCCCTTTCCAAAAGGTCCAGTTCACAATCATAACCATCCTCAAGTCCTGTCATAAGACAAGGCTAGATCAGGATTTGAACTTAATTCAAATCAAATGCACAGTCCATACATATTTCAGAAAATCAGAAAAATAGAACTTTGGTAGGAAGTCCCTTCATGAAGATCATAGTCCTAGAGCGCACTCCGATTCCTCGGATCATACAGGTTTAGACTGATACAAACCAATTAAGAAATTAAGTAATCCTCCCAAACATCCATGAGTCATCATAAGACTAAGAAAAACTACTTAAAAACTTGTATAAACTTCAAACCATAGTTCATAATCATTTATTCCACACTTAAAACCAACTAACTACGAATTGAAACATCTTGGATCCACTACAAGCTTCACCTCTTAGCCCTAGCTAAGAGGTTTAGCTGCTCATGATCCAAGGAAACATGAAACAACTAAAAAGTTCATAAAAACAGGAAAACAAACTAGAGGGAGTTGTGGAACTCCAAAATTCACTTCCGCCGCCTCCAAGCTTGCTTCAACCCTTCTTAGATGCCCTAGGAACGATCCCTAGGTGTCATTTTATAGTAGGGAGGCTCTGCAACTTCAGAAAGATCGAGAATCTGCGTAAGAGTTACGCAGTGCGCAGAGAAAATCGGCCCAGGAATAGAAATTTCTGATTTTTCTCATGGCCGACCGGTCTGGACCGGTCTGGCCTATTCAGCAGCACTCCAGCAGGCATGGCCTACCGGTCAAGACCGGTCGGACATCTTCATCAATGGTCCAGCGTGCATAGCTGACCGGTCAAGACCGGTCTGGCTTCCTTGGCCGACCGGTCAAGACCGGTCGGTCTCTTTTTCTTCTTGTTTTCTTCCTTTCTTTCTTCTATTTTCTTCTTTCCTTGCTTCTTTCTTTGCTTCCTTCTTCCTTCGGCCCTCCTTGGGTCTTCATCCAAGGTTCTAAATCAGCTCTTTTCATCATCAATTAGGCGGAGTTCACTCTCAAACCTGCAATCACAAAACATGCATTAGATTTGTCTATAAACCATGCAAACCTCGCATAATGAGTGATGAATTGGGGTTAGAATATGTACAATTAAGAGCTCAACAGTCGTCGTTGCTGCTGCTGCGGCCTATGTTGCTGCCTCTGCTGCTGTGGTTGCTTCTGCCTCTGTTTTTGTGGCTGTTGCTGCTGCTGTGGGGGGGGGGGGGGGGGGGGGGGGGGGGGGGGGGGTACTCATGTCTACGGTGCCCTATCCCTCCACATCTGTAACAAACACCTGCGAACTGTCTCTGGGACTGGTGCTGGAGGTGCTGCTGGTGCTACTAGCGGTCGAAAGGATGGACGAACCAGGTGCCTCTGCTGCACCCGAGTCTACTTCTGCCGGAAGCTGCTAAAAGGAGCCTTCCTCTTCCCCTTCCGATCTCCGCTCTGGTCACGGATTCGCTGCACATCGGCCCACTCTGCCTCATATATCTGGGCCCGCTCTACCACCTCCTCGAACAGTAGGAAGCTTGTGTCCCGTGACACGGCCACGAAGGCCAAGGCGCAGTCCAGTCTCGAATCGACGGGCCTTCTGCACCTCATCATCAGCAAGATATGTCGCAAATCTGGATAGCTCAACGAATCGAGCCTCATACTGGATACTGACATATCTCCCTGGACCAGCGTCTCGAACTCTAGAGCACGCTGCTGGAGGACTTGCTCGGGGAAGAACTTTCGGTCAAACCAGTCTACAAAGTCCTCCCATGTCCACTCGAAATCAGGCCCGGCGGCTCGGGTAACTGATGCCCACCAATGCTCGGCCTCTCCATGAAGAAGGAAAACGGCGAGAGGAACTCGCTCCTCGATTGTGCATCGCATTGTGGTAAAGATCTTCGTTACCTCTGATTTCCATCTCTCTGCTACCACCGGGTCTGGCCCGCCCAAGAACAGTGGGGGATCCATCCGCTTGAAATCCATCAGTAAGGAACGAGCACGATCCTGCTCCGATGGGGCAACTGCGTCGGATGACCTCCTCTCCTGGCGCTCTACCATGGAGGTCATAATGCGCATCATCTCCTGGAATTGACCAGCAGTCATAGCTGGAGCTGGAGCTGGAGCTGAGGATGTCCGGGATGTACCCGCACTAGTTGACGGCCTACCAGTGGCTCTCTTGGGTGCCATATCCTACAGAAAAGGACAGGTACCACTTAGCATTGATACTCTCGAATGCACACACGTTAGGGAACCATATTCAGAACTTTCTAAGCTCAAAATAGGGAATCCTATTATAACTATGTTGTAACAGGATCCTAGTGTGGGTCGCTAACTACATGAGATCGGGATCCTAATCATCCTAAGTTTGCAACAATCATCTAGTTAAGGGGTAGTTAATCTAAGGCCATTAGTAGATATGTGATGTCATCCGCAGGTATTCCTAACTTATGCTCTGATACCAACTTCTGTCACGCCCCAAACCCGGGGACCGAGCTCACTAAATTTCCAATCGCGGACCTTGGTGCCAACAGCCTCCGTAGTATCCCATTCTTGGCTCCTAGCTCTCATATGACAATTCCGATCCTGGGATTCTACAAGGAGGATTTTTAGGTTAATTTTTTTTTTGGTAAAGGAGCATAATTACAACCATAAAACGTCATCAAATATCCACTAATAAGTTGTTGAGTACAGTGCTGGAAAGGGAAATACAAAATGTAGCAAAAGCCCAAAATATCAAGTACATGAACCGCGCTCAACGCTGCTGATGTGCCCTAGTACTTGCAGTATAAACAAACGCGCATGAGCTTCCTACGAAGCTCAGTAGAGTGCATGTCTGCGCGTGCGATGCATATGATAAGTATACAGATATCAAAGTAAGCGAAAGTAGTAGAGGGCTAAGTTACCAAGTTCATGAATGCTATCAGCCATCCCAAGGCTATGCGATGCAAGGGCCTACATGACCGAGTGTTACATGCTGAGATATAATGCAAACACGTCAATCCTCAACTAATCCACATATCAAAATTGTTCTCATCTGGGACATCACCGGGGTCTAGTATACTCTAATACTGGCCACTGCACGTCGCGCGCATAACCAAGGGAGTAGAAAAGACCTCACTATCCGCCTCGTCAGTGGTATGCCAATGCCCACCCGGCTCGCCGATAGCGGACCCATTCCATGAGCTGGTCAGACTCGACCTAGCTTATAGCTCACTGCACCCGGGCAGATAAGGTCACACCCCTTTCCAACCAACCTCGACACAGTGGGAGACTCGGCCTACTGGTATTTGGCACACCGGCGCTCATGTTATCCACTCGGTCTCGACGTTGGAGCATCCTACTGGTACCACAGGGTTTAGGGACTTTCACCCAAGGACATCTATAGTGCCCACGTGCTAGAACATGTTTCCAGTGTCCATTACTGCCAACCACGATGGGACTATGGTGGCCACCACCCCGATGTTGCTAGGGTGTGAAGGCGATCGTGACATACAAAATGCAAAATGCATGATTCATACAATCCAAGTCATGCACCAAACTTACGCATACTACGCAATCATGTGGGGCGACCCTGTCTCGTATGGGTCCCCTAAGTATAACAAGCCAACTAGCATATGCTATGATTAATCGTGATCCATAACAGGCATACAAATGATGCGTATGGGCATATGAATGAGCATGGTATTCATTATACTAAGCATGTTATCAGTGTGACATATCAAGCTAAGTATACTACCTGTTACCAAACGTATCATGTGGCGTTGGCCTTAAATGGCCCAATATATATATATATATACAAAGAGTGGGACCCAGACTGTGGGCCCCATTGGAAATGTAAAGGTCTTCGTGGCATAGCCCACTTGAGACCACATCGACCCCATACTTGGGCCTGCACATACCAAATCGACTGACAAAATAGGTGTACGGCATGGATATAACATATACATCAAAGGAAGGACCATGGTGGGTCCTGCCCACTGGTCGGATAGCAAATATACATCATCGGCCTTAGGAAGTTCTCGGTGGTAGGTATTCAATCACCACCATTATCTAAGTGAAGCCCACTCAAATTGGGCCCCACTCGTCGATCAAGACGGGTGGCATGGTACACAATACATCCATTAAGGTGGAACCCAAAGATGGGCCCACAACCTCTAAAAAAATAAACAATAAAGTGGCCCCAAGGAAGTTTTCAATGGTGGGCATCAATGACCACTATTCCCTGCGGGTGTAGCCCACCTAACATCTGGATTTGCCTCATTGTTTGGGCCATATCCTAAAATGTCATGGAAAAATAGATGGGCAGCATGAATAGAACAGATACATCATGGTGGAACTAATAGATACATCACGTTGGGACCCATAGGGTGGGCCACCTACTGGGCAGTGGTACCCAGCTGGGTTCCAAGAAGTTTTGAATCAAGCAGATATTTGTGTTTTCCCCTCCATCCATATCCATGGGATCTTATGAACAGGTTAGATGACAAATAAACATCACTGTAGGGCCAGGAAGGTTTCAACGGTGGAGATCATTATTCCCACTGTTTCCTGTGGCATGGTCCACTTGACATTTGGATATGCTTAAATTTTTGGGCTCAGCCCCTTATGAACTGGAAAAACATGTGGACATAATAGACAAGGCACATACATTCTAGGTGGGCCCAACTGAGTTTTTGATCAAGCTGATATTTTGTTTTCCCTCTTCCACATGTGTGTGGAATTATGAACAGGTTGGATCTCAAATAAACATCATGGTGAGCCATAGGAAGGTTTCAACGTTGGGGTCACTGTCCTCACTATTTCCTCTCAAGTGGGGTCCACTTGAGATTTGGATCTGTCTCATTCTTTAGATCATGCCTTAAAATGATCTCCCCATGGAGTGGGCCACCAGCTGGGCATCACGAGCCCAGTGTCCGTGGATGCTGGGTACTCCCAGCGTCAGCTGCTTCTCTTTTTCTTTTTCTTTTTTTGTTTTCTTTCTTTTTTTTCCATTGTTTAGATCAAGTGGGGCCCACATAAGGGTGATCCACCCCGTTCATCAGCTAGGCCACCTCATGGTGGGCCCAATGAGCCCTATATTGGGTACCTGATTCAGTCTAGAAACCTCAAGTTGGACTAAAGAAGTTTCAGCTGTGCACATCATTAGCTTCACTGTTTTCATGTGGTGGCAGTCCGCTTAAGAATTGAATCTGGTTCATATTCGGGCCCTGGCCCTAGAATGATTTGGGAAAATAGATGGACGGTGCGGATACAACATAAACATCAAGGTGGGTCCCACGAGTGGGCCCACAGTTAACGCCCAAAAGGGGCTCAGCGCAGGCGCTGCTGGGCAGCAGCGTCCTCTGGACGCTGACTGTCCAGTGGCCTAGACTCTCCTTCTTTTCTTTTCTTTTTTATTATTATTATAAGTAGGTGGGGCCCATTCATGGATGATCCAGGCCATCCATCTCATTGCCCATCACAAGGTGGGCCCAAGGAAAAAGGGAAATGAAAGGTAGTTAAGAAAATGGGGAGTTTGTGTCCCCCTTGCACTCACCTTGATGGTTGGACGGTTGGATGAGGTTGGATTGACGATCGGACGGTCCGGACGGTGATCGGGGTCCTCCAAGCTTGATCTCCTCCCTCTACTTCTTAATCTCCTCTACAAAACTCCCTCTACACTCTCTCTCTCTCTCTCTCTCTCTCTCTCTCTCTCTCTCTCTCTCTCTCTTCTTTCTTGCAAGTTAGGAAATGAGAAGCCCTCCTCTCCCCCTACGTATGCACTTGTATGGGGGGGGGTAGAGAGTAGGAATCATGGGGGTGATGATGGCTAGCATAGGAGGGGGGCATGGGAGGTATGGGTAGTGTTGACTTTGGAGGAGAGAGAGTGATGGGGTGGGTATGGTGTGTGTAGGCTAGGGTGATGAGAGGGGTATGGGTGAGGGTGATTGTGATTGATTTGATTGATTTGACATATACTTGGGATTTGTGCAAGTGGGGCGCACGCCACACGCGCGTTGCGCGGCCTGCCTTGAATTACGCAAATGACACAACTTTCACACCGGTATCGCAATGGGGCGTGCTGCGTGGCGTTGGAATTGCAGCACCTACGTGGTTGCTGGGGTATACGTCTTGGGTCAATGCGATACTAAAATAGGGTCGCGATCAAAGCTCGCTAATATGGTCCATCCGGGACGTACCGGTACCGAAAACTAAGCGTACGGAGGGCAATTCAGGGTACGGTCTTACAGTGGCCCTCCCAGATGGGGCAGGAACTGAGATCTCATCCCCCGGGACGTTCTTAAGAGAATACGTGTGAAGTGAAATGTTGCGAACGAAATATTCATCTGATGGAGATAAAAACTTTTGTCATGCTTGTTCTTACCATGGAGAGGGCGATCGACATATTTCAAGTCGGCTCTGGCCCAACCGGACAAAGTAAGAATTGAGTTCACATCGACCGCGGCGTTTGGAGGAGAATACGTGTGAAGTGGAATTTTACGCTAAAACATTCTTCCAATGGAGATGAAACCTTCACTCTTACTTGCGGCCCCTTCGGAAGGTGCTTAAACTGAGCTCACATCAACCGGGACATACGCAATGGAATTCATGTGAAGTAGAATGACACGATGAAATATTTGTCTGATGTGCATGGAATCTTGTGCTGCCCTTGTTCGTACCATGTAGAGAGGGCAGCGACATTTTTTCCATCGACTTCACTCTGTTCGGACAAGTCATGTACTCGGTTCGTACAAACTAGGTGATTTGCAGGAGAATTCATGTGAAGTGGAATTATGCGATTAAATAATCTTCCGATTGGGATGGATTCTTGTCCTGCACTTGTTCCCATCATGTAGAGGTCGATCGACATATTTTGTGTTGGTTGTGTCCCACCCGAATTGGGGAGGGAACTAAGATCACATCCCCCGAGACGTTCTTAGGAGAATACGTGTGAATTGGAATGTTGCGATGAAATATTCATCCGATGAGGATGGAACCTTCTCTCATGCTTGTTCTCACCAAGGAGAATGTGTATGACATATTTCTTGTTGGATTTGACAAATAAAGGTTGATCTTGAATAGAGTATACATCAATTGCAGAATGTTTATTTTTCATCCAAGTTTAGGACCCAGAGACCTCGATGAAGAGATCACAGAAATATGATGTTGATCGAAAGCTTTTGGGTCTGATAAGAATTTTTTAATGTTGGATTACCACTATATTCTATAAGAGTGGTCCATCTAAGATTTGGATCTCCTTCATTTATGTTATAATGCCCTAAAATGAGTTTTTAAAATAGATACATGGCCTAGATGTAACGAAAGTACATGATGGTGGTCCCCACGTTCAGGGATCCACCCACCTGAATGGATCCCTGGATCCACTCAAAAAGCGCTCAATTAGAAATGCTTTCTCAGAAGTGGGACCCACGCTAAAGGCGCAACATGTGTGGACTCATCACCGCGCGTGCTGAAGTTGGGCGTGGGTCTTCCTAAAAGAAAATTCTAATTGTTCCCCCTTTTTCCAACCTCTGCCTCTCATCTTGCCTCTCGTCCTCAGAGCGCCCTTTTTTCTCCTCACCTTCAAAATCGAACAGCCGTTCCCTCTCATCCTTGGAGTCACTGTGTCTGTCCTGCTCAGTCGATATCTGCATTCATCTCATCCTGCTTGGAGTCTCCTTCTCTGCCCAGCTTCACACCATTTGCATTTATCTCTCGCCGGAGGTAAATGTCTAACCCATTGTCCACAATCGGAACGGAATTTTTGTTTCCAGTGTCACCTATGTAAGTTTTATCTCATTTGATTTATCCTTTTTTCCATCACTTGATTTCCCCACTTAGATCTCATTATTCAGTTGAGTCGAGAATCGATTCATAGAGAGAAATTTGGGGGTCGAAGAAGTAGACATCGCCGATTAGGTTGTACAATGTATCACCCATTCTGCTACGGTATACTATTCGATTATTAGATTGAAACAGTCAATAACAGTCAACCAACGTCGTTCCCAAACGCCTACCCTACAAACACGATACGCCTGCCAAATGACGACCACCCCATTTCCAGACAATGCATGTCGTGGTTCGCGCATTATAGCTACCAGTTACCAGATGCTTAGAAGGATGGGTGAGTGGTAGCGAGAAATTTGCACTGCCGAGAGCCTGATAGCCGCATGTAGACGGAAGAAACTTAGAATTCCCAAACGACGCGCACAATATATGCGACGCAATTCAATGGAAGAAATGGAGATGGCTTTAGGAAGGCTTAAGAAAGAGAACAAGAGGATGAGTCAATGCGTGGCTAGGGTTTTAGTTTATGATACAGTGACCAATCCACTCTGCGTATTAGAATCAGAAATGTCGGATGAAGCAGAGGGCAGCTCATCAGATTTTGATCACAATGACTAACCATGCCTTGACAATGTTGACAATGGATCCAACATTGGAGAAGCTTTTTTTTGTCCTTTTTGTGAAACTAATGAGTGGTATGGCAGAACAAAATATGTGAACAATGTACTAATAATTTCCTGTATGTAACGCGGCATTACTTAATATCAGAAACTGATAGATGTATGTTATTTTGTGTGATGTGGATGTACATGATATCAGAACTTGATAGTGGTCATTCCTTAGTGCGCCATATATAGGTGATCATGTAGACCTTAACGAACGATCATTTTTTTGCTGGTTAATTATATTTATATCATTTTCTCTACTTTCTCATTACTGTACATGTTTTTGTCAGTTGTCAAGAATTATGTTTCTGTTGGCAACAGTACTATGTTGGTATCCATACGGTCCCCAAGATTAATTACCTAACTCCTGCAATTCGTCTCTCGTTGACTTTATACTCTGATTCACTTAACGGAAGGTATTACTTTTGTTCGGCGCGTGCAATGGATTATTTGTCAATAAGCGAAGTAGAAATTTATAATGAAAGTGATGAAGATTATTGTGAAATGACTGATGGCATGGAGGATGACTGTAAGCCTCGAATCAGAATGGAGTTTGATACTGAGGAGGAGGCGGTTAGATATTATAATGATTATGCGAGGATGGTAGGATTTAGCACCCATAAGAATCAGACAAGGAGGTCAGGTCATACTGGACAAATCATATGGCGTACGGTCTGCTGTTCAAAAGAAGGTGTAAATATATCAAAGGCTCATGGAGGTTCGGTTGAGGGTAAGATAAAGAGGAATTGTCCATCAAGTAGAGTTGGTTGTCCTGCGAAGATAGCTTTCACTCGCAATCCTACTGGTGTTTGGACAGTCTCAGATTTTGTTAAACAACACAACCATGATATGACATCCTCAAGAGAAAAATATCTCCTTAGGACCCATCGTGGCATAGACGATGAGACTCGAGAAGTTATTTACCACTGCAAGAGAGTTGGGATTAGGTCCTCTTTAGCACATGAATTTAAAGTGGACTCGAATGGAGGATACGAGAGAATACTTTTCAGCAAAACAGATATGAAGAATGTGTTTCAAGATATGTATGTTAAAATATGTGGGGAATACGCACTTCTTATGTGTAACTATCTAAGTGAGCGTCAGAAGTTGGACTAGGATTTCTTTTTCTCAGAACGTCGAAACGAATTGAGAAAACTAATATCAATATTCTGGTGCGATAGGAGGTTGAGAATTGATTACATGGCATTTAACAACTTTATGTGCTTTGATACCACTTATAGAACAAACAGATATAGTATGCCATTTGCCCCATTCATTGGTGTCAATCACCATAACCAAACTGTTGATTTTGCCTGTGGACTCGTCTCCAACGAAACAACAAAATTCTTTATATAGCTTTTCGAGTAGTTTTTTATCGCAATGCAAGGAAAAGCACCAGCTAGTATCATGATCACTAATCAAGATGCTGCCATTAAGGGTGCAATCAAGCAAGTATTTCCAAATATGCATCATAGGCTACGCTTATGGCATATTCTTCAGAAAATTCTGAATAAATTGGGTCACTATTTTAACGAAAAGGATGGATTTCTAGATGACTTCACATGATGTGTGTATGCCAGTGATAGTGTGGATGACGTTGAAGATAATTGGTTTGATTTCCTCATAGATATAAGCTTGAAAGTAATGAGTGGTTGTGCTCTCTATACAATATCTGTAAGAAGTGGGTGTCGGTATTTGTGCGAGGGGTGTTCTTGGCGAACATGACAACAAACCAGAGGAGTGAGAGTATACATTCATATTTTGATAAGTATCTCGGACCGAAGACGACGCTCGTAAACCTCATCAAATAGATTGAGAAGGGAATCTCTCGAAGACGTGAGCGGAGATAGCGGTTGACTTCACCACAAAGAACTATCAAATGAATGCCAAAACACCCCTGTCTATGGAGGAGTCACTGCATAAACTCTACACACTCACACATTTTTTATGTTTTATAGAAAGAGCTATATGAAAGCTCTGCATACTTGGTATCGGTCTTTGGTGAGACCGTCGACTTTATATTGTATGAAGTCGTACACTCTGCAGTTCACAATGATGCTAAGGTTATGAAGTATTTAAAGGACACCATTCATTACAAGTGCTTTCTGCAAGATGTTCGAGTGTAAGGGGTATGTTTGTCGTTGTTTGTTGTCCTCAGATTTGTTGGTATACATCAGTTACCTCAGAATTATATTCTAAAGTGGATGACACGTGGACCACAGTGGGGCATATCAATCAGATCCCACCAAGGCGAAGGCGTGGAGGAGAACCCTAACAGATAGCTCAAACATTTGACGGAGCTATTGTTTCGTATACCCCAGATGGTACATAATAATAGCGAAGCGACCTGCATTGCTGCTGGAATATTGCAAGAGTTGTTCACGGAACTCTAACATCACGTTGGTGTTGGCAGTGGTGATGGTTTGCATGGACGTGATGAAGGACGAAATAGTTGTTTATATGATTTCGATGGACTCCATGCGCACGATACAATCTGGGACCCAGATGTTGTAAAGACAAAGGGACATGTTTCTAATAAGTGAGTCAAGGTATGGAAGGAGAAAGGGTAGGGAAAGAGAAAACACAAATAATTGAAGAAAACTGTTAAGGCCCCAAAGAATTTTCTTACCCTATAGATGCAAACGATGTATTTTTTTTTCTTATAACGCTACGTAGTAAGATACTGCAGTACGTACACTTTCGTTTTTTTCTCTTCTGTTACTGTTTTAAACAACTTGCTTAATTAGAGTTTTCATTGTGACACATTGGCGAATTTGACTTGCATGTGGTCAATGTAACTGATGTTGACGCTTGAATTTTTTAGACTTTGTTTGCGTGTTACATTGCATAGATGTCCTCAATTATGTCTTCAAAGTTAAATGTTCATAATATGACTGACGTAGATGATACAAAGAACAGTATATTTGTTGTAAAAATTTGAAATATGGCTACTAAGAAGCTTACTGAAAATTGACATAGACACAGGACATTTAATGGACGGTCGCAAACCTCAAGAATTGCCTCTTATCGTCTGCGTCTGCAATCAGGCCCGGTGTAAGGTCTTGATGTCAAAGACATAGGCGAATCCAGGGAGGTTATTTTACAAGTGTCCTATACAAGTACATTTACATACTTCATCGAGATTCAACTCTTATTTATTTCTAGAGTACTTAGCCCTCCATTAGCAATTTTATGTGAATATGTATATCTAATTACAGCATTGCGGTTGGTTTTACTGGTGTGATGAATATGATCCAACCCAATTGCATATTAGTTCGAGTAATGTAGTCTCTCCAAGACTCGATAAAGTGAGGTGAAATCTTGAACTGAAAGAGCGCAACGTGCTGATGAAGGAGGTGAAAATTCTAAAAAAGGAAGTAGAGATTTCGAAGAAAGAAGTTGAATTAGCCAGGGTGACGACAGAATTGGAAAGTCGTCTAACTCGACTCGTGATTGAAACAAGGAATGCAAGTACTATCAACGTTAACATAAGTACACGTCGTTGACGCTAACAAGTCTCTCTGATTAATTCGACTTAAATGTGTGCTTTAATTTGAGTTTCCTCTTTTTTCCTATCAGCTTAAACTATCATTTAATATTCTTAATTGTAGCTTGTAGATGAGCAACTGACAAAGGGCATGTGGGAAGTTCGAAATCGGTATCCCACATATGGTGGTTCTGTCAGGTTTATGCCAGTAATCAGTTTATATTATTTAGACATTTTCTATTTTTCAGCGTTTATTTTAAAAACAACATTTATTTATAGCGGATGGTTTACAACCACATGTAAGTATTCACTTTTTAATGGACTACATCGTTGGAAACTATCTCGACTACCCTCATGTCACGTAGACCAAATAAACCAAATAAACCAAAATTTTACATTAGATATTGTCTGTTTTCTACATCAGTGTTCCACGTTTATACATTCCCATATCATGTTCACTTTACATCAATAATATGGCCTTCAATACCACATTATACCAGCAATACATCACCATCATATATGTATATCTGAACGACTGTTCCAAAAAGATAAAAAAATGACTACTTATGCTAGCATTAAGGCCGCTTAGATCAATTAACGTTAGATATGCAGATAGCATCAGGACCATGAGTATCAACATTCCAAGAGGGAGGCAAAGTCCAAGTATATTGTTACTCATGTCAATCTCTGCTCCAACCTCTCCCGTTAGTCGATTCACGATAAGATGTAGCTTCATTCGAGATCCTGATTCTACATCTCCGTCATTCGGCGCTGTATTTGCAGCTCCTCCCTCTTTTAAAGATGCGGCAGTTTAGATTATTTTAACCGTGTATATGTGGCCTTCATGCTTCTAACGACATGTAAATACCAGGTCGTCGTCCATGTAAAATTACGTAATAATATTCCGCCATGGTAACCTGTAACATTGCCACATGAAAGCAGTTAGAACAAGAAAGCAACAAAATTGATCATTCAATATTTCATTCGTAAACAGTATGTCAAAGAACAGTATATATCATTCGATGAAAGCATTAACTTTCCTATGGACCAATGCATGTTCCACCTAATGACAGGATAAGCCTGAATTTTGGGGCATCTCATTATAACTGTGGGGCTCACATAATACAGGCTAGATGAACCAACACAATGGGCCCCTACATACATGTGAACAACTAGTAAAATGTTGTTATTTATAAGCACTGGCAGGGGTACCGACTTCAGTGTACTCCATAACCAACAGGAGATCCAGACTCACGTATGGTACAGCCACGCTAAAAATAACTGATGAATTATGCGTGGTTACAACCATTTACTAGGTGGGCCTTAACACGGATCTGCCACAACCGAATAATGAGGCTTGTAGTTGGGACTTTGAAGATCATCCCATGAGACTCAACATGGATCCGACAGTTGGTTGGTCTGACTTGCATCCGAAGTATTACAAAATCGTGGGTGAGGTTTCATAGACATACATGTGTGGAGGATTGCATGACCAAATACGGCCACATACACCAATCACAACAACGGGTCTGATCTAATAGATTTTCATCAAGTGGGACACACCTTTTAACAGTATCCATCAAGTGTGAGACAATTAGACATTCCATCAAGTGTGAAGCAATTAGAAATGCCATAGAAAATGTTCATCGATTAAATTTCATGCATGATTCATAGAACATAAATTTTATACATTTTTCAAATGGTACCAAAAGTTCTGTAGTGCTAGAATTATATTTTCAAAAAGCATTCCAATCTCATGTTGTACATCAACCTCTGTCATCATATCCATATGACATTTCAGCATTTCAAATTGCTACACTGCCTCATGATGAAATCTCAGGTAACGTGCTCTCTGAACTGAGGAAGGAGTTTGCGGCCATCGTCCATCTTCGTTTGTGCTGTAACATACAATTCCTTAAATGATCAGTATATCGGCATGATGGTCAGCCACTAACGCATCCTTCCAAGATGCTATATGGTCTATACCTTCGATTACGCAACTTGTAGATTTAAGGTTTGCGACGGTGCATCTCAACCCCACTGTCCGGACTATATTCCTTTGTCATATGCCCCTGACGGTTGCGAACATCTCTGTATCAGTATGCCCTCCAAACTGTGAATTGAATTTACAGATGTTCATAGCACAATGACGATCTTATTTTCCTATTTTTTCCTAAGAAATGAACTACTTAGCACGACCATAACTAAATTAGGAGAATGATAGCACGTACCTCCTTGTCGCTATTTTCATCACCTACCTAGCATCAAAAAATTTAGTTGAACAATGAGAGGTAGTGCACAAATTAAAGTAAACAATGACCCAAAAAAATAACTGCTCAAAAATACCCCGCGCAGCTCCTCACATGCCCTTCACGGGCGTGCCTAATATATGTTGTGTCCTCAAATCATTGTGAATGTCACACAAAATATCAGCCACTATCTTCAGTTGTATCCGTGGGATGTCATCCTAATAGGTTATTACACAATAATAGGTCAAACATTTTCGTATGATAAACAACGAAAGGTCTATACGTGAACCTAAATGCATATTTTACATGCCTGCGTGTATGGTTCTTGTAGTGAACCATTCCAGCACTCTACATTTTTCATCATAAAAACTCCACAATCAAACCTAAATGATAAAGAAATATGAGTGGTCTATTCAATTATGTCATATACCAAATGTATTGATAAAATGCAATCTCAAATTTAGTATTGATTAATACCCAGTTGATTGTTGAGGTATGTTTGGAAATTCAATGACTTTCCACGATGATAATGTCTCGGTGTTGAATTCACATGTATCAACAATTTTTTCCAAAGCTTTAACCTGTACTTAAGAAGGATTACCAATTATTGAAAAAAAAAAACGCAACAAACTGGCAGTATGGTGATCGTATCTGTAGGTATGTACTTACCAATTTCGTGTATGCATTCTTCACTGTATTTATGCAGCCAAGATAGCCTAGAAAGAATACTCGACGCATTGTTATATGAAAAGCGAACGCAAACCAATGGTCCTCATGGCAGGCCGGGATATAAAGCTAAAAAAAAAAATAACAAAAGCATAAGGGGCCACTTAAAAGCAATCATGTCGAAGTCACTCTTTAACTGATTCATAGCTCTTGCGCACGTGCTCATCAACATTTGCCTACTTTGAACCCCAGCAACTCCTTCGATAGCCACTCTGACACATCGTGATCCCGCAAAATCTTTTGTTGCATAAGAGGGGAAAAACCATTTGGTTACATGATTTTGTAAAAGAAAATTTACAATATGAAGAGACTAGTTTCGTTCATTACCCAAAGGTATGACATTAAATATGCTCTCTGAACTATACCATGAGTCCTTTTGCATTCCCTTAGTTGAAGCAGCCGCATGTAAGCATTCACTACCTATACTTAGAATAGAAAAGTAAATCACTCGCACCACACATGTAGGTCAGTTATAAGGACCCTTGTATACTTATAAAGCTACTTATCCAACTATCCGGCAAGAGCAACCGAAATTCACGGACCCTGACCTCCTCATAAAAAATGCGGATCAACAATCCACTACATGCACATTAAATTATTCATAAATTTACGAAAAATGGAAGAATTCACATATGTAAGTAAAGCATGTATTCCAACGGACTCGAACATCATCAACACACGTATATACAACGATTCCAAACACGCACAGTACAATTAATAATAATATACAAGACATGTTAGTCGGGAGACAAGGCATACTTATCTTGTAAAGCCTTCTGACTTAATGCATTCTTAATCATCCACTTCTGGTGTGATTGAAGCGTTCTAATATTTTGTTTGCTCCACAAATTCAAGCCATCGACGTCCTACATAAGTGGGTCGGCTAAGTCATTAAAGGCTTTTCATAGTAGCAAATATAAGATCAACATGACTGAATTCATCTCATGTATCGTTCTTTTTTATGGGCAACTTTTGGCCCATCTTTGTTATCCTTTATTGGCTTCCTCGGTCGGAGTCCAACATAAGGGGATTGCGACCCCGTCCCTCCTTACGAACTCTTCGGGCCCTCGTGGTGACTCCATCAACCTCTATGTTTGTTGCAGCATGACACCGATCGTTTCTAGCATTCTCCTCTATGACTGTTGCATTATCGCTGTTATTTGGTTCTATGCAGCTCACTTTCATTTTCTTCTCAAAGAATGTTGGTTCACTGGGTTACACTTTAACCTTCTTATCATTGGTCATTGGTTGATCCTCCGTTGCATGCTGGCCCACCTGACCTTCATGTGTATTGACATTGGATGGTAGTTCATCCGTCGCACCATCCCCCCATTCATCATACATCAGTGGTCCATTATAGGTAGCAATGGGGGGTAGTGCATCTAAAGCGTCACGGTCAAACCCGTAATCGGTGACCACATTGAAGTTGTTATGTCTGTTTTATCGAAGTTGTCTTGAAAATTGTATATTGGGTTGTAGCTATATCATATTCTTTCATACAAATGTTCAGTGCAATAGAAAGAGGTATCTTCGATGTGTCGTTTTGATCATTGTAACGTCTCTCCGCTTCCCAGTCATCAAGTCTCTTCTCCATTGCACTCATGCGCTCCGTGAAAATCTTAAAAAATTGCAGGTAGTTATTACTAAGTGCTGAAAGAAATGTAAATGCAGTACATCCAACTAGTGGCCACTTACCTTCTCCACCTTGGACAGTCATTCCTTATCTAGCCTACAACTTGACTCTTCATTGGATTTCTCCAATGCACAGACACGACTCTTTAGCTCCTACTTCTCCTTTATGATGTATTCAAAGCAAGTAAGGCACATACTAATATCTACATTCTGCTTTTGCACCACAGCAACCAATTGTTGTATTTCAGGATGGAGAGGTTGCATCGGAGGCGGCTGAGGGTTCGATTTTTGCTGATCTTCTTTGGGAGCAGCAGCTTCGTGCTTCTCATTAGGCTTATCGCATCCAATATGTGATGTAGAGTCGGTGACATCCGCGTAAGAACCAATGACACTTACCACCTGCATAGAAATGATAATGCCAACAATATTTCTTTCACATGTGAACATTTATTATTTCATTTGCATGACATACCTTCCCAGTACCAAATCCGTAGGCAAAACTCTTCACCATCGATCTCCTGTCTATCTCATCATCGCCCCAATTGCGCAATAGGGGAAAAAGTCTCTGTGTAGACATATTCCGAAAATTGTACACAACATGCTCGAAATACCATAATTGCAGAAAAACTAGGGACCTGGTTAAATATTTCTTTTCTCCTAAGCGATAAGCCGTCAATCCCTCTAGCAGTGTACTAAGCATGTGCCTCCCCTAAGATAAATTGGACACTTGATCGAGCTCTACAAGATTATTCAAGTACACTGCTCGTGCGTCTGACTTGACGCAAGGGCACAATATAACGGCAAGAGTAAATAGGACGAATGCTCTCTTAAACTCATCGCCACTTGCATCACTGTACAAGTGCTTCTCCAAGACTTTTAGATGTATGTGGTCTCCTTTGATGTTAAACAGGTGTCGAATGTCATTATGTACCTCTCCCATAGTAACCATTCTGAATGGTTCGCCTTCGCATGAACAACCCGTTATGAGGGTGACATCTAAGTGTTTGATGGGTAGTTCCTGTCCCCCAATATGAAAGGTCTTATTCCTGATGTTGAATTGTTCTACTAACCAAGTCACCAATGCCCGACGTAGCTTCTTACATCGAAAGCATAGAAGCCCACCCAGACCAAGTTCTTTCACTACCTCCCTCTGTCGTAAGTTTATTCGCTGAACAACTCTTTCGAATTAGTGTGGAGAACAAGTGGTAATCATTCTGCGTTTCAATCACAATTCAGTTACATGGACCAACGTTAGTTCTATATTGCATGGGATGGTACAGTAGTATACCAGACTGTTTTGACATGAAACAGGTCAATATAAAAATGGGTACAGTTCTATATTGGAAGGTCAAATATTAGGGCTCTCAATGGAGCGGGTCAGATCCGAGATCCGATTCACTTCGAATCCGTTTAATGCGGATTTGGATCTTAAAATAGGTCCGATTACTTAAATGGACCGGATATGGATTCACAGGAACATATCCGAGTTCGATTTGAATCCGATTAAGATCCAACTCATTGCCACCTTACTGTGTATGTTATATTCATACCGACCATCCGTTTTACAAATTATTTTAGGCCATGTCAACCTTATAATGGTAAATAGTGAGATTTGCATCATTTTTCTACTAAATTAAATGTATTATATTATATATTTTATATCATATATTTTTTTAAATTTGTAATGGGGTGGATTCGGACCTAGATTCAACCCGAATCCGATGGTTATATGGATTTTGGATCAGAAATGGATCTAGCAATTTATAAATGGATCGGATATGGATATCACATTTTGGATCCGAGTTGGATCCGAATCCGATCCGAATCCGTCTACAAATATACGGACTTGGAGCCGAATCCAACTGGATCCGATCCAGATCCGACCCATTGAGAGCCCTATCAAATATGCCCTGGAATCTCATTGTTATCTTCTCTATACTTATATAAGCTCGAAAAAAACAACACAAGTGTTGTAACAAGATAAATAGTTTGCGCAAATCAGGGATTCATCCCGTTAACTGTGTAAATATGGCTTTGTAAGTGGTAAACAAGTTTGCTGGTTTACTCATTGGTGCTGAATGAAATAACACTACAAACGTGCTTAAAGTTGCCATATTAACTCAAGACATTGTGACTCAGGAATTTCTGAATCCAACCAAAATTGATTAGAAAACTAGTCATAAAAGGAAACAGCGTGTTATTTAAAAAAAAAAAAAAAAGCAAAGAAACAATAAACCAACTTTAAATCTCTTCTTTCAGATGATTGTTCAAATGAACATATTGGAGAATTGTTGAACTCAGGTGGGTTTTAAAACACTAGATAAATTGATTCTAACAAAAAAAAGGAAATAACATATGGCCATCATCTCAGCAAAATTTTAGAGAATAATCATCTTGTAAAGTCTTTATCACTCAATAGTTTCTCAAGTTCCCTTAATATTAATTATTATCTTTGCTATTAACATTAAGAATGTGAAATTAAAAAGAAAATAACTCCAAGTGACCAATTCTACCAGCTTGAGTAATGATTTTCATTTTAAAAGACTCGAGTCTTAACTCATGATATCTTGAAATGATTTTTCACATAATCTCATCTGAAGTGGTATGCAATAAAGTCTTAGAAAAATTTCTTAAACTTTAAAAGGAAGGAGGAGGCTTATCGAGTTGAGAATATCTAAACTAAAAAATGCTAATCATTCTGTTAACCTTCATAAATCAATGGAAGATGTTGCTACAACAATCCAATCCATGCATAGGTCTGAATTTTCTGAAGTAATTTTAATCTTCGTGCCAATTCAAAAAAGCCCATTCAATGAATCCATGTTAGTCTTCCAAAGATTTTGTTTCTATAAAATAAAAAAAGGAAAACTAGTTCATGGTCCATTTCAACATATAACTAATCGAAATAACCAGCGGTCTGTTTAGATACTCAATTGAACTGAATTGTAATAATCCAACTTAAATGAATGACCAAACTAAGGACATCATCATCTAATTCATAATCACGACCAGAAACCCAAATTGTCAATTCATACATTTAAAATTGGACCTGAGATGATTGCAACTTTGGTTTAGGGATACTATCCCACTAGTCATTTCCATTTTAGGAAATTGAAATTTGGGCAATTAAATTCAACTGAGTATCTAAATGCAACCTCGATGAACTTGAAGAGAATCTTATGCCAGTGAACTATAAATGTAAATAAACACCATCCCAAAAGCTCTAAATGAAAAGTAGCTCAAGCTCTTCAACTTTTTAAAAATTACACAAGACCTCTATCCAGCCATTAGGTGAACCATCTACCACCGTCAAAGAATGAATCCATCAAAAAGTACATAAATTCTATCAGAAGATATGCTGTCATTTGGTGATCTTTGATAAGATGCTTTTGATTATGTTTACTTACTTCCTTCACTTTATTCTTCATTCCTTTCTTTATATATTTTTTTCTTTTTTTCATAAACAAAACCACACTTCAAATGCATAGCGCATTATCTGGATGATTTGTTAAATGGATAGTGCCAAATAATATAATGGGGACTTAACTTGAGAGTGTAAGATAAACAAGTATTCTTATATTAACTAGAAATGAGAACTTGTTAGTATAATCTTATGTGTCGGTGACATAAAATTTTATTAAAAGGAAGAAGGCAACAAATATAAATATGACAACAGGGAAGATTGATTAAAGCAATCTAGCGTTTATTAGATTCGCCTTAATTAATTACAAAAAGATTCAATGTTTTAGGATGGGCACACAATGAAATTCCACCAAAAATATATTCATCACAATACTAAATGACCCAAAATTGACAAGTATAGCAGATTTAGGATAAACATGAAATTTCAGCGTTAGTAATGTGATCATAGGGATCCTCTAAGAATATCAGCCTATCACCCAATTTCCAACAACTTCTACTGATTTTCTTACAGCCAAACTCTTAAGCAACAATATGAATGGAAACATATATTTAAATGTGATATGGAGTTGAAAGAAGAGAACATTCATCAACTTAAACCAACTAGGGTTTAGAAACCTAAAATGCTAAAATGTTTCCACCTACTTCTATATCAAACTGAAATACTAGATTCGTTCTACAAATTCCACTATGGTGGCTGTAAATAGCCCCTAAATAGTTCCTAATAACTCCAGAACTTGGCTTTTAATCTCAACCATCCATCAATCTAACCTGTCATTAAACTCTAAACAAAAGATCCTAACAAATGGCAGATGGAACTCTCACTAAGGGCCCCTAAAGAAAGCATGTTGTAGATAATCTGACAACTCCTCTGAAGGTCATAGACGAGGAACTGGTAGTGACCACTAATTAGTCACATCGTAATTAACAAATAAACCAAATATAAGACTAAGCATAAAACTAACCATAGTTGAGATAGCATTCATATTAACCATGAAAGGAAAAAAGATCATACTCTGCTAAAGCTGGGCACAAACCAAGCCAGCTCGAAAGCTCGGCTCGGATTGGTTTGAAAAAGCTCGGCTTGGATTGGTTCGAATGGAAATTCAAATCAAACCAAGCCTCGGAGTCAAGCTCGTTTGAAAAAACAAACCAAGCTCAAACTAAGGCAATACCGGCTCGGCTCGGTTCGAAGCTCGATTTGATTCGACTTCATTCGGCTCATAGATTGTAAGCACACTGTTTCCTATGGTGTGATCCACTTGAGCTTTGGATATGAATCCATTTTGGGATCATGACCTAAAATGATATGTAAAACAGATGGACAACGTGGATAATGCATATACATGATGACATGGATAATACATAGTACATATACATGAATGCACATTGTTTCCTTGCGCTTGTAAAATTATGTTCATGTACTTTTCTTTGGAAAATGCTCTTACATGTCTATTTTGAAGCTGTACTCCTTTGGAGGATGTTAAGCATCATATAGTAAGATACGTTTGTACTTTTTTTCTAACGTTTTAAATTATTTTCTATTTGAATAAACAAGCAAAAAAAGAGCCCCCACTTGTTTAAACTCGGCCCAGCCCGGCCTGGTTCAAAATTTTCAACCAAACTGATCCCAGCTCGAACTATATTTTTTTGGAGCATACCAAACTCAGGACTGCATGGGTCAACCCCAAATCCAAACCAAGTCGATCCACAAACTAAGGTGGCACAAAAAGAAGCCAAACCAAACTAGGGCTAACTTAGCTTGGCCCGGATCATTGGCCACCTCTATACTCTGCTAGCGTCGCGATCGGAACAAGTAAAATGGAAAGTTCAAGCAGAGCAAGGAGACCCACAATTACCACTTGAAAGAAGCCCTTGGGTCAAATTCCAACTGAATTGACTACCATGGCAAACCAAGAAGAATTTGAACATGTGGATTTTAATAGGCATCTATGGGCTCAAACTCAATATTTTAATGTTGCAATGCACTCTATCACCATTGACACATGAGTTCAAACTGATAATTCACCATAATAGGAAAAAGAAAAATGAAAAGAAAATAATTCTAGCATAAAATGCTAAATACGGATGAAACTTGAACTTTAAATCCAGCACTGGGATAATTGATTTGAGCTATGTGCCGAAGGTATTTGAGAATGTTTCGCTTACAACTGATTAATTATACAGACAAAATCCTAGATTCATTCAGAAAAGAAGTCTTTCGATCTTATTTGGGGATACCGATATCATTGATGAGCTACCCACATTCCCAAAATACTTTCCACACATGAGCACAGATGGACTAGATTAGGATTATTCCTCCAATCAATTCCACCACCAAAAAAACAATAACAAGGAATAAAAAAAACTGACCAAAGATCTTAATCGACTCATAAGCAGAATACAAATGGACATTATAAGACAAATTCTGCAACAATACACATGCAATGGGAAAAAGATAATTGAATATATGGTTACGATCTTCCAACCTTAGAAATTTTAGATAGAAGCAAGTGAAGCCAATGAGTTGGAAGATGCTAATTATCACACATGTGTCTCATCCTCCTCAGTGCACAATAGTATTTCCCCAAACAAACATGATGTTACACATATACATATGGTCTTACATATGCATACCAGAAATTCGATGATATATACATGATATTAGGTGAGAAACAATGGCTCAGTCCATAATCCAAACTGTTGGTCTGTTTAGTCACACCATGGCTGGCTCGAGCATGGTCCAAAATTCACAATATTTAGTCAATTCTAACAATTTAATCGATGCTTACAAATAAGCAGTAAAAGATAAAATTCAGCAATGGTTGAAATTAGGTGAGAAAATGCCCATTTCCTAAGTTTAGTGTTCACTTTCCTAAGTTTTGTGGTGATTACATAACATACCTGCCTATCTGGATAGGATAATAATTTGAGAGGTACATGTCTCTTGAAATGAGGAACTTTTCAATTCCTCGATGCTATGTTTGTTTAGTGGTAGATTATGAGAATCATGTGAGTGCCGGTATGGAGAATGCACTTGAAATGACTTCAGTAACTATACTCTTTACAATATGTTTATTGGATTCATATAATGAAAGAACTGACTCCCTGAATTTCAAGAATTGCAAGATTTAGCTAATGACATAAAATTGCAAGTATTGGAGTACTAAGAATATGAAGTCATGATTGGTGAAACATGTATTATTGAAAGCCAGGGCTGTCGAACTACCGGCCTAGTGTTGTATTAGGCCATGTTTTCAAACCGTTTAGGTTGGGCCATCATTCAAGGGATATTCAAATTTTCCCATTTGCTAGGACCCAGGTTCGTCCCACTGTTGGGCCATGTTGTCCTAATCGGATCCAAGGTCTTCAAGAACGCTGGTTCGGCTGGAGACATTTACTATAGGACCTGACTCATTGACAGCCATATTCATGTTGTCCCCTACTAACAATGTAGATGGGGAACATGTAAGCAACAATCAATGTACTCAAACAAACCCAAGGTAGGCACGCATTTTATCAAACAATTGATATGCAAGCTCAACTTAATCGTGCGCCTAAGCATGTGAGAGTCATATTATCAAATAGTTGATAGCTAGACAAACCCAACTATCACTTTTCTCCATTAAATAGGTAAGAAAGTGGAAGAATAATCAGAAGATAGCAGATGGTGGGGATGAAATTGCATAAATATGATAACATCTTACAAAATTTAAAGTTAAAACTACAATTTCTTACCTATTGATTGGAAAAAGAGCAAAACGCACGAATGGAGAGAGGGATAGACACACACCAAGATGGAGAGAGAGAGAGAGAGAGAGAGAGAGAGAGAGAGAGAGAGAGAGAGAGCAAGATGGAGATGGAGAGTGATAGAGAGAGACAGCTGAGGGAGCCGCCAGGGGGGGGGGGGGGGGGGGGGGGGGGGGATTTCGGGTCTTCCTCTTGGCGCGGATGGAAGGAGGGAGGGGTTGGGGGTCTTTGGGGTGAGGCGTGAGAGGGTTGGGGGCGGATGGGTGTGAGAGGGAGCGAGGGTGAGAGGGAGATTGGGTGTGAGAGAGAGTGAGGATAGAGGAAGAGAGGGCGCGGGCCAGGGGGTTGGATTTGGGGGGGAATTTTTGAGGTTTTATAGGGGGAGGTAGGGGGTTGGAATCTTCCAACTTTTTAATGGAACCCCGGATCCACTAACGTCGGTGCATCGCCAACTATGGGGCCACTATGATGTATGTACCAGAAATCTACACCATCCATGCATTTCGATTCCCCATTTTAGGACATGATCGCAAAAATGAAGCATATCCGAATGTTGGGTGGACCATACCATATGTATCAGTAATGATTGAATCCCCAACATTTAAAACTTCATGGGGGCCACTGCAATGTTTATTTTCCATCGAACCTGTTCAAAAGGTCAAAAATACCTGGATGAAGAGACCGAACAGATATCAAATTGATCCAAAGCCTTTGAGGCCCACTAGAAGTTTTTAATGATTTACTACCACTTTTTACTTTATTACAGTCCACCTGAGATTTCGATCCACTTGATATTTTGTACCATGTTTTAAAATGTGTTTTCAAAACAAATGTACAACGTGGATTTAAGACACACATCACACAATGAACTCCATGGTCATGGATCCACCTGCCTCGGTAGATCCGGGGAGCCACTGAAGCAGAGCTCGTTTGAAGCACACCATGCGTAGGCGATAAACCGGGGGTATCGTACCACTTGTGGGGCCCACCATTATGTTGGAGGTTAATCCACTCTGTTTATTCCTTTTCTAAATCTTTTTCTATGGCATGATCCAAAAACTGAGGTAGATCGAATGGCCAAGTGAACAACACCATATATCAATGGTGGAACTTAATCTCTACTGTTTCTTATGTTGTTTGTCCACTGAAGCCTTCAATCCGCGCCTTATTTGAGGACATTCCATAAAATTAGTTTCCAAACTAGATGGACAGATTAGATAAGACAAAGACAGTTTTTGGACCAATGATGCCTACCATTGAAACCTCATTGGGCCCAATGCCATGTTCATTTTCTAGCCAAACTAGGGGTCATGGGGCGCATCGATGATTCCCACCATCATGTGCATGCTACACCCAGGTGCCTTGACCAATCTGGGCCTTAGGAAAATAAATGGGCCTTGATGGGCCAACTCGCATAATTATCGATGGTTTACCATGTACAAGTTGGGCCCATTTGATTTTTATTAGACCTTGGTTGGGCCCAAATTTAACATTGATAAGACATCCAATTTTTCTTTTCAAATTTGAACACCTCACTATTTTACTCAATTTATTGGACGATTAAGATTGCTTCATCCCCCATCCCCAACGTACCGCACCATTTACATGGTATGAAAAGCCATAGATATGAGGTGGTCTATGATAGGATATATATGGACAATTCAGATCATACCATGGCAACTCAACATCATAATGAATCCTAGGAAGATTTCAACGATGGGCGTCATCATTCGAACTGCTATGTTGTGGTCCCACGTAAGTTCTGCCTCATTTTTTGGGCCCTTGCCATAAAATTATGTTACAAAAATGATGGACGATGCTCATATAACGCATACATCTGATTATCAATGGTTTCAAATGCTGGTTATTATGTCCATTCAATAGCCAGTAAACGAGGGACTGAATGCCACCGTGACACAAATATGATGTATACTTTGTGTCCCATGGTATCACATAATAACAATAGACATTCCCCTGCCACCAACAATAATTATGTTTTTCTACTCCCATCCCACCTAACTCATCTAATACCATGGGCCAAACACACCCTTAGATCGAGTCGATATTTTTTATTAATCATGCATCAGATTGTTGTGGCCCACCTATAGATCAAATAGATATGAGATTTATGGCCCTTACATGGTTCGACCTGAGGATCCATAGGATCTGTGCATATCAGATCTGCCTCACTAAGATGCCCCCCATTAATCTCAACCTTTTAAACCTCGTATTATAATGATTTACAAATGAGTTCAAGAATACACATAATTCGATTGCCGATCGAGAATGTCATGAAACTATCTACGTTGGTATATACCGTACAATAGAAAATATGAGGTCAATCCGATGGCCAACAAACAATGTCTCATCGAACTTTTGATTGAGAGGTTCATCCGGCGATCATCAGTAAGGTGCATTGCTCAATCGTCGATTTGGGTCTTCATAAGAATTATTTATGGTGGGCCCCACCATTCGTTAGATGATTTGAGGACCACATCGACCCAAAATCCATTGTGAGCCCCAACATTAACGCGGTTTCCATGGGGTGCTAGGCTACTTAAATAGTTCATCATGGATTGAAGGAGGGTCTAAAATCACAATGATTAAGCAATCCTAACGATCCAATCGATGAATGCAAGTTGGATGGTAAGATTATAACTATCGAATAAAGGTTTTCGTCTTATGTCCCATCCACAGCTGGCTCTGCATTCTGAACGGTCAGGATTGCCATTGCCAACTTTATGTGGTGGGGAACTAACATCATACTCTGCCGCATTTGGAAGGCCACAATGCTGATTCCACTCGATTAATCACATTTATGCAAGACTACCTCCTTTTTAAAGCATAAAAACCCCTCCTCGTTTTCAAGTTCCCTCCTGCTAATATTTTAGAAATCAAATACTCCTAGTAGAACACAGATTGTGTGCTGAAGCCTTTGCAGCCATCTCTTTTGCTCGGAATCTACGTGAGGCACATAGTAATGTTCATAAAAAAATGTATGCTGTCCAACCAATTTGTGAGATCATTTTAGGCGTTGCGACAAAAAATGAACGGGATCCAAGACTCAAGTGGGCCGAAAACGTGATGATTGAACTTCCACAATTGAAATATTCGTGGGGCCACTGAAGTGAAGGGATCAGGATAATATTTGTGTTTTCAGTTTATCTTAGTAGGAAAGACATTATGAACGGTATGGATTGCAAATAAACATCTTGATTGGCCCTAGGAAGGTTTCAACGGCTGAAATCATTGTGTCCCACTGTTCTTTCTAGTACTTGATCCCTGGACCTTGGATATTTGGGCTCTTATCCTAAAATGATAAAATGATGTCGCCGAATGGATGGACGGTGTTGATAACACATATATCAAGTGCGGGGTCCACATTAGTGTACTATGTCAATACAATTTGATTACGGTCGGATGTACGCCAACGCACTTCGTAATTCCAACCAACCTATTAAGGAAGTAGGATGATGGACGCAACTGGGCACGGATTGCTTGCGAAAGCCTTTCGTAGGCATCTCCTGCACAAGGAATCTGGGTGGGGCCCACCGTGAGGTTTGTGAGAAATCTAAGCCATCCAACCGTTTAGCGAGATCATTTTTGGCGTTGCGACAAAAAATGAACGGGATCCAAAACTCAAGTGGGCCACACTAAAGCAATAGGTGTGTAGGGAAATTCTTACCGTTGAAACCTCTATGGGGTCCACAGTGATGTTTATATGCCATCCATATTGTTCATAATGTCATTCCTACTAAGATGAACTGAAAACACAGATATTATCCTGATTCGAAACTTCTGTGGCCCCACATATATTTCAACTATGGAAGTTCAATCATCATGTTTTCGGCCCACTTAAGTCTTGGATCCCATTCAATTTTGGTCGCAACGCCTAAAATGATCTCACAAAATGGTTGGATGGCGTACATTTCTCACAAACCTCACAGTGGGCCCCACCTAGATTCCTTGCACAGAAGATGCTTGCGAAAGGCTTTCGCAGGCAATCCGCGTCCCAACTTGCAGCTCCTTCACTGGGGCGTGAATTAGGTGTTACCCTGGGAACAGCTTAGTGGGTGTTACCCTAATCGTGTGGGGCCCATTTTGATGTATTTTTTTTATATATCGATGCCGTCTATCTGTTTTTTCATATCATTTTAGGATGTGATCCAAAAGCTTACGAAGATATAAATCTCAGGTGGACCATAACCCTAGAAACAGTGATGAATAACTATTAAAAATAGTTTTGTGGGCCACGAAAGCTTTGGATCAATCTGATCTTTATATTTTCCCTTCATCAAGGCCTTATTGACATTATCAAGAGCTTCGATTGAAACTAAACATTACCTAAACCTTACAATAGGCTCTTTGGAATTTTTAATGGTGGAGCACTCAATCACACCGTTTCTAGTGGTATGGTCCAGTTGATACTTAGATATGCATAATTTTTGGAACATCATTAAAATGGGCCGTAGAAAAGGATGGACGGCCTGGATGTAAAAAATATCATCCATGTGGGCCATACGATAGGGGTAACACCCACTAAGCTGTTACCGGGGTAACACCTAATTCGCGCCCCCTTCACTGTAACCTACGTGGAGCCGACCATGAAGTTTGTAAGGAATAGGAAATCCATCCCATTCATACTTTCCAAAATCATCTAATTACATGCTAAAAAAATGAGGCAGCTTTGAACTCATGTGGGTTGCACTGCAGGAAACAGTGAGGATTGAACATCCACCATTGAGGTATATGAGGAGCTACATAAACTTTGTATCAAGTTGTTTATATGATCTCAGTTCATAATCCTAGTATCAATGAACATATGTGTGCCTAATTTAAGATGCATGGAATCCGCACGGTGAGGATCACTTAGGGTGCCAACATGGTTATATGCACGGTGAGAACCCGTTGGTCCAAGCATTATCACTTGGGGTGCCAACATGGTTATATGCACGGTGAGAACCCGTTGGTCCAAGCATTATCACTTGGGGTGCCAACATGGTTATATGCACGGTTATCACTTAGGGTGCCAACATAGTTATCAGCTTCATTCACTCTTCAAAAAAATCTGCAACAAACAAGGCCTAGGTCTTCACAATCCCAAAAGCCCGTAGGGCCATCCTAGTCCATCAACAAACCTACTGCCAACCACCTGTCAAGGTACCGATGCTATTGCAAATTATTTTTTGATAGATCCACTCCTTCCATCTTATTTATGAGATCATTCTAGGACATGGCCCAAAAAATAAGGCAAAGCAAATAATTACGTGGCCCACTTGATAATGAAAAATTGGGAGATGAATTGCCTACCGTTGAAAACTTCCTGGGATCTTTTTGGAGCCTCAAGAGGGACCTATCTTGGAGAAAAGTTCACCAGCAAGCTTGCCATGGTTTACATAAGCTCCAGACAATTTTTTAGCAGAATCGAAAAAAATCAGACTCACATAAGACAACTTAAACACACTTACTCCTAATGTAAGTGAAAGAAGTGTGATCTTATTTTTTGCATCACAAACTGACCACATCAGGGCTGATATTTTAGTGGCATGCTTAATATGATCCTAGTAAGTTCCACACCAATATGCAACTGAATAGGACAAAGACAATATCATAAAGTCAACATCACACCGCTTCACTCCTGCTGAGCCAAATTAGAGTGAGGTTGGTCTACTGTCTAGTTCAAGACCCAGCTGAGACAAAATTTATCCAGCAAGGTTTTCGTGCTCTGATTAGTCTCCACACCAATTTTGATCCCAATTAGAACAAGTTAAGAGCATATCAGACCATGTCAACAGACTTCACCACTACATATCAAAAGTAGTGTGAACTGGTTTGAAGCGGCACAAACAAACTTCATCCTGGCTGAAATTTTTACGGCATTCGTAGGATTGTCAAATCAAGTGCCACACAAGTATCTGGCCCAATTAGAGAATGACTATATCACATTACACCACGTACTCCACTACAGTCCTCCCGAGCCAGATTGGTGGGAGCTTGACGTCACCGCCTCATCAGGCCACAATTAAGAAATAAATTTCTCTGACTGAGTAAGCTCCACACCAACTTCGAGTAAGAAATTGATAATTTTAGGTCACATAAGATTATTTCAACCCAATTTAGCAATCCCTAAACAAATTAGTATGAACTAAGTTGCAGAGCCTTAATTGGTATCCATTTTGTAAAATCTTTATATTTTTTATTCATCCATGTCTGCTTGAACGTATGAATGGCTTAAATCTAAAGAAAACATTATGGTAGGCATTACTTAGCCTTTATAATGTTCTTTGGGAGTTCAATCGACACTCATCCATGGAGTGTGGTCCACCTAAGATTTGGATTTGCCTAACATTTTAGATACTTAGCTAAAATGATATGGGAAGAAGGATGGATGACATAGATCACATAAATATGGTGGGACACTATATAGACCATAAATTTCAACCAATACACTATAAATATAACTGTGGAGGTTTGTGAGGATCTTCATACTTTCCAGTTGTGTGGTCCAACTGATTTTTGGATAAGCTACATTTTTACTGAATGGTTTGTAGATGACATGAAAAATCGATTGAACGGCGTGGATGTTGAATAAAATATTTAAAATGGATCATTGGAGGCGAGTGTCACGCCACTAATTGTGTTAGACATATAACACTATTTATGCCAACCGTCAGAAATATGTAATTCATGGTGAATTACCTATGTATGGCCCACCATTGTATTTGGAAAAATCTGTACTGTCCATTTCAATTTATTGGTTATTGTTAAAACTAGAAAAATGCTTGAAAGGGCATTTTTTTCCTGTGTTTCATTGTTCTGGAGAATTTTGAGTATAGAGACATTCATAGATAATCATAAGCAATCACAAAGTGTACAAAAGAGAGGTATCGTAAAGTGAATTTTATTCTAGAGATTCTGAGATCTTTTACATTCCAGGCTATGATACTGGTTACGACCATTTAATTACATCAATGGTTGATCACCATTGATTAGAAGGCAAAAGACTAATCCGTCGGGGATTATAGTCTTGAGTTCATGGTCGTATAGACCTATTTGTTTTCTTGTTATGGACTAAGCCACATTTCTTAGACAAGTCAGATGTCTATGTCCTATTTTCTTTCGGATTGTCAGGGTTAAAGGACTCTCAGGATTTGAGTGGTGCAACTCTAAACTGTTGGCCTCTGGAATAGACGACCATCGAATGTTGGTTGGCACGACCCAAGGCTTGCGCCCATATTTTTATGACGGGTGACCTTAGGAAGGCACTTCGGAACTTCCTGAGCGAGGTTTTTAATTAAGTGGTGCAACTTTAGGCCGTTGGCCTCTGGAATACACAAGCATCGAAATGTTGGTCGGCATGACCCAAGGCCCGCGCCCGTATTTTTATGACGGGTGACCTTAGGAAAGCACTCTGCAACTGCCTCATCAGCTCAACCGACGGACCCGTTGTCGATAGGTAGGGCATCGACTATCTTTTTCATAGTGGCAATCCATAGTAGGATGTTTCAAGATTTGTTAGAACTCTTTTGTTTGTGATTTCTTGTGGTAACCATAATCCCTTAGGTTTAGCCTCAAACCTTTATCCGGGATGCATGGAGCTTTGTACAGTAAAGTAAATGTGTTTCTTCTTGGAGTCGGGCGACTTGTCTTCGAGAACATTCCTTCTTCTGAGCGCTTTCTAATGATCTATTTGAGATCGAATAGGCTATATCGAGCCGAGATCCTTTGGGGATTCAAATTCAATGGGCTAGATCGGCTGTTTTCGATGCCTACAAGTGGCTAAATATCAGGTTCGATGGATGCCCATACATGCCAATTTTTTATGAATGATGGGGATCGGTGTCCCATAAATGTTTAACTCGGCTATTTCATAGCCTGAGTCATTAGCTTTGCCTTAGCATCTTCAAGATCGCGATTGATTTCATTTGGTATTAGTCGATTTTCGGGCCATCAGGGCACTTCCCAGGGCTGAAAATGACTAAGTAGTGGACCTGTTTACTGTCTGATCGGAGTATTCGGTGAATCCCGGTGATGATCGTCTTTGAACAGGGATAGATCATGTCCACGAGGATCGTAATGACGCTGGATCCACTCTGGCTTCAGTGCAATCGCATTTCGATCTGTTTGGTGTAAATCGATTTTCGAGCCGACAGGGCACTTCCCAGGGCTGAAAATGACTAAGTATTGTGCTTGTTTACCGCTTAATTAAGGTATTCGAGGGTCCTGAGATTGGATAACCTCGTCGCAGTGCATGATTATGGTGTATCATGTCATAAAGAAGAAATGTTTCTTTCTCGGGCTCGGTACAATTCCGCTCGATTCTCCTCGATTTCGGCCATTTTCGGCTCTTTCGAAAGGATTTCCAGAGTTGGGAAATTGGCTAAGTGTTGGCCTTTTTTACTAAAACACTGATTTGGGCTGTTTATCACTGATCGTTGGAGAATATGATCCGGGGGATGGATAGATTTCGTCGGCATACATCTACGAGATGCGGTTTGATCGAAGACCAATCTAATTCAAAGGCAGGCCACACTATGGAAGGTCGACCCCCCCAACCAGCGTCTAGGCGCATGGGGGGTGGTCATGGGTGCATGTGGTTAGGAGGTGGGCGCATGTGCCTTATAGACATAAAGAGAGAGAAAGTTACGAAGTTCCGAGCGCATGGGGCATTGCACATGCACCCAATCCCAAATAGTGGGTGCATGTGGGATTTGCACTTAGTGATTTTTTTTTTCTGGCATTCCAAAGAGTGGGCACGTGTCCCATGGGAACTTGATGCATTTTGCATCTCCCGGCGAGCGAAAGTGGGCGCATGTCCCTCTGCAAAATAGAAATAGTCCCAATACTTAGAGAATTTTAGGATTTTCTCCCCCTACGCTTGATTCCGATGGGGGATATCCCTTTCCGGCAAGAGATTCCGGCAAGGGAAACTGTCCGACGGTAGTGTAATTTTAGGTTCCGGCGAGAGATTCTAGCGAGGGAAGCCTTTCTGACGAGGGCATCCGGCAAGGGATAACGGAGCGGGTGCATGTACCTCTTGTGTCGCTCTGAGGTCAAAGGGGATGATGTCAATGCTTGTCATCAGGTGGACCTGCTATTTATAGTAGTGCAATTGGGTTCGGGTCTGATCCGATGGGTAATTCCCATCGCATGTGTTTCTGGAACATTTTTCGGCGCATGTGCTTGGTGGAAGTGGTGAGTGCAAGGGTTCGAGGGCATGTCATTTCAGGTCGGGCGCATGTGATTTTCAGGCCGGGCGCATGTGCTTTTCCAGCGAAATTTTCGGACGATTTTCGAGAAGTTGTCCGGATTGTTTTCTTTCGAACACACATTACGAGCGCATGTGGTTTGGTAATGGGCGCATTTCCCTCTTGGGATTTTCTTACACTTTCCACTAATTAGCCAAATTTCAGGTTCTGCACTTTGTGAGAGAAAAACAGCTTCCAGACTTAAATATTTTTAGGATTTGACTCCGACGGAAGACCTCTAGAGGATAGCTACCTTTTCTGGGATTGCAGTCACTGTCGACAAGACACTTTTAGGTTGGGATTGACCTCTTAAATGAATGGGATGGGGTGTTAAGGTTCAGATGTTGTAAATTTTGGTACTTCCTAATTTGGAGCCTCCGAGTCGGCTCTTCGTATAGGAACATTGTTCCGAGAAGCGCTCACATGGAAATACGCATCGCGGGAGCTTCAAACTTGCTATTTAAGGATTTTAGGGCACTCTGGATCATTTAGCGGTGGTACGAATGTCTGTATCTGCTCTGAAATGGTTCCTGTAGGCTTTCGGACCCTTTTCGGTCAGCTCCGGTAAGGGGCGAAACGCATTCTAAGGTGCGCAGGTAAAGATACGCGCCGTGTGACTTTGAAACTTGCAAGTTTAGGGTTTTACGGCGTTCTGGATCATTTGGCGGTGACCCACATGTCCAGTTCCGCTCTAAAATGCCATTTACGAATGTTAGTCATGACTGCACAGGTTAGGGTTTTGCTTACATTTTTTGGGTTTTTCCGATCTGAAAATTGATTCAAAATGTCGTAGATGGACCGTGGGATGTTGTTTTACCATGGGTGCAAATTTGATCTCCAACAGTTATTATAAGTTATTTCTATAAAATGAACTTCATATAATAATCCAGTGGACCACACTGGTCATAATTTTTTTGTATGACCAAATATTTATCCAATTTTGACGCTTCATGTGGTCCACCTACTACTCAAATCAGCCTGATTTTTCCCATCATAATCAAGAAGGTCATGAGAAACGACATTGATGGTATTGATAAATATAGTTAACTAAGGTGGGCCACGTTTCAAGATTGAAGATGCTAAGAAATATCTAGTGGCAGAAACATAATAAACACAAGAAGCACGAGTATCTACCAACAATACCGAACCAGTCTGTGAGTATCTTCTTTTTATTGTGAAAAGTAAAAAATGAACCCGTTGTAAGATAAGCTATACTACACGGTTGAGTAGTGGATCCGGTCTTAAGAAAAAAATCTACACTACTCACTCTAAGAAAGAAAAAGGAAGGAAAGCAAGAGAAGAGAGGACTCTTGGATTGTGGGATAATGAAAATGAGAATGAGTGAAGCTACTTTTATAGACTTTTGAGAGACTCCAAGCTTAGGTGGCACTCCAAGCCTAAAGCAAATTTTTCTCTAGGTTTAGGCTTAGAGTTAGGCTTGGATGATGAGGGTGTCATGAAAAAGTACTCTAAGCCTAGGTGGCACTCCAAGCCTAGGACCAAAATTTCTCTAGGTCTGGGCTTGGAGTGAGGCTTAGGATGGGTGAGGTGGCATGTTCTTGCACTAAGGAAGAGAGAGAGAGAGAGAGAGAGAGAGAGAGAGAGAGAGAGAGAGAGTTCCTCTCTTGCTAGCTCCACATATGAGATGAAGGGAGAGGGAGAGCAGCTGGATGTTCTCCATTCACTGGACGGTGATGATGGCACGTCTGCAGATGATGGGGCTGTTGAACGTGTGATCGATCTCCATAGCAGGCTACTGAACATGGATGCTCCGCTGGATCAATGGATAATACACCTTCCGCTGCACGTTGCTGAGGAACTGAAGCTCCTTTCTCTGAGATTAAAGGAGCGTCCAGGAACTAAACGTTGTGGACTTGAGGTGTCTCAACTGTTGGACGGCTGGGATTTGTGGCCTGGATGGATGGAACACTGATGCGTGTGAATCCATCAGATGGACGGCTGAAATCAGTTGTACACGTGTGCTGATTGTAGTGAACGGTGGCTGAGATACAGCTCATCTTTGGTGTTGCACGCTGATGAGGAAGGACACCCAGCCCTCGGTCGTTTGATGGAGGATGGACACTGATCGTGTGGAAGGTGGGGTCCATCACAGCTGCTGGATGGAGTGGAGACTTATGTAACTGGAGCTGCTGGAGATTTGGAGGTGGGGTCCACCCTTGCTTGATGGAGATGCAAGAGGGCTGCACGTGTTACTGGAGGTGGATGCTGGATGGACGGCCGCTGATCATTGGTTGATGAATCGTTGGATGATGGGTTGAACATGGTGGATGGTGGAGATGTGGCCTCCATCAGCTGTTCACAAATGAAGAAGGACAACTATGCAAGGTGCGGCTGCTGATCATGTGATTGTGGTGTCCACCGTTGATGCTCTTGAAGACACATATTGTTGATGGACGGTGCTTGATGAGGAAAACTGTCCATTGCTGGACGTTGGACAACCAATCTGGCTGATGGATGGTTGTGCAGGTGCTGTCCGTTGCTATGGTCCACCTACTTTTCTTAATCATGGAGATGGATGAACAGTGGATGACTGATCTGCACGGGCACGTCCACCTACTTTTCTTAATCATGGAGATGGATGAACAGTGGATGACTGATATGCACGGGCACGTCCACCTACTTTTCTTAATCATGGAGATGGATGAACAGTGGATGACTGATCTGCACGGGCACGTGTGACCTGGACAGTGTAGATATGGTGAACGTCCCTGGATGATGAGCTGCACGTGTTGATGTCAGCACGTGTGAAGGGGAATAGGAGCTCCTTTACTGGCTTGGAGAATGGATGATTTGGTGAGAGGTCCGTGTGACGCTAGTGAACGGCTGCAAATTGGGGTCCACCATAGTTGATGGAGAGGACGTTCATCAGCTGGATGGATGGGATTTGAGGCCCACCATATCTGGACGGTGTGGAGAGGAGGCTATTTGAACGTCCGCCAGCTGGATGGCTGGATGGAATGGACGGTGTGAATTGCTGGCCGTGAGAGCTGGTGACAATCCCCAACAGCTGTCCTTGATGGACGCTGATGATTTGGAGCCGGTACTTCACTGATGTGGTCCACTTTGGACGGTGGACATCTGAAGGTGAGGTCCACTTGCCAAACTCTGGCCGTTAGATGTGTTAGGGCCTTTGTTGGACCGTTAGATCTGCCTTGCATGGCCGATGATGGAGGTTGAATGGATAGATGTTCATCCAGCCACTTGATGGACGGATGGACAGGTCGTGGATGGTGGTGATGGTGGTATGGTCCACAGTGTTGGATGATAAGGCCATTGATATGGTGCTCATGAAAGTGTGGCCCGCCTTGCTGAATGTGATGGTGTGGATTGATGTATTCCTGATGTCACATGTTTGGCATCTGCAAAGAATCTGAGATGTCGCCTTGATGCACAACTAGTCCCAATTGTGGACTTCCAATCTTGACCATTCAAACTTGATTGCTTGCTTGATTATGATCATACAAACAGGCACAACCTGGATTTCCAATGAGTGGTTGTGATGCGGTCCACCGTAGCATGTGATCCATCCTTTTACCTTTTCGGTTCAGTTTCCTTTAAAATTGCCACACACTTGATCTTGATCACTCTTAGGTCCTAAAATGCCGTAATTGAATCGGATCTCATCCAACCTCTCTTGATCACCTGAATAATGAAAATTCATCTAATGAGGGATAATTAACCGGAAAAACAATGATAATGCTCTAAATATCTAGGGTTAATTATACAATATTAGGCACTTATCATCTCTCTAGTTTCATTCTCTTTTGTTGTAATCTGCCCTTGGAGGTGAAGAAAACTATATCTAAGCGTTTGTTGCTTATGATCGCTGTGTAATAAGTTCTTACATAATGGATTTATTTGTTTAGATGAGGTCCCGTGGTTTTTACCTCTTATGAGGGGTTTCCACATAAAAACTCTTTGTGTCGTAGTGATTCATTGTTGATTGTGTTTTTCATATTACTATATATATCCCATAATTCAAGGTAGTTGGGGTGCAAGATTTTGAAATTTTGTGCATCCGCCCCAACAAAAGTGGTATCGGAGGGTCCAAGTTGTGTAGAACGAACAGTAGGATTGGTGTGAATTATGAAGGGTGGCTCATCAAGGATGATCAGCCTCAATGTGTCTAATTGGCTCATCTGGAAGGCTAAGATGGAAGATCTACTTTATTGTAAAGACCTATATGTGTTGATCACAAATGTGAGTTCAAAACCAGAGGATATCCGATGAAGACTGAAAGAAGTTAGACTGGAAGCTGGTGGGATTTATTAGACAATGGCTGGATGATACAGTGTTCCACCACGTGTATATGGAGACCTCAACTGCTAGCTTATGGCATAAACTAGAAAAGTGTATGAGAGGAAGACGGTTGGTAATAAAATCTTCTTGATGAGAAGACTTGTAAACCTGAAGTTCAAGGAAAACGGTTTTATGGTTGAACATATGAATGAAGTCAGCAATATTGTGAACCAGCTCTCCACCATGAAGATGGTCCTGAATGATGATCTACAGGCCTTAGTATTGCTTTGCTCGTTGCTTGGTAGCTGGGAGACATTGGTGGTCTTTTTAAGAAACTCCATGCCAAACGAGAAGGTGTCCATGGAACAAGTGATCCAGTTGACTCTTCATTAAGGAGACAAGGAGGAAGTCACAGGGGTCATCTCAGTAAGAGGCCCATTGTGATAAAGGAACGGGGGAGATGAAAGCAAAGGAAGGGTGGTAAAACTCGAGACAAATCCAAAGGCAAGTCTAAATAAAGAAAAGAAGTTAAATATTAGAACTGTGGCAAGAAGGGCCACTACAGGAATGAATGCCACAAGGAAAAGAATGAAAAGAAATAAAAAGGGAAGGAGAAAGATGAAGAATTAGATTCTACTACGGTCGTGTTCGACGGTGATGTGGTAGTTATACTGTCGACATATTACGATCTTTGTCTCATTGCTATAAGTCAAGACACGGATTGGGTCATAAATTTCGTGTCTTGACTCGGGAACGTCGTATCATGCTACTCCACGTAGACAGTTCTTCACAAATTACAAGTCAGGTGACTTCACTACCGTGAAAATGGAGAATTCTGGTATATCCTAGATAATGAAGGTTGGTGATATCCATGTAAAGACCGATGTGGGCTACACATTGGCGCTAAAAGACGTAAAGCATATTCCTAACCTTCACCTCTACTTGATGCTGATGTGAAGGTTGGACGATAATGGCTATGAAAGTCGTTTTGTTAATGGGCACTGGAAGCTCGTCTAGGGTTCTTTGATCATGGCACAAGGGAAGAAGTGTTGCACCCTGTATTAGACCAGTGTAAGAGTATGTAAGTGTGAGTTAAACGCAACAGAAGATTCAACGATGGACATATAGCACGAGCAGTTAGGCCATATGAGAGAGAAAGGGCTTTAGCTATTGGTAAAGAAGTGACTCCTTCCAAAGATGACAGGTATACCTCTAAAAACCTGTATTGATTGTTTATTAGGAAAAATCATAAAGTTTCTTTTGTTAAAATTGTTTCTCATGTTAATAAAGATAATGCATTAAATTTGATTTATTCTGATGTATGTGGTCCGATGAAGACAAAAAAACCTTGAGTGGGGCTTTGTACTTTATTATATTCAAAATATGCAACTAGGAGGGTTTAAGTTTATACATTGAAAACCAAAGATCAGGTTTTTGAGGTTTTTAAAATGTTTCTTGTTATGATCGAGAGAGAGAGACATGAAGACTATTGAATTGCATCCACATTGACAATGGAGGTGAATATATCGAGGCATTTTATAAATACTATAAGACCCTGGGTATATAGCATGAACAGACGGTGCCTAAGACCCCCCACCACAATTGTGTAGTAGAGCATATGACTTTCACCATTGTGGAGAGAATCAGGTGCATGCTTTACCATGCCAAGTTGCCCAAGGCGTTCTGAGGAGAAGTAATGCACACGATAGTGTATTTGATAAACAAGTCTCCACCAAGCCCTTTAAATGGAGATGTTCCTAAGAAGATATGGACTAAACATGATATATTGTACAATCATCTCAAGGTGTTTGGATGTTGGGAATCCGTTCATGTACTCAGAGACGAGATGTCCAAGCTTAATAAGAGGATCAGGTAATGTGTTTTTCTGAGGTACGGTAACGAGAAGTTCGATTATAGGTTGTCAGATCCGAATGAGAAGAAGCTCGTTAGGAGCAGACATATGGTCTTTTTCGAAGATCGGTGTATTGAAGATATTGAGAAGGCCAAGAAGACCCAACCCAGTTCAGGTAAACTGGTGAATACAGATCCGATCACTCCTCCCGTGGTGACTGATGACGGGGGAGTGCAGCATCCCTACAGATGATGAATCGGGGAAGCAGCTCCCACTTAATCCACTTGTTAAGCCACATGCGAGGAGGTCATCTAGGGAGAAAATGAAATCGCGTCAGATCACCTAACACGACACCCTACGCTATGCGCAGAAGCATGTCGGAGCTAGTGGAATAATAGCTAAGTCTTAAAGGGGGAGGTGATTAAGACCTTTTGAATTTTTTTTTCTTACTTAATTAACAATTTAATCTAAGTAAACAAAAATACTTCAGCTTCCAAGCCTTAGTGGGTCTAATAACATAGACTAGTAAATAATAAAACAATAAGCAAACTAACCTAAGCATATAAATTATAAAGATATGACTATCAAGCAACTAATCTATATGTAATATCTAGACTACAATTGATGTTACTAATCAAGCACCTAGTCTAGAGAGTGAAACTACATGTTATGTATGTGAATCTACCTATCATGTGCATTACATTCATTCCTATTAAACAATTAAACATATAATGATAGAATAACAATGTGCTCAAATACAATAAAAACACGAGCATGTATAGTAGTTTGACTACTATCTACTCCACTCCTGGTTGCCGTACTCACCCCTTGAGTACACCGAATTTCACTAAGGGAGTTGAAATCAGGTTCTTCCCAACCTAGGTGTTTTAATCTGGTTCCACCCTACTAAGGTATTTAAGGGTTTCACCCAACCCAGGTGTTTACAGGTTCCACCCAACCTTGTGATCCTACACAAGAACCTAACTTTAGGCTCAACATTTGAGCCAAGGTCCTATAAACGAAACTGAATTTAGGCTTAACACATGGGCCAATGTCCTACAACCGAACCTCAATGGTTTTAGGATCTACAACTGAGCCAAGGTCCTACAAATGAAAATAGCATATACTCCTACCGAAAGCTCCCCACTTAGAGACTTGATTCGGCCCTACAATTGGGCCTAGGTCCTCCAACCGAACCTATCAAGTTTGGCAATTCAAACTCTACACTCAATTCCCCACAAGAAGGGAGTGTTTGGAATCTAAAAATTGATAACATTACTTATCAAATTTAAGCCCCGTTAATATGCCACTTGGGTTTCTTAATCTCCACTCTCCCGTGCTTTAATCAATTCCCCTTTACTCCCCCGATCACTAATGCCGATGTGTCACCAATGCTCTAGGTCCAACGATTAATCACCTTTCATGAAGTACTCTTGAGATACCAGAGGTGATAGGAGGCAGGTTTGAAATCTTTACAACTAATGGAAAGTGGTTTTCTAGAGAATTTCACCTATAAGGATCTCTCTATTGAGTTTAGACAAGGATTTAACTATAAAGTTTAGGTTCTAAACTTTAGAGATCAAGACGGACAAGTTCATCTTTTAAATGAGCTTTGAACACTCTATTCTTGTGATGAATTACAAGGAAAATGACTTGCTAGGGTTAGGATTAGAGATTAAGGGTGTATGCAACAATGATGGCTTCTAAATTACTAAAATCCCTCTCTTAAGCCAAAAAACTGATTCTCCCCTTTTTTATAAATGAAGTTCTAATGGATATAAAACAGGTAAAAAATGGCTTCTTCGATGACATCGAACTTAGCTTCGATAGCATCGAACATACCTTCGATGGCTCGAAAACCTACTTCGATGGAATCGAAGAACTGTCTAGAGAGTTCCTTCAGTTGCTGGACATCCAGTTCGATGGCATCAAACAAGCCACTTCGATGGAATCGAAAAGCTGTTCGATGGCATCGAAAAACTATCCAGAGAGTTTACATTTGTTGCTAGACATATGCTCGATGAAATCAAATTGGTCTTCGATGGAATTGAAGGCCCTTCAAAATGATTTTCGATGGCATCAAACACCAATCGAAAACTATTGTTTGGGCCAGATTGTTTACAACAGTTTGCACATCTTTTATTAGCCTAGTTTATCATGTTTTTCTAAGAGTTCTAAGGCTAATGATGATTACTAAGGGTTTTTCTATTTAGTCCAAGTCATCTAAAGGTTATGGTTATTTTGGTTCTAATGGTTAGGGTTACCAAGGTATCTCTTTTACCTATTCTTTTTCCTCGATGCTTCTTGTCCACTTGAATCTTTGGTCTTCAACTAGTCAAGGCTCAACCGACGTTAAAACACATGAACGCATGTGATTGACAAATAAGGTGCATTGGTATGCCATAGAAAAGTGCATTAACAGAGACAATCATTCAAGAGGTACTTAGTCAATGAGTACATTATGCTTACCGATTAGGGAGTGTTAGAAGACTACTCTGAGGCCCTATCCGACGTGCATAAGATGGAGTAGTTGAAAACTATGCAAGAGGAGATGTAATCCTTACATACCACACGTGTGAATTGGTGAAACTGCCTAAGGGCAAGAAAACTCTGAGCAACAAGTAAGTGTTCAGAAAGAAGGTAGAGCAAAAGAGTTTACATCTAAGGTTCAAGGCCATGTTAGTAGTGAAAGACTTTAGATAGAAAAAGGGAGTTGATTTTGATGAAATATTCCCACTGGTGGTGAAGATGACATCCATACGGGTGTTGCTAGGTTTGACTGCGAGTATGAACTTGGAAATGGAATAGCTAAATGTGAAAACGACATTCCTTCATGGTAACCTTAAAAAATGAGATATACATGAAACAGCCAGAGGGGTTCAAAATCAAGAGAAAGGAGCACATAATGTGTAAGCTGAAGAAGAGCTTATATAGGCTAAAGCAATCTCCGAGGCAATGGTATAAGAAGTTTAACTCATTCATGTTGAAGCATGAGTATGACAACGAAGTCGGACCACTGTGTGTTTATGCGATGGTGACATGCTCATCATCGGTAAAGACATCAAGAAGATTGACAAGTTAGCAGGAGTTGGGCAAGTCTTTTGTGATGAAAGACTTAGGCCCAGCTAGACGGGTTCTGGGAATGGAAATCACCCGTGCATGACAGAAGCAACAGGAAGTTATGGCTGTTACAAGAGCGGTATGTGGAAAAAGTCACAAAAAGGTTCAATATGAAGATGTGAAGCCTGTTAGTTCTCCACTCGATGGTTACTTCAAATTAAGTGACAAACAGTGTCCCAAGACCAAGGAAGAGGTGAAAGAGATTCAGAAGATACCTTACGCTTCAGCTGTAGGAAGTTTGTGTATGTTATGGTGTGTACGTACCCAGACATAACATATGCATGTAGTCGGTGTGGTGAGCCGATATCTTATCAATCCTGGCAAAGAGCATTAGGCAATAGTGACGTAGATACTATGGTATCTTAGGGGCTCTTCGAAGTTAAGCCTATGCTTCGGTGAAGGAAAACCTATGTTAGAGGGTTACATAAACGCAAACATGGCAGGTGACATAGACTTCATGAAGTCTACATCGGGGTACATACTCACATATACAGGGGGAGTCGTCTTATGGTAGAGAAAGCTACAGAGATGTGTGGCATTGTCTAGGACAGAAGTCGAGTACATCGCGGTCATAGAAGCACACAAGGAGATGATTTGGATGAAGAGATTCCTACAGGAACTCAAGCTGAAGTAGGAGAAACATATGGTCTACTATGACAACTAGAGCGCCATATATTTGAGTAAGAATCCATGCCAGCAATCCAAGTCGAAGCATATAGAGGTTCAGTATCACTGGATTAAGGATGTGGTGGAGAACAAGGTGCTACGGCTTGAGAAGATCCATAAGGATGATAATGGATCTGAAATGATAACTAAGGCGTTCACAAAGGGCCGGTTTTAGGCTTGTAAAAGCTTGACGAGCTTGAAGACGGTGAAGCCCTTCTCTTAAGTTGGAAGGGGGAGATTTGATATGGTCACTACAACAAATATGACTTTTACCAAGGAAATTTTTCCTTTGAAAAAGTTCGAATTTCCTAGGTAAACATTATTACCGACGAAATATTTCATCGCGAATATCATCACCATAAGACCTTGGGGAAAAACAATTACCAACGAAATTGAATTTTTCACCGGTAAAAGTTCAGATATCTAATGACGAAATATTTCATCAGTAAAATTTAATAATTTCGTAGCTATCAAGTATTTGTCGGAAATTATTAGACTATTACCAAGGAAAACATTCCTTGGAAAAGGTAGCAAAATTGTCACAAAAAAAAAAATAAGTTTCCTACCATTTCCAAGGAAAAGTTTCGTCAGTTATATTTTCTTACTAAAGGTGCATTACCAATGAGATATTTCCTAAGCAAATATACTTTTTTTTCTATACATATCATAATAACCTGATAAAGCATTCAATATCCCAATTACATGATAAAAACATTCGATTCATATCCCAATCAACCATACATACAAATGTCCATTCAACCACTACATACAAATGTCCATCCCACCACTACATAAGACCAATACAATAAAAAAAACTCATCAGCACAGAATATCCCCTCTGTCACCAACAAACAGTCTACAAAATAAAACAAAGTACAATAGTAGTAATTAATAACTTATAAACAAAAGATGCAGTTGGTTGATCATTATCTTTTTCAAATAACATTATGAAATCTTAGAATTACAACTTGAATTGAAAGGTAATTTGAGGCGTTTTGAATAGTTGCTATCACCCAAACAAGTGGCCCAGCTAGCATACGATGAATTCACCTTGGCATTCTGCTTATTGGCAGAGCAAGCGTCTTCGGTGCTCTAACCTCAAATAGGGAGCATAACTACCTCATGGATTACTGATTCCCAGCTCTCATCTGCCCATACCACCCATTTGATTAATGGCTTGCCTGTTGGACAGTCAACATGTTACAACAAAACAGGGTCAGTTGTCAAATTCAACACACCCACCCGGTCAGTCATGCAACGCACCCACCCAGTTAATCGCGCAACACACCCACCCGGTCAGTCATGCAACGCACCCACCCAGTTAATCGCGCAACACACCCACCCAAAACACTGGTGCATGCTAGCAGGAAGGGAATATTTCACCCTGATGGGTTTCGAGACCTGGACCTCTTGGTGAAACTCCAAAGAGTCTATCAACGAGGTAAAGGCCCCGAACCGTTCAGTGCACTTATTCATGACAATTGCTTGCCCGATCAAGATACCATCTTTCAGCAATTGCTATCACTGGCTGCACATATGTTGAAGGCAAGACTCCAATTGCTCGATTACAAAGGATAGATATTGACAGAGAAAAGAAAAGAAAGGAAAAGAAAAAGATGTGTTACAGTTTCTCCTCACTGCATGCAGCCGTCGAGTAAGAACTCTTCCAAAATTGAAAGGTGAATTTTTTTTATAACAGTGATGATAGGTTTATACATATGGTGTAAAAGTTTTGAGTGTTGAAGAAATGCAAACATACTACCTAAAACTATGCCATTCCTAGAAGAAATGCATCCCACTAAAAACCCATTTTACTTCTCATGTTTCTTTCAGGTTTCTAAGACTAATCTTGTGAGTTATACACACCAAGTAATGATATGGGCTTATCTTCCTCTTTTGGGGTCTCGTATAAAACCAACATCTCTTAAAAATTGCATTGATGAAAATTGAATTTGCCGTATGCTAAAATACGAGGCACACATAAGAAGAGAGAGAAAGAGGGCAGTATGGGGTACCAAAACCAATTACATATATAGGCTTGTTAGATCAATGCATGGAAGTAAATGTCCTTAAATACCTCTGATTCATTATTCGGTCCTAGCTTGGACAGGTACATCAACAACCCAACAGTTGTGCTTCCATCTCGGGGGGGGGAATTAAAATAACAAGGGTACTTGATTCTCAAGTAGCTCTTGGGTATCTGAGGCAAAAAGGGTTCTTTCCCTCTGCATTGACAAATCAAGTACAATCGATTACAATCTAATATCAAATACTCAAAAAACAAAATTAAAGAAAAAAATGAAGGAAAGAAAGAAGATAAAACTTGGATTTTTGTTATCATTAATTTTCTTTAAGGATATTTGGGTTATTTTCTACTTATTGGCTTTGTGATGCCTGGAGCACAAACAATAGACCAGGAATGCCATTGGCATGTAAGGGTGCAGAAATGGCCGGGATGAATAGAAGGGCATCGAAGAAGAAAAAGAAGCCGTCGGATCCCATGGAAAATACAGTAAGCCTTGCACACAATCTGAATGCCTTTGCTTTTAATGCTCTGTTGCAAGACCTATTCTCTACAGAAGCTGTTATATTGAAACCCTTTTGGGTAAAAAGAAAATCCAAAAAGTTGGGATTTAACATCATTCAGCCCACCCTAGAAGCAATTGGTAATCAGAAATCATGCTCTATGAAAATAAAAGATAAAAAACAACTCGAATTGGGAAATACATAAGAATTCATTTATATAGATAAAACAAAACCATGAAACTCATTCACTACCGGAAACGAACATTTGTCATTATTAAGTTCACTTGCACCATGTTTGGATGCACAAACGAATAGAGTTGTGGAAATTCAGTTGAATTGGGACAAAATAAAATAAAAAATTTAAAAAATCATTTGCAAATTTCATCGAGCAGAGTACTCGAATAAATAGTAGACTAAAAGCGCCCAAATTACATAACTAAATTCAAGATTATGATTCTCATACAACTCACATGCAAGTCGAAAGCAAAGAGTATACAAGAAAGTATACGAGAAAGTGAAAAAGAAAAGGGATGACGAACATATAGAACATTACTAATTTAGTGCTAAGCCTAATCTAATTTTGTGGTATCACTTGCTCAAATGGACTTTTAATATTCACATTATCGTATTATTGATGATATCATGATATTTTCATGATTAATCGGTCTAATCTGGTGCAAAATATAATGATTCATTCATAATATTTGGTGCACTCTTAGCCATAGTTCACCTAAGGTGTTGGAAAAAAGTAATGGGAAATGGGTTTCTGAGAGTTGGTTTCTTTTAGTTAGGAGAAAATTAAAAAAAAAAATGCTTTGTTGGAATTTTCATATCAAAAAAATTCTAAAAATCTAAGAATGTTGGATTTGAAATTGAAAAAAAAAAAAAAAAAAAAAAAAAACAAAGAATTTGGTATTTTAAGAAATTAGTACAAGAGCAAAAATATTGAAATTGGCTTGATTCCAACAGCTTTGTATGATAACTCATCTTTTGAACAAATGTAGAAAAAGGGAATTGGAACAAATGTTTGGGCTACTACAGCCATCAAGCTTTATCACTGATATAAATAGAGTAGCAAATACAGTCGAGGCAAGAGAATACATGGTATAAATAATGGAGAAATGATCACACAAATTCTGAAACAACCATTTTTTCCCGCCAACATGTCACAAGTATAGAATATCCAATCCATGCGAAAGGTGGGCCACACCATTACGATCACGTGATATGAAAATCAGGACAAGACACATGGAGCAGTACAGAACATCAGAATCAATGGAAAGCCAATGTTATGACTTACAACAGTGTACTGGTATGACCCACCCAGCAATTGAGTGAATTGTCTTGATTTTCATCAATTAATCATCATGTTTGCCCCCCCCCCCCCCCCTTTGACACAAGTCGTATATTTTACAAATGTTACAAGTTGGCAGGAAAAAAAGGCTGTATCACAACTTCTGATACTGCTACTGTATCTGATCAAAACCATGATTTCACATCCTTCAATTGGACCACACCTTACATGGACAGAAGGAAAAGGAAAGATGGTCCATATTCAATCTGTGCGGCCCACCTGATGAGTGGAGATACCCGTGTCCTTAAAAGAATCCCATCATCACAAAATGAAATGCCGGGAGCGTTTGGTACGGCACTAACAAATTGAATTGCAATTACTAGTCCCATAAAAAGGCAAGAGATAACTAGTTGTACCTCCAACTAGTTGGCATGTGGGGCTCACCATGATGGGAACCGCATGACAACTGGTTGTGTACGTACAACAGCATTATTTTCAGTCAGAACTGAAAGGAATGCCTGAAAATAATGCAACTGCAATCAAACTGCTCATTCGCAAACCAATTTGCCCGTCCATCCAAACGCAGCCCAAATTTCCCAGGAGGCATACGAAGATAGATAAATCACAAAAAAACACATGCCCATGTTATAATGGTCTCTTTGGCATTCTTCTCCATAGTTTTGACAGTCATTGTCCTGGACATTTTTGGGCCATATAAGAACTAAGCTCCAGCTCATGAAGTAGACAACAAGCCATCCAAGGCACATCACATTCCAACATATTTTCAATTGGATAAAACACTTTTATTAGTTATTTTCTTATTCGGCCCACCTGCGAGCATCTAATATATATAGCTTTACAAAATTCAACCATCAATAATACAAACCAAAACATATAAAAACATACTATTAAATTCAAACACTTACATCCTTCTCGGGCATTTTATCAAATGAGTAGAGGGCACGCATAGAAACGGACTATTGCAATATACATTTTTCATTAATCCGGTCCACAGTACATGAAGAAATGCCCCGCTTAAAGAGATTACCTGGTTTAAAGAGACAGCTATGAAGAAATGCACCCTTGATGTGGAATAGATCTGCTCCAGATCCCATTCATCTTTAGATGCCCTTGTAGGAGAGAATGGTCAGTTAATTCTATGAAGAAAGATGAATCGACGGCCAGCTCTTTGCCTCATCAAATGAACCATGTAACAACTCACGAAGGGGGGCGGATTCGGGGATTGGCCAGCGGGTTCGATTCGTGGGTCCCACCATGCTGTGGTCCACCTGATAATTGCGGACGGGAGAGAGAGAGAGAGAGAGAGAGAGAGAGAGAGAGTTGGGGACGGAAGGGAGATGGAAGATTTTGGGGAGAGAAGGAGAGAATTGGGGATGGGAGGGAGATGGAAAACTTTGGAGATTGGGTGCGGCGGGAATGTTTAGGGTTTTTTTTTTTTTTTTTTGTCCGAATATATCTTATTTTTTATTTGGGGTTTGATCCTGTGGGGCCCACCATGTTGTATCTGTTCATCCACTCCATCGATCCATTTTCTCGAATCATTTTAAGGTATGAGCCGAAAAACGAGGAAGATCCAACGCCCAAATGGACCATAACACATGAAACAGTGGGGATTGAACGCTTGGTGGTGATAAAATTTTTTATCAGATGATATTTGTTCCTACCATTTATCTGAATGGTAATAATTATGAACGGTTTGGATGGCATATAAAAATTATTGTCAGCCCAGGAAGGTTTCACTGGTGGACATTGTTGTTTCCACTGTTTTATTGGTGTGGCCCACCGGAGTCTTGGATCTACCTCATTTTTGGGCTCATACCTTAAAATAATCTTATATAATAGATTGATGGTGCTATAAAATAAAGTTAGTCGAAGGAATTCGTAACTAGCAGCTTTCGAATATCTTTGCATTTGCTTATATTTGGCCCACGAGCACCTCCGAGTACCATAAGTTGTGAGCAGATAAATATTACAGATGGTCTAGGGAGTCGGGTTGGTCACGTCTCGTAATTTCGGGAAGTTTGCTCGCGAGGCCAATGATCATTCATTCGCGAGGCCAATGGTCATTCATATTTGAGCAACCCTTGTCTCTAATCATTTGGTGGAGACGTCCCCCGGCTCATAGTCTCAGCAGCCCATTTAGCTCGTAAGTTGGACTAGATTACAGGTCCGTTTGGGTTTGTTTCTACTTATAGTCCCGGATTAAAAAGGGACTTCCATCAAGGAACGTAATCAACCAGGTGTCTAATCTGATAAGATATCATCTTATCCCTTGAATTCAAGAAGATCTCAACAACTTACGTAGACGATTAATCCACCCAAACTTGAATAAATAGATGGTTCCATCGATGATAAAGGTACACAACATCTAAATCCACGTTTCACACTTCATCTTACTTTCAAGCCTATCTCTAACTTAGGCATCAGAGGGCTAACGGCCAAAGGCCGACCACCCTTAGTTTCTCTCTTTGATTTTCAGGTGAGGAGGAGGGATTCATCTTCGGAGAGATGGTGCTTTTGGGAGGAGGGAACCTTTGACCAGAATCTGACGTTAACAGATTGGCGCCATCTATGGGAATTCGAGTGCTTCAATTTGTTCTCACCACTATTTCTTACCTCCCATTATGCCTCTTAAGAAGATGACTCATCCTTCCACCTCAAGGCAGACACTGCCTCCAGCAGAAATTCCTGTACCAAATCTAAATCTCCCTTAAACTACGCCAGGAATTCCTTCGAGGCAACCCAACCTACCTGATTCTATACCACAAAATCCGTTCCAAGATATATCTGGTGACTTTGACGGTATTATGCGCTTGGTAGGAGACACGCTCCTTACTCTCCAAGCAGGATTTCAAACCCTTTTTAATCAGTTCGATCAGCACTTTCCTCAGCCACAATAAGCTCCGGAAGGACCGCCGTTACAACCTACACCCGCGACTTCCAGACACTCCCCAAGGGAACCTCAAGCCGAGCAAAATCCCCCTCCAAACCACGTCTCTCGCGGAGATCAAATTCCAATCCAATGGTCGTAATCTATCCGCTTCTATGCCTCTCGGCAATGCCAACCTGAAGAACTTGATGCCGAAACGTCCAGTTATACTTTACCTTGGGAGGGAGACCTCAGAAGAATCAAGGATCGTTTCGCTGATATTGAACAATGATATCAATCCAACCTCCCGGCCTCCACACTTGCATCAATCCATCGAGTTGAACCTCCATTTACTCGTGAGGTAATGGAGGCCCATTTGCCTAAAAAGTATCGAACACCCAATATTGTTTCATATATCGGTATCGGTGATCCTCTCGAACACCTAGAGATGTATAGATCTCTCATGGAGCTAGAATGATATAGTTTGGAAATCATGTGCAGGGCTTTCTCCTTAACTCTGAAGGACGCGGCGCGTATCTGGTTCCGCTGTCTGAAGCCTCGTCCATAAAGTTTCTCAATTATCAGATATTTTCCTTTCTCAGTTCATGGAAAGTATTCGCACCAAAAAGTCTGCATCTCATCTATCAGATCTGAAACAAAAACATGGAGAAACGATTAAAGAATTCACAGTTCGGTTTACAGCAGAAGCAGTTTAGACAGAGGGTAATACGGAAGACAAAGGTGTCACTACCCTTATAGCGGTAATTACGAGCGAAAGGTTTCAGTCTGTCCTAGATAAAAAAAATCCCCCTAAAACCATGACTAAATTTTAAGCCACAGCCTAAAAATATATTAATGCTGAAGAAGTAGCTTTGACTCGTCACGACATTCAAGGAAAGAAACAAAAATCTGAGGAAATCTCTTCATTTGATAGAAAATATCGACATGATCGACAAGATTGTTCTCCTAAGAAGTCTTATTGTGGAAAATATCGCAATTATACACTTCTCAATTAGTCTCCAGAAAAGGTACCAATGGAGATCAAGCATAAATCTTATGTTAAATGGCCTCCAAGAATCAAATCGGATCTGAAAAAAAGAGACAAGAGGAAGTTCTGCTACTTCCATAAAGACAATGGGCAAAACACCTAAGACTGTATATCTCTTAAGGATAAAAAAGAAGCTCTCATTTGAAAGGGACATCTCCAGGATTATGTCGCACAACAAGATCGTTCACCCAAAGAATCCGGTGCCCCGACGCATCGTGAAAATCAGGTGCGGAGGAAAAAGTCGCTGTAACATCATCCTTCACAGGAAGATGCCGAACCTGCAAGCGAAATTCGGACCATTGCAGGTGGTTCGTCTTGTGGAGGAGATTCCCAAGCCTTGAGGAAAGCTTATGCTCGAAAGGCGTGTCAGAAGCCTCAACATATTTATTGGGTGGAAAAATCATCCAGCTTGTCGAGTCCAAGCCACCAACCAATCTCTTTCTCTCATGAAGACGCTGAAGGAATCCATTTTCCTCATGAGGCCTTCAACAAAATGGCTCTCGCTAGAAATCTGCTCAAACCAATTTCTACTCCCCTCATCGGCTTCGGGGGCGAGGTGGTGGCACTAGAGGGAAGTATCAACCTCCCCATCACTTTCAACGAAGCTCCAACCAAATTCACTATTTTTATCAACTTTCTCGTGGTTTGTCGAAAATCTGCGTACAATGCTATATTGGGTCGACCGTCGCTCACCAAGATAAGAGAAGCTCTACATCCCCTCTACTTATGCATTAAGTTCCCCACTCCAAACGGAGTTGGGGTAGTTCGAAGGAACAAAAAAGAAGCTCAAGCGTGTTATGAAATCGCAGTACAAGATCGGAAGAATGTCCAAGCAGCTCTTCTTATGACAATTTCAGGAGATTCAACAGAGACTCCAATTACAACAACGCTGGACCCAGGGAAGGATATATATCAAGCAGGAGTTCCCGAAGAAGAAATAGTTGAAGTTCAGCTATCTAAGGATGATCCTTCTAAGAAGGTTCATGTTGGATCATCTCTGGACTGTATCTTCCTTGCTCGCCTGACCAACTTTTTGGTCAAGTATTAAGACGTGTTCGCTTGGTCTCATGAAGAAATGTCAGGTATCGACCTCAAAGTTGTTATTCATCGTCTGAATGTTGATCCAAAGTTTAAATTTGTTCATCAACGTCGACGAGCATTCACAGCCGAAAGGTAGATGATTATAAAAACAGAAGTCGACAAACTACTAGCCGTCAATTTTATCGAAGAGGTCGATTATCCAGAATGGATCACGAATGTCATTCTCAGTCCGCAAGACGAACGACAAGTGGAGAATGTGTATAGATTATTCCGATCTTAACAAGGCATGCCCGAATGATAGCTTCCCAACCCCCCGTATCAATCAATTAGTCGATTCAACAGCAGGACATGCTCTACTCAGCTTCATGGATGCCTATTCTGGCTACAACCAGATCATGATGCATCCACCTGATCGTGAGAACAACGCCTTTATCACTGATCGAGGTCTATACTATTACAAAGTGATGTCGTTCGGTCGGTCTTAAGAACGCTGGGGCCACTTATCAATGCCTAGTCAATAAAATGTTTGCTGCACAAATTGGTAGGAATATGGAAGTATATGTTGATGATATGCTCGTAAAAAGTGTTATGATCGATGATCATCTTGCAGATCTTTAAGAAGCCTTCGATCTGATGAGGAGATATCAGATGAAGTTGTACCCAAAGAAGTGCGCTTTTGAGGTTTTTGCTGGAAAATTTCTTGGGTTTATGGTTGGTCAACAGGGGATCGAGGCAAACCCCGAAAAGATTAAAGCCTTGATAGAAATGAAATATCCCTCCACCGTCAAAGAGGTCCAACAATTGGCCAAGCGAATTGCATCTTTAAACAGGTTTATTTCGTGTGCCTTCGATAAATGTCTCCCTTTCTTCAAGCTACTTCGTGCAACTGCAAAATTCGACTGGGCATGGACCTAACAATGTGAAGAGGAGTTTCAGAAACTAAAGTAGTATATAAGTGTGCCTCCCATCTTGTCAAAACATGTTCCATATGAGCAGCTCTTTCTTTACTTATCTGTATCTTCCACGGCCGTTAGTGCCGCCTTAATAAGAGAAGATTTCGGGGTGTAAAAACCCATTTATTATGTTAGTCATGCAATGATGGATGCTGAAACTAAATACTCAGATATGAAGAAACTTGCTCAGGCATTAGTAGTCGCAACACGAAAGCTACGGCCTTAATTTCAGGCCCATTTTATAATAGTACCTACAAATCATCTATTGAGGCAAGTCCTTAAAAAACCTGAAGTATCTGGGCGATTAACTAAATAGGCGATCGAACTTGGTGAACACGATATTACCTTTTGGTCACGAACTGCCATAAAAGTCCAAGCCATAGTAGACTTCATTGCCGAATTTACGTATTCGACCCCTATTCATGTTGAGACAGCTATCCCTCCTACTCTCGAAGATGATTCACCAGAAAACAAGCCAATATCTTGGTTGCTCTATGTAGATGGATCATCCTGCTCCTCGGTAATGGGTCTAGATTAATTCTAACCACTCCTGATGGATTACAATTCAAATATGCCTTGCGCTTCGACTTTTGTGCCTCAAATAATGAAGCGGAATACGAAGCCTTAATAGTAGGTCTCTAATTAGCAAATATGCTCGCAATAAGGAACCTGCTCATCCACAGCGACTCACAGCTTGTTGTAAATTAAGTGCTCAATGAATTTGAGACAAAGGAAGAAAGGATGGCTTCATACAAATCCCAAGTATTAATCTTACTTGCAAAATTCAACAAATATGAAATAATTCATATTTCTCGAGAAGAAAACAAGCTCACCAATTCTTTAGTGAAATTAGCTTCAACACTAGAGTTCGATCTAACACGAGCTGTCCCTATCAAACACCTCTTTGCCCCGAGCATCAATCAAGTTTCTCTAAAACAAGTCTCTACAGTGCAAATATCTCCATGTTGGATGAATCCCATTATCCTTTACCTCCAAAGTGGAAAGCTCCCAGATGACAAAAAATCAGCTCGACAAATTCTCTATCATGATGCCAGGTACATCCTACAAGATAGTAAATTATTACGAAGAAGTTTTACTTTACCATATTTAAGGTGTCTCCATCCAAAAGAAGCACAACATGTTCTAGATGAAATACACCAGAGGCATGTGGTAATCATCCCAAAGGACGATCTCTAGCGTACAAAGCAACCAGACAAGGGTACTACTGACCTACTATGAAGGCAAACGCCATCGAATTTTCAAAAAAAATGTGACAAATGTAAACGATATTCTCCAATTCCTCATTTACCATCTGAACAAATAATACCAATGGACGGACCCTGGCCTTTCGCTTAATGGGGAGTTGATATAATCGAGCCATTACCCATGGGAAAAAGACAAAACAGCTTCGCAATTGTGGTAGTCGATTATTTCACCAAATGGGTCGAAGCAGAACCTCTGGCCAACATCACCAAAAAGCAGACTACTAAATTTATATGGAGTAATATCATATGCTATTATGGACTTCCCCACACCATAATTTCTGACAACGAAAGACAGTTTGATAATGCTGCGTTCTCCGAATTTTACGAGAAATGGAAGATACGTAATATTCGAACTTCCCCATATCATCCTCAAGCCAACGAACAAGTAAAGGCGGTTAATAAGATTATCAAGCATCATCTGAAGACCAAACTTGATGAATGTAAAGGTATGTGGCCAGAACTTCTGCTAGAAATTTTATAGGCTTACAGAACGACAACGCACACATCGACGGGAGAAACACCTTTCTCTCTAGCTTTTAGTACTAAAGCGGTTGTCCTAGTGGAAGTCGAAGTACTCACTCATCGAGTAAAACATTTATGAAACTATAAATAATGAAGAAGGCTTAAAACTTCATCTTGATCTCCTAGAAGAAAAAAGGGACACATCTCGACTCCAAGCAAGCGGCTTACCAACAACGTGTAGCCCGTTACCACAATTCAAAGATCAAACCCAAAACTTTTCAGCTCGGTGACTTGGTGCTCAGACAAAATATCGAAATAGCCACTCGGTCGCTAGATCCTAATTGGGAAGACCCGTATCGAGTTATCAAAATCGTTCGACCAGGTTCCTATTATCTGGAAGACATGAGAGGAAGACCCCTACGTCTCCCTTGGCACGTGGAACACTTACTCTGATATTTTCCATAAAGCATTCATGAAGTGAGCACGTGAATCATATTTAAATAAAGACAATTTTTTATTCTGGCTAATCAGCTATAAAAATTATAACTTGGTCGCTACTCTATTGTGGACCTGAATAGCCCTGAAGAGAATACAAACGTTCTCTTGACCAAGTCTTCTGCTTACTGCAGAGCCAAAGACTCAATTGATAAATCATTCTATCTCTATGCAGATGTGGTCACCAAGACCTCCCTAATTGAGCCCAACTCATTTTCATGGGTTAACTAATCACTTATTCAAGCATAATTCATTTTCATGAATTAAAACAATTAAAAGAGAAGTCAAAATGATTCTTTTTCATTTAAATTCATATGACGATCCAATTACAAAAACATTAAATTTTTTTCTATGAAAAGAGAAAAAAGAGATCAAGATCGATCTTTAGCTGCTCATTCTTGAGCATCGCTTGGAGGAGGTGCACGACTCTCGACCTCTGGGTCAGTTTCAGGAACCCCCACGGCTTTAGTAGGTTCCGCGACTTTATTAACAGCAGCTGCTCTCTCTTCAGCAGTGACAATGGCCACAACCTTCTCGAATTCCTCCAAGTTGAACGCTGGAGAAATTCGCTGCATCACTTTTATATCGAAGTCGCGACCAGCATCGTATGATTCGTATCGTTAATCATAAAAAAGATGCAAAGTTTGAAACTCCAGAACAGCGCGGGGGCCTTCTTCGGACACCATCTTGACGAAAGCCACCCTTTCCTCCTCCCAATGAATTGAGTTGACTTTCAGTTCCGCAAGAGCAGCCTTCTCCTTCTCCAAGCTTTCGCTAACTTCTCTGAGTCGCGACTTGTTCTCTGCGAGCTGTTGCTCCAAAGAGATCTTGTCTTGACGAAAGATCTCTTTTTCCTTCTCGATCTTCTCCTTCATTTTATCAAGGCGAGCGAACTTCGGATCCAACGACTGATACCTTTCGGTTAAAGCCTGGATCTTACCAATGAGGATCTTCTTCTTCTCATTTATCTTAGCGATTAAAGTTTCGTGAGCCTTTATAACCATGATCCCTCCCTTGGATCGCACTCTCCATGGCCTTCTTATTTTCTTCGGCATCATCTATAATACGATGAGCAGCTATGATGTCGCGTCTTGTCCGTATGGTAAGGTTCAAACCCTGCTAAAAAATTAAAGGTAGTGTTATTGAAGGTAGAAAAGTTTCTTTAAATAAAAACAGAAATAACGAAGTATTCTATATACCTGGACCATCCTCATCCTGCATCCAGAGAGAGATCCTTCGGACTGGGCTCAAGAAGAGCACCAAAAGACTGCGGAGTGACGCTGTCAAAAAGAAACTTGCCAATAGAGTGCAAGTGACCCGGAATGGTGAAAGTCCCAGCCTCGGAAGGTTGAGCTACGACCATCCCTACTTTAGCAGTGCTTGCCTCTCAAACAAAAGAAAGCTCTTGAGCAGGAGCCAACTTGCGAGCAGCAGCAGGCCTGCGACTCCCTTGCTCCGAAAGATGACTTGGTCCTGCCACATCACCCCTCAGATAATTATCAATAATATTAATAATCGGTTGTTCAGGAGGAACAACTGGAGTAGAAATTGTGGCCACAGTAGCTGTAGCTGGGGGAGGGTTGTGTGGCTGCGAGCTGTGAGTAGGCTCATCTGTTCGTTCGGGTGGATTAGAGGGGCCAGCCACCGTCTTCTTCTGCTTCTTCAAGGCGGTACCCTTTAGACGGGGCAATACTCTCCTTTTTTCACCTACTGCTGTCATGACCTCTTCTTGGGAGAAAGCCTCGATGCAGCAAGTCACTGAAGCGAGAGGGTGAACTTGATATCTCTATCGTCCTTTGACAACTTGAAGACTTTAACAATCTTTTCGTTGATTCCTCCTCTTAAGCTAGGCTGCCTTCTGGCTATAATACCTGTAAACACGAGTAAAGCTGAATAAATAAAGAAAATAAGACCATGCTAGTACTCGTACAGAAGTGAAGATTTACCCACCTTCACAAAGAGAAGCGACTGGCGTTATGGCCTCTAGGGTTGGAACCCACTTCAGATTCTCAATTGCCAGAGACATAAAACCACAGTCTCCTCCACCTGCGATAATTTGAAGAGGGGTTCCCCAAAATGTAATTCTCCCGATGCCAATAACACAGATAATACAAACCCTCATTAGAAGGAGCCTTCTTGAGTTGAAACATCTTCAGGAATTCATTGGTCGTTAAGTCCCCATTTCCAGCTTGTTTCCAGAGGACAAAGGCGCTCAGTATAACTCTCCAGCCATTTATTATGAGTTGTCCAGTAGCGATCTTATAGATACGCAGTACATCTCGGATAAAGGGATGAAGGGGGAGACGCATACCAAGTTTTAAAAAATATTTATATAAGGCTACAAAGCCCAACGGCGGAGAATCCAGAGTTTCCCCCTCCCCAGGTAATTGGAGAATAACGGAGTCAAGAATCTGGTATTTCCTTCGAAAATCCTTCAAGTGTTCCTCCGTCATTATAGAAGGATACCCAGACTCAGAATACCTCTCCGTGTGTACCCGTGTGTTATTTGAGGAGGAAAAATCTAGAGTTTCATCCCCCAAAGGAACGGCTTCATTATCGGAATCCCTCGCCATTAGAAGAAAGAAAACAGAAAGGAAGAAGGAAAATACTTCAGGAAAGAGGTCTCGCCAGAGGAAGAAAAAGGAAGGAGAGTTTTTGAATTCACCAGGAAACTTCGAAATAAAGAAAACCTCCGCAAGCAGTTCGAATATATTTATGCAATCATTCTTTCAAAGATTTGAATGACACGCGGCGACTCTTCGTTTGGCACGACAGTCGAACTTGCACGAGCATTAACTTCTGAAGACACGTGGTGAACGCCGCTTCATTTCTTTCGGCTGAAAAGATGGCGCCCATTAATGAAAAGCTCAATCATGTACGGCTTCTTCCCTTCGAAAAATGAGTCAGGAAGTTACGTGTGCAATCATGTCCTTTGCTTAGCTACTCAAAACAAAGGACTTGGGGGGCATCTATTATAGAATAAAGTTGGTCGAAGGAATTCGTAACTAACAACTCTCAAATATCTTTGCATTTGCTTCTGTGCGACCCACGAGCGCCTCCGAGTACCATAAGTCGCGAGCAGATAAATATTACAAATGGTCTAGCTAGCCAGGTTGGTCACATCTCGTAATTTCAGAAAGTTTGCTTTCGAGGCCAATGATCATTCATTCATGAGGCCAATGGTCATTCATATTTGAGCAGCCCTGTTCTCTAGTCGTTTGGTGGGGACGTCCCCTAGCTCATAGTCTCAGCAACCCATATAGCTCGTGAGTTGGACCAGATTGCAGGTCCGTTTAGGTTTGTTTCTACTTATAGTCCTCGGATTAAAAAGGGACCTCCATTAAGGAACGTAATCAGCCAGGTGTCTAATCTGATAAGATAGCATCTTATCCCTTGAAATCAGGAAGATCTCAACAGCTTACGTAGATGATTAATCCACCCGAACTTGAATAAATAGATGGTTCCATCGATGATAAAGGTACACAAAATCTAAATCTACGTTTCATACTTCATCTTACTTTCAAGCCTATCTCTAACTTAGGCATTGGAGGGCTAACGGCCGAGGGGCAGCCACCCTTAGTTTCTCTCTTTGATTTTTAGGTAAGGAGGAGGGATTCATCTTCAGAGAGATCGTGCATTTGGGAGGAGAGAACCTTTGACCAGAATCTGACGTGAACAGATGGTATGGATAACCAGATAGGGCCCACCTTGATGTATTTTTTACAAATCCAAATCCTCAATTCATTTTTCCATCCTATTTTAAGATGTGATTCCAAATCACAAAAAGATCCAATTATTACAGGGGGCCATACTAATCAAAAGAGTGATGAATAACCATTATAAATCATTTACGGGTCACAAAACTTTTATATCTAAATCTTAGGTGGGCCATAGCCTTTGAACCCATCATCCAGATCTTCTTAACATTATCAACAGGTTAGATTGCAAATAAACATTACTAAAATTTTATGATGGGCACTTTGATATTTTTAATCGTGAGGCACTTAATGACCATTATTTTCGTTGGTGTGGTCCACCTGATATTTGGATCTACATAGTTTTTGGCAACCCACCCTAAATTGGGCTGAAGAAAAATATGGATGGCATGAATATAAAATACATTATAAAGGTGGGCCACATGGAAGGGATAATACTTGCTGGTAACAAATAAATTCTTGTTCGTCAGACATGATATGGACAACGTGGATATACAAACTTTTTTTTTTCAAAATGTCAATTCTTATTGATTTCCAATTTTTTTTCAAACTTTTTCATTTTTTGGGCTCATGCTGAAAAATGATATGGAAAAATGGATGGACTGCGTAGATACATTGAGGTGGATCCACCTTAATGCCCACCGTTGAAACCTTCCTATGGGCCCCACTATGATGTATCTGTTTCATCCATGTCGTCCATTAATTTATTAAAATACATTTTAGGCTTGATTCCAAAAATGAGGCAGATCTAAATCTCAGGTGGACCACACCATGAGAAAACATTAGTGATTGAATGTCCACTCTTAAAAACCTCCTAGGGCACACTGTAAAGTTTATTTCACATCCATCCTCTTGATTAGGTGACACATACCTAGATGTAGGGAATAAACAAATATTAGCTTGATCGAAAACTTTCGTGGCCCCTGAAAGCTTTTAATGGTCGGCGTTCAATTAACATTGTTTCTTGTGATGTGGTTCACCTAAGATTTCGATCTACCTCAATTTTGAACTCATACCATAAAATGATCTTGAAAAATGTATGGACAACGTGGATAAAACACATACATCATGGTGGGACCATAAACCACTGACCACTAGCCATTAGTTAGTGGCAAGGTCATTAGTCAATCCGCGTCGTTATCTTAACTATGTGGGGCCCAAGTTGATGTATTTTATGTATATCCATCCCATCTGTCTATTCTTTAATATCATTTTAGGACACAATACCAAACCTTAAGAAGATCCAAATCTCAAATGCAACATACCACTAAAAATAATCATGAATGGTCATAAAATCATTTGTGGGTCACATATGTTTTCGATTAAGCTAATATTTGTATTTACCTTTCATCCAGATCTTTTGGACATTATCTACAAGTTCTATTGTAAATAAACATTACTAAAACTTTACGATGTCAATTTAGAATTTTTAATGGTGGGTAATAAATTACCATTATTTCTTATGATGTGGTCCACCTTAGGGGAGCAAATTAGGTGTTACCCCTACCGTGGGGCCCACCTTGATGATTCGTTGGTAAATAGAATATTTATTGTAATGTTTTATCGAAGAAACAATTCCTAGGTAAAAAGCCCACAATTACCTAGGAAATTAGTATTTTGTTGGTAATTATCACTTTTATTGAGGAATGTTTTCCTTGGCAAAATGGACCTTTTACCTAGGAAATATTTCCTCGGTAGAATTGAAAATTACCAACGAAATACTAATTTCCTGGGTAATTGTGGGCTTTTACCTAGAAATTTTTTCCTTGGTAAAATTTAAGTTAAAACATTGAATCTTTATATTTTTAGCCACGAAATAACCCTTTATTTACCCACGAAATTTGAATTTCGGCGGTATTTATCGCTTTTACCAAGAAAAATTTTCCTTGGTAAAAGTGAAGTAGTATTTACTTAGGAAATTCTACTTTCATCGGTAAAAGTGTATTATTACCCAGGACATTCATTTCCTTGGTAAAAATTTCCTAGGAAAAGGTCATTTTTCTTATAGTGGGTGCTTCTCCTCAGGAGTAGAGGAGAGAGTGCAACTTAGGGATCATCGGGCACCTGAACAGATAAGGTCGGGCAACCGAAACTACTCGAATGAGGTAGTTGGTTGCTAGACTTTTTTGGACAGTCTCGGGCGATTGATGGATTAGTTAATGGGCAGGCGAGTCCCATATCAGGCGACTGACGGTAAAAGTTTGGGTGACCGAAGCTCGACAATTTTCTCATTTTGCTCTCTAGACAATTTGGGCCATTATCAGGTGCCTAATAATGTCGGGTCGGGCAACCAACGGCCGCACAGACTGCATTACAAATTTCCTATTTTGGCTCTAAGTCTTATAAGGTGCTATATAAGCACTTCCTAATCGAGATTAGGGTATAGGAACAAAGACTCCACATCCTAAAGGAGAGAGAGAGAGAGAGAGAGAGAGAGAGAGAGAGAGAAACATTCGGGCTTGTGAAGATTCATCTACAAGCGTTGGGGCGTTCAAAGCCTCTTCTACATCCTCGGATCAGCGAGATCTCTCTAGTTTCATTCCTTTTTATTGTAGTAATCCACCCTTTGGGGTGAAGAAAACCAGATTCAAGCGTTTGTCGCTTGTGATCACTGTATAATAAGTTCATACATAGTGAATTTGTTTGTCTGGATGAGGTCCTATAGTTTTTACCTCTTTTGAGGGTTTTCATGTAAAAAATCTTTGTGTCGTGGTGATTGATTGTTGATTTTGTTTTTCGCATTACTATATCCCATAATTCACGGTAGTTGGGGTGTGAGATTATGAAGTATTGTGCATCCATCCCAACAGTTTTGTTCTTAATTTAACTTTGATTGCCTTTGTCTTTTTATCTATTCTTTCTCCAGCTTCCAGGCTGTTTTCGACTTTCTTCTTCTTCTTTTCATTGTTATTGAGCTCCTGCTCCTCATGGTTGGTAATATAAAGCTCGCGTAACTTCAAAATAGAATCTTTTAACATAGAAATATATACATAATGAGGTCGGATCCTCTACAAATCTTTGTAGATTAGCCTTAATCGTTAATGCATTCTGTGGGGCCAAGTATTATGCCCATTACTTGCAATCTATTCATCATGTTCTGTCCTCATGTTCTCCTTGGTTTCCAAAAATTACGCCCATCTAAAAATCAAGTGGGCCACACCATGAAAATCATGCACAAACCCTCTAAAATCACTTAGTGTGGACACCTTGAGTTTTGGAATGGCCTGATTTGGCGTGTCCAGGCATCCTGGTTGGGTGCGTCTTCTAAATGGACCGGATGACATATATTAAAAAAAAAACACATTAGGCCTCACACACAGTTCGGATGGTTTTTAATGCTGGGCATGCCCATTCAAGTGTTGGTGTGACCCACCTGAGTTTGGATTGGTGGGCAGAGCTTTTGTAATGCATGTGATGGATGGATTGGATTTCATGAACACATTATGGGGGGCCCTGCATTACAGGTTTGGCTTAAACTACAAATTTTTTATAAGATCCGGCCGCTAATGAATTAAAACAAAACTATAAAAACCCAATTCAATTTCAAAGTCCAAATACTCCTTACACTGATAGACAGAACTAGAATGAGAATTGACAGATAAAAGGCTAAAAAGATAAAGAGATAAAAGGAAAAAAAAAAAACCCCACACTAGGTGTATGTACAATTGTCAGAAAGTGAGAGGGTATATACTAATTTTCCTTATAAGATATATTTATTTAGGCGCCAGCCTGGGCAGGAGTTTCTCGCATCCATGCCCACAGATAACAAAATGGCGGTGGAAAATCTCTCTATTATCATGGAGAGGTAACTCTCATTCTGGATTTTCCTTTTGGGGGTTCCTCTTTATCTTTTAACAAATTAATTGTGATAAAAGAATCCCCTTTATTAATAATTTTCTTAATCTTTCATTTGACTGTCAAAAGAATGGCATTCCATTAGCAATCATTTACTAGAACAAACCATCCATTGTGTTTCCAACCTGCCTCACACCACCTGTCATTCATGTCACACAAAAAAACTAAATGATTTTTGGATGTCACCCAAACATGCCCTTGCATGTTTTCCTCACTTTTTTTTCTCTGGGACAAGCTAACTTCAAACATTGTTACCAATTTTAGAGAAATAATTAAATAATAACAATGTCAAGAAAATAAAGAGAAAAACACACACACACACACATATATATATATATATATATATATATAGACTAGTTTAATATAAATAAATAAAGTAAGTAAGAAAAATAATAAGATTAGTTCAGGTACTTGGATTATAAAATACATTGCTTTTTGTTCGTGGTGGTGCCGGGGGATGACATTCTTGGCAAAGCAACCCTACCCAAAACTGCTTTTACAGAGTCCTTGAGAGAAGTCAGGCATGAAATCTCTTCACTATCCTTTTTAGACAAGATAAGAACATTTCTCACTCTCCCACCCAATGTAACAATTTCTGCTCTAATTGTTGTAAGTTTTAGGCCATCCAATGCTTGACTGAGATCCGCAAACAACTCTGGCCGGTCATTGCAACAGAAAGAAACCCTTATGATGACGCCTTCCTTGTTCTTGTTTTTGTTGTTGAAATTTTCGTTACATTCAACTGTCACTTCGTCCACTTCTGTTGGCATTGTAAGGCTTTGGCCTAATTCGATTGCTTTTCTCTTCAGATCCTTTACATGGTCTATGACGGTGCCAAGTAAAGAAGCCTTGTCCATCTGCATGAGGATGAATTTTTTTCTTAGATAATCTTTATTTAATTTTTCACAGAAATGATCAGCTACAACCAACTGTAAAAACCTACTTTTACAAAAGAAGAATATTATTTTCCTAAGGAATGTTGGATTAATCAAAAGCAAAAGAAAATACTGTTTCTTGAGAAACCTTATTTCCAAGAAACTTTATGAAAGGAAGTATTGTTTCTTCTTTTTTTCTTTCAACAAGATTTTTCTAATAATTTGGGACTAAATTTTAAATTTGTTGTTTGGCAACACACACACACACACACACAGAGCGAGAGAGAGAGAGAGAGAGAGAGAGAGAGAGAGAGAGAGAGGAATACTCACCTGCGCACCAGTTCTCACAAAAACTCGTGAGCACTTTTTGAGAAATCATCACACATGATGTAAGTCCAAAATTTGAACCGTCCACGTGATGTAGCACCCCGAAAAACCACCAGTGCCCAACTTTCAACCTGATCCAAAACTCTAGTGGGTTGTAGCAAAGAGAAAGAGAGAAGTAAATCAAGGGAGGAAATTGTTTTCCATTTGCTACAGTCCACAAGAGTTTTGGATCAGGGTAAAATTTGGGCCTTGGGGGTTTCCTAAGGTGCTGCATTACGTGGACGGTTCAAATTTTGGGCTCACATCATGTGTGATGAGTTCTCAAAAAATGCTCACCAGTTCTGGTGAGAATGTGCGCAGGTGAGCATTCCTCTCTCTCTCTCTCTCTCACATATATATATATATATATATATATATATATATATATATATATATATATATATATATATTATTTGCAAGAAAAAAATTCTAAGTAGGCACTAGTCTATGTTATTTAACACGTGGCACATGTGGGATGCTTGAAGTTAGATAGTGGTACATGTGGCTTACGTAGCATATGTGGGCTTACGCAGCATATGTGGGCTTTTAAAGCTGAATTGTGGCATACATAATATATGTGATGTGCTTGACGTCGTACAATGGCATATGTGGCATAAGACATGCATTTGAAAATTTGACATGTGGGCACTCAAAGCTAGATGACAGCACCTGTACACTACAATGACACCATTGGCACATGTGGCATATTAATTTAGAGTAACTGAAGAAGAAAGAGGGCACATGTCGCACATTGGCACATGTGGAATGTGTTACACATGTGGGGTGCAAGAGAAATTGAATGGTGGTACATGTGGCACATTATCACATGTGGAGTGCAAGAGAAGATGGATGGCGATACATGTGGGATGCTTTAAATATGCCGGGGGAAAGGGAAGATGGATGGTGAGACAGGTAGCACAATGGCAAATGTAGTACAGTGGCATGCATGGGGCATAATTGAAGATGTACAGTGACTCATTTGACACATTGGCACATGAGGCACATGTGAAGCGATTGAAGATGGTTGGTGGCACATTTGAGCTTAACCTTTGAGAAACCCATTTTCTTTCCATCACAGAAAATCCATTTCTTAAGGATGGATGTGGAAAATAAATTATTTATTTTCCAGCAAAGATAAGAAGTGGGAAATGATGTTTCCAACAAATTCCCACAAAGAAAGTCATGACAAACAACAAAATGTGAATTTCATGGGAAAGAATGTTTCATTTCCTTTCCTTTCCATCATCTAAACAGACCGCTAAGGAAAATGGGAACAAAAATTGTGAAAAATTTGAAGTCAGGTGAAAATTTTGATGTCAGAAATTTTTTGTTGTACCCTACAACTAGTTATTAGTGAGCATCCAGTTTGTGTGTGTGTGTGTGTGTGTGTGTGTGTGTGACGTTGGTTGGCATTGGATACTAGTGACTTGGGTTGGCAGGTGTAGTGAGTTTTCCAACACCATTTATTCTTGTACATATCAAATGTTGTTTGTGTGTTCCTAAATAAACCATGTGATGAGCTTTTAATTCTTTTCATGTGACAATGTCTAGTCTAACATTGGAAATCACCAAGGGACCGGATGGGCTTACAAAGGGTTCTACTTTCTACAGCTCTACAGAAGTACCAATGCTATGCTCTAACTTTCACGCGTGGATGATCCCAGCTAGAGGGATGAGTTTGCCAAAATGCCAATTAACCGACTACAAGCATATACTCATGCTCAAGGTGGGTGCAAATCCTGCCCCAACAAGCTAGAGGTGGTCCTTTAGTTCACACGTGAGAGGGTTATTGATGAGCATGCTATAACTTGTTTCATGTGGAGGGGGTTTGATTCATTTCAAAGAAAGCGACCTGGTACACACTCATGCTCAAGGTGGGTGCAAATCTAGCCCCAACAAGCTAGAGGTGGTCCTTGAGTTCACACGTGAGAGGATTATTAATGAACATACTACAACTCGTTTCACTTGGAAGGGGTATGACTCATTTTAAAGAGAGCAACTTAGTCTGTACCTCAACCCAACAGGTTATACTACAATTAGATCATTCTACATTCTAATCCAACTTCATTTAAATTCAACATATGCAAGTACTATTTCTAAATTGGTTATCCAACTCACAACACATTGAGAACCATACTTTTCCAAGATCACCCATGGAGCGATCATAAGAAAAAGAAAATTGCCCATACCTATGTGTTCTGTTATTCATGGATGTTGAATCTTGGGGGAAAATGGCTTGATGCTCTTTGGATCTTCCTCCTCTTCTCTTAAGTACTTTTCAATGGGAATCTAGGGTTTGCCGACCATATAAGTGGAGATGGAGATTGAGAGTTTATAGGTAGAGCTGTTGGTTGAGAGGTCTACTCATCACTTACTTCCTTTTCTTCATGTCTCGAGAGTCCATTGTAAAGAGGTAGAGTCCATACATTTCTAATCTCTTCACATGCAAAGTGAAAAAGATAATTTTAGGACCTATAATACATGTGTATAACCACAATCTCGTAAGCCCAATTGGGTACTCATTATGTGAATCCAAACTATTTAAATCTGTCATCCAAATACAAGTGACACAATGGCCCATCTTAAGAAAAGTTCTAACATTTTTTCAATTGATCAAATGTGGCATCGTGATGTACAGTGGATTAGATAATATAGAATATACTTTACAAGCTTAAAGTTGTACTTGATACTTATAAGCAGCACCCTCAATAATTCGATTCATTGAGAGTCCTAATGTAGGGACTATGAAAGTCGTCACAACGGTTATTGAAGTAGGACCAGTAATGATCACATATAAGAACATTCACAATGACATGGATCCTTTCACATGAATGTATGATATGGAAATTATATGCCAATTAAGTGGAGTCGCCCAAGCTTATTTTTAAGTAGTCCGACAATCTCCACTAAGAGATGCTTTATCCCTTATATAAAATCTAAACCATTTCATCCATTTACTTTATGCATGTACATCAAATGAAAAAAGAATGAAAAAAATATAACAAAAATCATCAACTGAACTTGAAAAGGTTGGAATGTGTACATAATTATAATCTTTATTTTCATAAACTCCATTGATCTAAACATCCCACAAGGAGGTAATAGTTTAATTGGTAGGTCTATAAAGATCTAAAGATTATGAATGATGTCTTTTCAAAAAGGAACATTAAGTAAATATCATTAACTTAGATGAATCGTTATTGTTATTAGAGAAGAACATTATACCATAATGCTTAATTTTTCATTTCCTAATAGGCACCTTAGCTTCGATGATGGATAAAGTTATAAGCATTTGTATTGTAATCTTCCACACTACATCTAACAAGGTCAACATGAAAAAACCTAACGTTTCCTCATGCTGACGAGACATCCAATATATTCTAAATTTAAATATTCAATCAGTTTTAACTAATCATTCTGTTTAAACATGAGCATAAACTCCTGGTTCTTTATAAGTTATCTACTACCTTGTTTGTCACTTTTTTGTGGATCAATATTATATTCACCATATATCTCCCAATCATTCCTACTATAAAAGTTCTATTAGATCAAGTGCAAACTTAAGTAGTCAAATAATACAACACTAAGAAGCTTTCTCCCACTAACCTACACCAATAGGTAGTGTTTTCCTTAAAACTAATTGGAAAAACCTCTTGAAACCTTTGAGTGCGACATATGTGATTCTTACCTTACCTTGTAGGACTACTTTGCACACCAAATGTACATAATCTTAGGTCACAAAACCTTTGGTGCACCATATGTCCTCTTTTTATTTTATCCTTTTATATGCTTCTTCAATAGTTTCTCGAGGAATTTCTGGTTGATCTATTATTGTTCCCTCATTTATTAATTGAGGAATGGATATATCTTTCCTGTGTAATTGACACATATGTAGTCACTCTTTACTCCTCAAGCACAAAGCTCCTAGGTTGTTATAATTATGTCTTTCACTGTACTTTAGGAATTTGGTATTTCTTAGTTTAACTATCCTTGTATTCTATAAAGAGCAAAAGAATATGAATCTTTTTAATGCTTTTAGGGTATCAAATAAAGTTACCATTCATTATTCTAATTTTTTTTACCATGAATGTTACCATATCCTAATGGATCCTATTTCCTCTTTGAACTACACCATTTTACTCCATAATAATATAAACAATTATTGAGCTATAACATCATGCTATTGTGTGGAGGTAAGAGTGACATTACACACACACACACACACACACACACACACACACACACACACACACACACACACTATTAGTGTTATTTAGGAATAGGCATTTGTATAAGGGATTGTTAACGTTGAAAATTGGTTACGAATAACGAGTTAAGAATAAGAAAGATCCTCCTACGATCCTCCGAAGATAGCTCCCTTTAGTTTGTCTGAAAATCACAGATAAAACTAAGAGTGGCCGACGCTTAAACGTTAGCCATCTGATGCTTAAGTTAATGATGAGCTTTTACAAATATGAAGTGTGAAACGTGGGTTAAGATGTTGCGTACCTTCATTATAAATAGAAAACCCTATTTATAGAGATTCTGCTAGAGTAGTCTGTTATGTATATAATTAATATCTTCTTGATCCCATGGGATAAGACATTATCTTATCGAAACCTATACAGATTAGGAGTCTAGATAATCACGTTGCTTAACGTGAATCCCTCTAATCTTATATTGGCAGAACCGTCATGTATAAATAGATCAAAGTGGATTTGTAATCTGGGACAACTCATGAACTATATGAGTTGCTGGGACTATGGCTTAGGATATGTTCTTGACGACTGACTGGCGACCAGGTCTACTTGGATGTGACCTATATAGTCAGATAATTGACCAGTGATTAGATATGCTCGAATAGTCTCGAGGAATCGAGATGCACCCACTTTACTTGCAGAATAAGATATCTCATGCTGACCTACTCGCGGGTCCTAGTCTTAGAACAAAGATGCTCGCATGTCGACCAAGTAAAATTGCTCGATGAATGAGGTTGCTTGTTACCTACTAGAACTGAGGCTTCAACCAAATTTATTCTACAACCGATGCCCCCCCCAAGTCTCTTACTGTAACACCCCGTACTTTTCTGTACTCGGGTGTTATCATGAGAATCCAAGTCATATGTGTATGTGTAATGCCCTGACCCTTCCGTACCTCTTTCATCAATGTGTGTGCGACATTTGGCACCCCTAGCAGCCCAAGACTGGACGTGCGTAGAACTCAGGTTTTAAAAAACTGGGGCGTTACAGATGGTATCAGAGTTGAGTGATGATAAACCAGGCCTTAGGAAAAAGAAGCTTATACAAACTACAGATGTCTCAAGTAGGGTGATGAAATTAGAGAGTTGAACTTAGGTAAAATCCCCTTAGACTTAGGGTGTATTGTGAATTAGAGACACAAGCTTAGGCTCCCTTAACACTGCCAAGATAATCATTTGGACTTAGAAACAGAACTTAAGTTCTGTGGGAAAATCATTGCCCACAAAATTATGTTTTGGAGCTAAGAGTAGCATTGTTGATATCAAACAAATAGTGGTGCAGCAAATAACTAGTAAATTATTTGACCTTTAGACGAAGCACTAAAACCAAATTGGGAATCCGGTTAAGTAACTTTGCGATTAAGATCCTCATAGTTAGTTGACTGTGTTGGCATCAATCTTAGCAACCTGTAGAACTTTATGGTAATTTGAGTTAAATAGTTCATCAAATAATCAGAGTGTGCAGCGGATGGGTGATGGGCCATTGCGGCCTACTCATCTTAAGAATAGAAATTTTTATGATGTTCCCAAAAAGTCTAGGATAATCGAAACCACGAACTTACGGAACTGTGTTTAAGCAAAGTATATGCGGTTTGATCCAATTTTTAAATCCTGACGATTATCAATGATCTCAACGCCCTAATCAAGCAGAAGATCAAGCTTCACCAAGATTAGAAAAGGATGCCAATGAACTCACTGCCCTGATCAGGTAGAAGATCAATGTATCGGGCTCAGACCTACCACAACCATCCGTTTGTGTTTGCCTGAACACTGAGAACAAAAAAAATGTTATTTTTACTCTAGATAGTGGGGAACTATCATTGCAGAAAAAATATTAGTAAAAAAAAAATTCTTTGCATATGAGTCGTCACATTAATAAACTTCTAATCCTAGTATATATTGTAGGAAATTGTGATGTCGGTGGGCAGTGAAATAAACTCCTAGTTTTTGTTTGGCATTGAAAGAATTCCAACCTTTAGATGAATCTACATACAAGACATGTGATACAAGAGTTGTAGTAAAAGAAAAATTTAGAGATAACTTATTTAATCCAAGTCGTGATGGCATGCATGAGCATATGTGAAATATGATACACCATTATGATAATTTAATTACTTCTAACATAATAGTTAAGACATAAGTTCTTAAATCTCATGGTCAAATTTTTTTTTTTTTTTGGGCGGGTAGACTGTAATAACCCTAGTTCAAGCAGTCAGTTATATACTTTATGTATAAATATACTTTTAGGGAAATTAGTGAATGTTTAGAGATACTGTAAAATATATTTTCCTTCTTGCTATTCATGGGGAAGTTTTGAATTTCAAGGGCGAAATTTTCTTTTAGGGGAGTATATTGTAACACCCCGTACTTTTCTGTACTTGGGTGTTACTACAAGAATCCAAATTATATGTCTATGTGTAATGCCCTGACCCTTTTGTACCTCATTCGTCAATGTGTGTGCGACGTTTGGCTCCCCTAGCAGCCCCCAGACTAGTCGTGCGTAGAACTCGGGTTTCGAAAAACTGGCGCTACCTCTTTCGTCAATGTGTGTGTGATGTTTGGCTCCCCTAGCAGCCCCCAGACTAGCCGTGCGTAGAACTCGGGTTTCGAAAAAATGTCGCTACCTCTTTCGTCAATGTGTGTGCGACGTTTGGCTCCCCTTGCAGCCCCTGGCGTTACACTTACTTAGAGCAGCTAAGCAAGGGACTTGTATTTGTTTCATATTCCGCATGTAACCACCTGACACATTTTTTGAAGAAGAGTAGTTGTATATGATTAGACATTTGTATTTAATGAGCGCCAGCTTTTCAGCCGAGGGGAGTGAAGCGGCGCTCGCCACATGTTTGGAATTTAATGCGCATACCCATTTGACTGCCGTGCCAAAAGAAAGGACACCAAGTGTCTCTCAAATCGTTGGAAGGAATGATTGCGTGCGTGTGTGTGTGTGTGTGTGTGTGTGTGTGTGTGTGTGTGTGTGTGTGTGTGTGTACGTTAGGTATTTTGTCATACAGCTAGGGTTCTTTTTTTTTGGTGAAAGCTTTCTTCTTCTTCTTCCTCCCTTCCCTCTAGTGAGACCTCTTCTCTGAGGTATTTCCTGACATCCTTTCTTCCATTTTTTTTCTTTCCTTCGAGCTTTCTATCTTTCCAATAGCGTGAGGATATGATAGTAAAGCAGTCCCATTGGGAGAAGTAACTTCAGATTCTTCTTCTTCAAATAACGTACGAGTACCCGTTGGGAAGTACTCTGCGTCCGGATATCCTTCTTGTATGAAAGAAGAAGAAATAGAGGAAATCCGGATGAGATATCAAGTCCCAGATTCGATTTCTTTTTTATTACCTTAAGAGGGAGAAACCGCTGATTCTCCACCGTCAGGGTGTGTTGTCATTTATAGATATTTTTTAAGCTTGGCGTGCGTCTTTCCCTTCATCGATTTATTCGGGACGTTCTTCGTATTTATAAAATAGCTTCTGGACAACTCATAGTGAACGGATGGAGAGTGGTAATAAGCACATATGTCCTTTGGAAATAAGTTGGGAACGGCGAATTCTCTGCCAATGAATTCTTGAAAATGTTTCAAATGAAGAAGCTCCCTCCTGTGAAGGCTGGTATTACCTTGCGTCCTAGCATCGAGAGAACTTTGTTCTTCGAAACCCTCTTCCAACTATCCCGGATGGAAGAAACAATGGTTTTATGTCTCCGAAAACTGGGAATCTAATGAGGGTTCGACTCCTGAAGTACATAATGTTAATCTCTTTTTTTTTAGAAAGGTTGGTAAATTCCTGCTTCTGTATGAATATTTCTACAATTTAATCTTTTAATTTGCTGATTATGTTGCAGGTATCCCGATCGAAAAAAGCCTAGTCTGAGAGGAGGGATCAACGAGAAGATAGTTAAAGTCTTTAGATTATCAAAGGATGCAAGAGACATCAAGTCCACCCTAAAGCCTTCAAGGCTCGCTAAGTCTGGTCTCATTTCTGAAGAAGAGATAATGAGTGGCGAAAAAGGGCAAAAGAGGGGATTTCTTCCTCCTTTGAAAGGTTCTGCTCCAAAGCGGCAAAATAAGATAGTGGTTGGTCCATCTCAACCAGCAAGGAAAGAAAATGAGGTTGCTTAGAGCTCTCAACAAAATTTGTCGAGCCATCATTCTGAGCCTCCCTTTGCTCCAACCGATACTGCTGTAGTAGTGGCTTATGCTCCAATTGTTTCTCCTCGGAAGCAACCGATTGTTGATCTCACTAATACTCCCGTGAGGGAGCATAGATCAGAGCTTGATCCTATATCGCAAGGAGAAGGTCACGAGTCCGTTCCTACTCGCGAGAGATCTGCTCCTTCAGGAGTTGTTAGCAGAGAGTTTATCATAGCTCAGCCCTCTGAAGTAGGGGCTTTTATTATTCTGGGTAATTTGCACCCGATGTGTAAATTTATTTTTTATCATGTCACCCCTCGATCTCTTGGTCCTCTTCCCGAGCCTAGCCCTGAAGAACTTACTTTAAGCGCTGGACTGAAGGTTGCTCAAGTAAGTACAATCCGCAATTTTACATATACCTGAAAGAATTCTTTTTACCTTTAATAACATTTTATCTTTACTTTGCGTAGTGCTTGGATCTCATCGTGAAGACAAGACGTAACATTATGTCTACTCATCGTGTGATAAAAGGAGAGGATAATATAAAACTTTTGGAGCAAGCGATCTAAGGGAGGGACAGTATTATGAAGGCTCGTAAGGCCTTGATCGAAAAAGCCAATGAGGAAAAGAACATCCTCATAACAAAAATTCAAGTGCTAACTGATCAATATCAAGTGCTGGATCAGAAGCACCCTCGCCTTGGCGAGATGAAGGAGAAGATAACAAGAGAGAGCGAGATTTTTCGTCAAGATAAGATAGCGTTGGAGCAAAAGAACGCTGATCTGGGGTCATTGCTTAAACAATCCAAAGAAGATTTGGAGAAAGAAAGAGTGGCTCTTTTAGCGTTGATGGCAGAGAAAGAAAACTAGGAGAAGGAGACAGCAGCTTTGTTCGCGATGGTCGCAGAAGAGGGCCCACGCGCTATTTAGGAATTCCGCACTTCGTAGCTTTACGAAGAAGAACGCTACGAATCCTATGACGCTGGTCGCGACTTTGCTTTAAAAGTCGTCCAACTAATTGCCCCAGGGATCGACTTGGGAAAATTCGAGAGCGTCATAGACAGGGTCATTGCTGAAGAAAGAGAAGCTGCTGCCTGCGAAGTTACTTCGGTAATGGGGGCTACTGAAGTTGCAGGAGTTCTTGAGGCAGGACCTGAAGTTGAGAGTTGAGCTCCTCCAACAGTCGAAGATACACCAGAGCAAGTGACAAAAAATTAAAATTATTTTTCTTGAACATTCCACCCTCCCTTTTTTTTTGTTTGAGATATTTTGGAAGTTTGAACTCCTTTAAATTTCATTGCTAGTTGAATGATTGCTTATTTTGATTTCTTTATAGTTGTTCAATTCATGAAAATGATCTGTGCTCAGTCAGGCAGGCTTTGGTAGCTACGTCCTCATAGAGATAGATTGATCTATCACCGAGTCTTTGGCTCTACTAAGAAGAAGTCTTAGTTACGAGAATGTTTGGTATTCTCTTCAGGGCTATTCAGGTCCTTAAACAGGAGTAGCAACTAAGTCGTGAAAATTCTTAGTCGATGGACTAGAGTGAAATTTGTCTTTATTTGAAAATAATTCACGTGTTTGATACATGAATATTTTGGATAATAACGAAGCAAATGTTCCACGTGCTAAGGGCGACATAGGGCTCTTCCTCGCATGTCTTCCAAATAATAAGTACCTGGTTAAACGACTTTAATAACCCGATAAGGGTCTTCCCAGTTAGGATCTAATGACTAAATAGTTGATCCAATGTTCTGTCTGAGCACCAAATCGCCAACCTGAAAGGTTCTAGGCTTGACCTTCGAATTATGATATCGAGCTATCCTTTGTTGGTTGACTGCTGCTCAAAGTTAAGATGCATCCCTTCTTTCTTCTACGAGATCTAGGTGGAATTTCAAAGATTCTTCATTCTCCCTTAGATCATAATGTTCTACATGATAAGTAGGTATTTCAACTTTGACTAGGATGACCGCTTCCATGCCAAATGCAAGGGAGAAAGGAGTTTCTCCTGTTGAAGAGAGAGTTGTCGTCGTAAAAGCCCATAAACTTTTTGGTAGACATTCTGGCCATATGCCCTTGCATTCTTCAAGCTTGACCTTTAAATGATGTTTGATGATTTTATTAACTGCTTCCACCTGACCGTTGGCTTGAGGATGATAAGGGGACGTGAATACATTAAGTATCTTTCATTTTCTACAAAAATCTGTGAATGTTGCATTGTCAAATTGTCTCTCATTATCAGTGATTGTAGTATGGGTTAGCCCGTAACGACATAAGATGTTTCTCCATATGAACTTGGTAGTCTACTTTTCGGTAATAGTGGTCAGAGCTTCTGCTTCGACCCACTTAGTAAAGTAATTAACAGCCACGATTGCGAATATGTTCTGGCCTTTTCCTTTAGGTAATGGACCGATTATATCAACTCCCCATTAAGCGAAAGGTCATGGGCCATTCATAGGTATCATTCGTTCAAGTGGTAGATGAGGTATTGGAGAATAACGTTGACACTTGTCACATTTCTTTGAGAATTTGATGGCGTCTACTTTCATAGTGGGCCAATAATAACACTGTCTCATGACTTTGCAAGTCATTGATCGTCCTTTAGGGTGATTGCCACATGCCCCCTGATGTATCTCTTCAAGCACGCGTTTGGCTTCTTCTGGATGAAGGCACCTTAAGTATGGTAGTGTGTAACTTCTTCTCAACAATACACCATCTTGAAGAGTATACCTAAAAGGACGATACCGTATTTGCTAAGCTAATTTCTTATCCATTGGGAGTTTTCCATCTCGGAGGAAATAGATAATGAGATCCATCCAACATGAAGACAGCTAAGTCGCAGAAATCTGTTCGCTCATTCCCTGGTCGATGCTATGTGCTGGGAGGTATTCAATGGGGATGGTTCGAACTAGATCACCTTCGAAAGCTGATGCTAACTGTTAACGTCAGATTTTGTAATAGGATCCTCCGGTTGTTCTCCTTCTCTCCAGCAGGGATTTTCTCCGATAGACCTGTAAGAAGACAGAAAGCAACTTAGGGTGGCTGGTGTCCAGCCGTTAGCCCTCCGATGCTTAAGTCAGGCAAAGCAAGAAGAAGGAAAACCAGGCAGAAGCAGGCCAGAGATTGAATATTGTGCGTACCTTTCTCTTAATAGAGTCATCCCTTTATATAAATCTGAAGTTATTCAATCTGTCACGTAAGACATCGAGATCCCGCTGATTTCGTGTACGATACGAGATCCTGCTGATTTCGTGGGATAAGATCCTTATCCTTAGAGGCGAGATCTAACCCATTTACTTATTTTGGCAATCACGTTCCTTGATAGCAATCCCTTGAGATTCGGAACCACGCCCAAAATCAACCTATACAGGCTGCTGGTAGGCGTAGTAGTAGCGCTGATCGCTCATGTTGAGCTGAAAGCCGTAGTTGGAGTCATAGCCGGCGAAAAGGAAGGAGACACCGACGGGACGGAAACCACCTAACCGGGTGTAGCCCTGCTTGGTGTCGCAGAGGGATTGGACAAGCTGCTCGACCGGAATCGGGTACTGGTACTGAAGGCTAAATGGTGTCCCCACAGAAAAAACTGTTCGTATGTTGGAATATGGTCGCGAGTCCTAGTGCTCGCTCATTTGGATGTAACCCTTTTCAATGACTTGTGAGAAGGTCTGCTCGCAGATCGAGAAGAGAATCTCTGCTTTGCTTTATTTGACTATCGGCTATGGGAGCCCGATGCCTTGCGAATAGATGCTCCGTATTTGTCCATCTGCGACTCTCGATCAGCTTATCTCGAGAGTCGAATGGGCATCCCGCACTTACCCATTCTGCGACTCTCGCTCAGATGATCTCGAGAGTCTAATGGGTACTTCCGTATTTACCCGATCTGCGACTCTCGCTCAGATGATCTCGAGAGTCTAATGGGTACTTTCGTATTTACCCGATCTGCGACTCTCGATCAGATGATCTCGAGAGTCTAATGGGTACTTCCGTATTTACCCGATCTGCGACTCTCGATCAGATGATCTCGAGAGTCGAATGGGCGTCCATGTACAATCTTAATAGCTGAGTTGATCTCCATTATTTTGCCTATAACAGATGCCCCCCAAGTCCTTGCCGCCAAGAATTTTTAAGGGAAGGACTTAGCTCACTACCACACGTAACCGCCAGCTGCCTTCATCGAGAACGGAACCTCACATGATGGGCTGGAATTAATGAGCGCCAGCTTTCCGCAGCCTTTCCGCAGACAGAAAATGAAGGGGCGCTCGCCACGTGTTTGAGGAGTTAATGGGCGTGCCTGCTCGAGTGCTGTGCCGAAGGAGGGACTGCCACGTACCATCAGATGCGGCGGAATGATTGCTTATAAATATACGGAATCCGCCATTTCTCTGGTTTTCTACAGAAGCTCTTCGAAAGGAATTTTTTTGCAGTCTTTTCTCAGTCTCCTTTCTCCGGCGCTCCTTCTCTTCCTTTCTTTCTTTTCTGGGTATAGGCCTTGGTTCTTTTCTTTTTCTTAATCTTCTTAAAACCTCTTCATGGCTGGGAACTCTGACGAGACCACTGTTGAACCTCCAATTTATACATTGCATTGCCCATTACATGACATGGTTTGCATGATTTTCATGATTTAAAGGCCCATCTAATACATGTTTTGTGATTATAGGAATGAGAGCGGACTTCACTCAATTAGAGATCAAAAAGGGGCCATTTGGAGCCTTTGATGAAGGCCCAAGGTGGACCAAAGAAAGAAGGAAGCAAAGAAAGAAGAAAATAGAAGAAAGAAAGGAAGAAAACAAGAAGAAAAAGAGACCGACCGGTCTTGACCGGTCGGCCAAGGAAGCCCGACCGGTCTTGACCGGTCGGCCATGCTTGCTGGAGTAATGCCAAAGAGGGCCTGACCGGTCATGGCCAGTCGGCCAGCCCTGTCCGACCGGTCGTGACCGGTCGGCCATGCAAGTTTCAGATTCCAGATTCTAAAACAGCAATGTACTCCCGCACCTGATTTTTCGGACCAGTTTTCTGAAGTCATCTTGATGATATTTGGAAATCCAACACATCCATGTCGAAGAGGAGCTCGACGCCGAACTAACCCAAGTGGTTTCGTGTCGATCGGAGCTACGGATTGACCGTGGTGGCCAAAACAATACGAACTGTCCAGAAAGTTCCAGATTTCGCTGTTCAACTCTGGGCCGGTCCAGAGGACTCATCATTGATGATATGAAGAATCTACTTTGACCATCTTTTAGAACACATCCATATATAAATAACCACAAAAGTTTCAGATCAAAAGGATGTGTGGTTTGATCGTACCGGTTGAAGAAAGATGGACCATCCAGAAAGATCCAACTGCGCAGAGTTTATAAAAGCCCTAAGTGTTCTAATTTTTGGACCACATTTTGGGATTTTTTTGGACAATCTAATCCATCTATCATGTAGAGGATGAAGTTTTCTACCAATGTTTAAAATTTGAGATCAATCCGACCTCTGTACACTCCAGGGCGTTGAAAGCAAGATGACTGGTTCTGAAGGTACCCAAAGTGCGCGATTTTGAGAGGCGGTCCGTGATGTGATTAGTGGGCCCATTCAGAGGATAATCTTGGAAATCTAAATCATCTATGAGGAAGATCACATTACAAGGAAGCTACAAACCAAATTTGAAGGCAATCCGACCATTGGTTAAGCCGTACCAGGCGAAACAAATTCTGCTATGTTGCTGTACTATTGCTGCACTATAAAAGGAGGTGCTCTCTTCTATTCCAAATCAAGCAAGGACGTGGGAAGTAAGGAGTTCAAGTCCCAGGAGGCTACCTAGCCTCCTCCAGCTAGTTTTTCTTCCTTTTCTTAGTTCTAGTTCTAGTTTTAATATGCTTTTCCTTAGCTAACCTCTTAGCTAGAGCTAGAGGTGAAATTTGTAGTTGGTTCCAATGCTTTAATTCTTTTATTTCAAGTACCCTTTTCTTAATTTTGGATTTTGAAGTTCTAGTTTCAATAAAGTTTGGTTTTTTAGAAGTTTTGTGAGAGTTTGTGTGCTCCGGACATGAGTTCCTTGCAAGTCTCTAAGATTACCATGATTGGGTTGTTTGAATTAGAATTGTAGTAACCCTTGAGCATGCCATAGTCCATAGGCATGGCTGTTACTCCGAAGGCTACAAGTTCAAGTTCTATGTGCTTCATTAGAACTAGAAATCTAATTTCCAGATTTAAGTGGGATTGTTTGTGCTTGAATGTTATATCTTCCAATTAGATGAGAGATAGGACTTTGATTCTAATTGTGTTGTACTTGGATGAATGGATTGGCATTAGACCACTACAAGTGGATCCTTGATGCTCTAGTTCTTCTTATTTTCAGATTTTCTTATTTCATGTGAAAAACTACTCTCTTAAACTTCTTAGATTCTAGTTATTAGAGTACTTGGAATTGTTTACTTCTTTCCCTGTGGATCGACATCGGTCTTACCGAGATTTATTACTACATCGCAGCCTTACACTTGAGGCGAGCGAACAACCACCGTTCCTCTAGGCGATGCCACCCCGGAATCCTCTGCTTCTAGCAGTGCGAGGGTTCCGGCAGGGAGATATACAGCAGCCGGATATCCTTCTATTCTATCGGAGGACCGGCTGGCTGAGTTACGGGAGAGATACCAGATCCCCGACTCAGTCGTTCTCCGATTGCCCGGAGATAGAGAGACACCAGACTCCCCCCCCCCCCCCCCCAAGGATGTGTAGCTTTTTATGAGTACCAGCTCATCCCGGGGGTACGCCTCCCACTCCATCCTTTCATACGCGATGTTCTCCGGTGTTACAAGATTGCCCCTGGGAAACTCATCGTGAATGGATGGAGGGTAGTTCTGGGCTCCTTTGCCCTCTGGGCTTAGGCTGGCAATGGGGAGCTTACGGCGGAGGAGTTCCTCCGTATGTTCCGTCTGAAGAAAGCACCTTCCAGCGAAGGCTGGTATTACCTGTGCTACTGGCACCGGGATAACTTCGTGTTGGGGAAACCCTCCTCGAACTATCCCGGCTGGAGAAAACGTTGGTTTTATGCATCCGGGAACTGGGAGTCTGCTTCTTCCAGGGGCCCAGGAGTAAACCGCTTTTTCTGTGAAGGTAGGCACAATCCCACATTGTGCAGTTTTCTCCAGTTTAAGTTTTTAGGGTTTTACTTCATTCTTTGACCCTTGTTTGTGCTCGCAGGTATCCCGGCCTTGAGAAAACCAAGTTTGAAGGGAGGGATCAACGAGAAGATAGTCAAGGTGTACAAGGTGCCTATTGGTGATAGGCACATCGAGGCTTGCCTGTCTCCCTCGCGACTTGCAGCAGCGGGCCTAATATCCAGAGGAGAAGCCGAGATGACGAAGGCAGGGGAGAAGAGGGGTCTGCTGCCCCGACTGAAGGGCACGAACTCCAAAAGGCAGAAGAGAACACCTGCCGAACCATCTCAGCCACCCGTCCGTAAGGGTAGCGTTCAACCTGCCCCTCTCGCGAGCACGGCGGGGGCTCCGGCTGGGCCTAATATTCCCTCATTGGTGACCAGGACCGCCAGTGATTAACATTGCTGACAATTCCCCGGATGGGGCGGGGTCCGGCTGCCCCCCACCTGATGAGGCTTGAGAGCAAATAGAGCCTCGAGAGCCGGCTCCTGCTCGCGAACTGATCCCTGCTGCCGAGCAGGGACCTGCTCGCGAGTCGATGCCCCCACCTCGCGAGCCGGCTGGATTGGTTGTTGCCCAACCGTCCGGGAGTGGGACATATTCTATCCCCCGCCACCTCCATCCAATACGTAAATTCTTGTTCGAGAACGTCCCCCCCCCCCCAAACCTTCGGCTCTCTTCCCGAGCCAAGCCCTGAGAACCTTTTCCTCGAAGCGGGGGTGAGGATGGTTCAGGTAAGACCTTGCCAAGGCCCTGCTTTAATCTGTTGTTACGTTCCAGAATACTTTCTCACATTCTCCATTACTTTTGCAGGGCTTAGATCTTATCCTGCGAACGAGGCGTGATATCGTTGCCGCCCGTCGCGTGATAGATGAAGCTGAGGGGAAGAGAACTGCCTTGGAGAAGGCAGTTTAAGGAAGGGATCAACTCCTCAAGTCCCGTGAGGCAGTGATCTCTAAGAGAGATGAGGAGATCAAAATCCTCATAGAGAAAGTCCAAGTTTTGACCGAGAGGTATCAAGCTTTGGACTCGAAGTTCGCGAAGCTCGCCGATTTGAAGGAGAAGGCAGAGAGAGAGAAGGAGATCTTCCGCCAAGACAAGATCTCGTTGGAGGAGCGGCTTGCGGAGGCCAGGTCGCAGCTCAAAGAAGCCAACGATAGCTTGGAGAAGGAGCGCTCCGCTCTTGCACAGCTCAAGGACGACTCGATCCATTGGGACGAGGAGAAAGTCGCCCTTGTAAAAATGCTCTCGGAGGAAGGTTCTCGGGCTATTTCCGAGTTCCGGACTTCGCAGCTTTATGACGATGAAAGATATGAGTCATATGATGCTGGTCGCGACTTTGCGCTAAGAGTTGTGCAACGAATGAACCCATCCTTCGATATGGGGGAATTTGGCCGAGTCGCGACCATCATAGCTGCAGAGGAGCAAGTTGCTGCTGAGAACGAGGTGACCGAAGCCACGCAGGCTGGAGGGGCTCCAGAAATGGGCCCTGAAGTCGAGAGCACGGCTCCTCCTCCAAGGGAATGACTTTCCTTTGTGTTTTCTCCTCTTGTACTTGCGAGCATATATATTTGTAATCATTTGACATTAATGAAAATATATTTTTGGAAGTGTTCGTTCTTGTTTACTTTCTTTTCCTTTGTGCACTGAATGCCTTCCTGTTTCAATGAGTTATGCTCAACCCGGGGGGTCGTAGTGACCATTCCCTCGTGGAGATAGATTGATCTATCGATTGAGAAATGAATTGTACTCAATCCGGGGGGTCGTGATGACCATACCCACGTGGAGATAGACTGATCTATCGATTGAGAAATGAATTGTGCTCAATCCGGGGGGTCGTGATGACCATACCCTCTTGGAGATAGATTGATCTATCGATTGAGACTAAGTCTACCAAGGGTAGAAGGATGGTCATCCATAAAATGGAAATGCGACCATCCTAGGTGAATTTAACCCTACCAAAGGTAGGCAATTGGCCAAGGGATTGTATGCATCCTCTTCAGGGCTATTCAGGTCCAAGTAAATGGAGTAGCGACCAAAAGATATCTTCCACTTTATTCATAAAATGTTGTTATGTACTACATCGAATCTAGGGATAGTATCGTAGCAAGTGTTCCACATGCCAAGGGCGACGTACGGGCTTTTCCTGCATGTCTTCAAGGTAGTAAGTACTGGGTCGCACAATCCCGATAACCCGATACGGGCCTTCCCAATTTGGATCCAGCGAACGAGCGAAAACTCTGAGTCGCTGCCTCAGGACCAAATCTCCAGGCTGGAAGGATCTAGGTCGGATCTTAGCATTTCGATAATGAGCAATACGTTGTTGATATGCTGCCACTCGTACTTGGGAGGCATTTCTTCGTTCTTCCAAGAGATCGAGATGAAGTCGGAGATTTTCCTGATTACTCGCGGGGTCATACTGCTCGATCCGATATGAGGGCACTTGAATTTCCACTGGTACCACTGCGTCGACACCAAATGCTAAGGAAAAAGGGGTTTCACCTGTTGATGTACAAGCCGTGGTTCTATATGCCCATAATACTTCTAGCAGAAGTTCTGGCCACACACCTTTACATTCACCTAGCTTGGTTTTTAAATGGTGCTTGATGATCTTATTCACTGCCTCGACCTGCCCATTCGCCTGAGGATGATATGGAGAAGTGCGGAGATTACGTATCTTCCATTTGTCACAAAATTCATCAAAAGCCGCGTTGTCGAACTGCGTTCCGTTGTCGATAATTATAGTGTGAGGGAGTCCGAAACGGCATATGATATTTCTCCATATGAACTTGGTAGTTTGTTTCTCAGTAATCTTAGCTAATGGTTCTGCCTCGGCCCATTTGGTGAAGTAATCAACCGCCACAATTGCGAACTTATTTTGTCCCTTTCCCATGGGTAAGGGTCCAATGATATCGACCCCCCATTGAGCGAAAGGCCAAGGGCTATCAACTGGAGTCATCCGTTCGGATGGCACATGAGGTACAGGTGAATAACGTTGGCACTTGTCACATTTTTTAGAAAGTTCAATTGCATCTGCTTTCATAGTGGGCCAATAATATCCTTGCCGCATCGCCTTATATGCTAGGGATCGCCCCCTGGGGATCGCCCCCTGGGGTGATTACCACATGCCCCCTGGTGTACTTCGTCTAGAACACGAAGGGCTTCTTCTGGATGAAGACACCTTAAATAAGGCAAGGAAAAACTCTTGCGCAACAATATTCCGTCTTGCAAGGTATACCTGGCAGCCCGAAGGCGAATTTGTCTTGCAGCTTTCTTGTCCTCTGGTAGGTATCCGTCTCTGAGATACAGGATGATGGGATCCATCCAGCATGGGGATGGTTGTACCGATATTACTTGCTCGAGAGTTGTGTGGTCGATACTTAGGTTCTGACGATGCTCGATGGGGACCGAATGTGATAACTCAGATTCTGGTGCAGAGGCGAGCTTTGCCAGGGAATCGGCAAGTTGGTTCTTCTCGCGAGGAATATGAATTATTTCATAAGTTTTTAGTTTTGCGAGCAGGATGAGGACACGAGACTTGTATAAGGCCATCCTTTCTTCTTTGGCCTCGAATTCACCAAGGACTTGGTTGACAATGAGTTGGGAGTCGCTATGAATTAACAGATTCTGAATCGCAAGGACAATGGCCAATTCGAGGCCGACGATCAGGGCTTCATATTCTGCTTCATTATTCGAGATACGAGAATCGAAATGCAGAGCATATTGGAAATGCGACCCGTCGGGAGCCACTAAAATCAGGCCCGCTCCACTGCCACTGTCCCGCGACGACCAGTCCAAGAAGAGTGACCAAGGAGGCTGGTCGCTGGTCATGGTATTATCATCAGGAGAGTATGTGAATTCGGCGATGAAGTCAGCCACGGCCTGGCCCTTGACTGCGGTCCTAGGGCAGAATGAGATATCGTGCTCACTGATCTCGACTGCCCGTTTAGTTAAGTGTCCGGAAGCCTCAGGCTTTTGAAGGACTTGCCGCAGTGGATGATTCGTTGGTACTAGAATAGCGTGGGCTTGAAAGTATGGTCGCAGTTTTCGAGCTGCCGTAACTAAAGCCAGGGCCAGCTTCTCCATATCAGAATACCTAGTTTCTGCATCAACCATTGCTCGACTGATATAATAAACGGGCCTTTGTACCCCAGAATCTGAAATTGCGGTTTTACCGCTTGTAGAGACACTTGGAGATATGTCTATGGACCTAGAGGGGGGGGGGGGGGGGGGGGGTGGGGGGGTGAATAGGACCTTTGAAATTCTTTTCGCCTACTTACACAATTTAACAAATATAATAAAGTAAGCAAGAACACTTAGGCTACTAAGCCTAGGTGGGTCCAATCTCAAGACTAGCAAAAGTATAAGCAAGAAATAATCCTAGTCTAAGCATGCATAGGGAAAGAAAATATTCAACTAATTAAGCTCCTAACCTATGCATCTTGTGTAGACTTATGAGAGTGGATCAATGAGCTCAAGTCTACACAAGTAGTGAAGGTACATCTTGTGTGAGGATGCCTAAAAAGTGAAAGCCACCATTGAAGGAGATCTTTTGAGGCTCATTCCTTGACCTATGCAAGGCATCTTCCTTGTGCTTTAACACAAGATTAGAGCATTCCAAGCTCATGAAGAAGATGACCTTCATCCCCTCTTGATCTCTAGAGTTAGGAAGCTTCTTGATTGGCAAATCCTTTGTCCTAAACTCGAAGACGAGATCGTTGTAGGTAAGAGACTCTAGGAAACCCATTCCCACTAAGTTGTAGAGTTCTCAAACCCATCCTCCTAGCACCTTGGGCATTTCAAGGCATCGCATGCAAGGTGGTTGATCGAATGTGGCTGAGGCATTGGCGACGCAACGGCGGCACGATCGAGGGAGCAAAGGGAAGCTGATTGAAGCACGGGAGAGCGGAGATCAAGCAACCCTGTTCGGCGCTAAACAAGGGGCTCATCCGACAAGTAGGTTGTCTAATTTGAGAGTCCATTTTAGAGTTTGTTTTTCGAACTCGACCTAGGGACGTTAGTCGTTCCTTGGCCCGTCAGCCGGGCCTAAACTAAGTCTCCAATGGGGAGCCTCCGACACGGGAGTAAACGTGCGATAAGGTTGAGAGTTAGCCTATGTCTAAAACTCCAGATACGGTTGAGAGATGAACCGATAAAACCTCCGTGTAAAGGTTGAGAGGTGAACCTCATTTAAAACCTCCAATAGTGAATGCCGGTGTGCTCAAAGGGGTTGAGTACTTGAACCGGGAGTGGAGTAGACACGTAGTCGAACCACTATATATCCTTGTGTTTGTGATTGTTCTTGAGCACATTCCTTCTTTGCATTGTTAGTTTAATTGCTTAATGATGAATGATTGATAGGAATGCATGCTAGGCACTTTTTAGGCATCCTCACACAAGATGTACCGTCACTACTTGTGTAGACTTGAGCTCATTGATCCACTCTCATAAGTCTACACAAGATGCATAGGTTAGGAGCTTAATTAGTTGAATATTTTCTTTCCCTATGCATGCTTAGACTAGGATTATTTCTTGCTTATACTTTTGCTAGTCTTGAGATTGGACCCACCTAGGCTTGGTAGCCTAAGTGTTCTTGCTTACTTTGTTATATTTGTTGAATTGTGTAAGTAGGCGAAAAGAATTTCAAAGGTCCTATTCACCCCCCCTCTAGGTCCATAGACATATCTCCAAGTGTCTCTACAAGCGGTAAAACCGCAATTTCAATTGGTATCAGAGACGGTTCCTCTTAAAGGGCTTAATTGCCTAGAGGAAGATCCTAAAGAGAAACTTAAAAATATGTCTAGAGAGGACTCTTCATCCGTCACTAAGCCTCCTTTCTTTGATGGGTCAAATTATCCATATTGGAAAGCCCGAATGCGCATCTTCTTGGAATCCATTGATTCGGATGTGAGGGACATGGTTGATTTTGGATATGAACCCCCAATGGTCACTATTTCTAAGGAAGGTGAGCCGGATGTTCTCAGGCCAAAAGACAAGGCATTGTGGACTGATCATGAAAAAGCTCAACGTATTAATAATGCCAAGGGCCTGAATGCCATATTTTGTTCAATATCGAGAGAAGAATTTGGTCGGATCCAAAACTGCACTACCAGTAAACAAGCATGGGATATTCTTGAAGTTACCCATGAAGGAACAAATGTTGTTAAAAATTCTAAACTCTAGCGCCTCTCCACTCTCTTTGAAAATATTACTATGGAGGAGGATGAAACGTTTACTGAATTTTATACCAAACTGAACAAAATCACAAATGATATGTGGGGCTTAGGGGATCCGGTTCCGGAACATAGGCTTTGTAGGAAAATTCTGAGATCTCTTCCAGAACGGTTCTCTTCTAAAGTCACCACCATTGAAGAGTGTAGGGATCTTAATACAATGAAAGTTGAAGAACTCATATGTTCCCTACAAACCTTTGAGCTAGGCTTTAAAGCCCCCTCTAGAAGGAAAAACATCGCCTTTAAGTCCTCTCACAAACACAAGAAAATCAAAAGTGAGTCGGAGGAAGATAGCAATGATGAGGATGATGAGGAAGAGAAATTGAACAAAAAATTCAAGAGATTCCTCAAATTTGATAGAGGGAATTCCCGTGACAAGAAGGACAAGAAGGGTGATAAACGTAAAGAAAAATCATCCATATCCTCATCCATCCGTTGTTACGGTTGCGGTCGTCGTGGCCATATTGCCCCGGAATGTCCGGAAGGGCCTAAACCGAAAGGTAAAAGGGCAATGGCTGCCACTTGGGATGATACGGAGGAGTCCGAATCTGGTGACTCGGCTTATGATGAGGGCCAACATAAAGATCTTGCTCTCTCGGCCTCCATCACGACCCCTCTACCAGATTATCTAAGAGGGGATCCCAACCGCTATCCCTTCTAGGAGAAGGAGGAGTTCCCAACCCCTCACCTCATGCTACATTTTATAAGGGTGTTGTGGAATTTTGCTACCCTTTGGCTTTTTAATCTTAACATGGTTAGTGAGGGTAGCTAGTTATGTTTTTATAGGAAAATCTGAGGATTTCAGCCTCATTTCTGAGTGTATGGGCAAATCAGAGGATTCCAGCCTCAATCGCCCAATTTTTTATGATTTAGCCTTGCTTTTAATTAATACATTTGCTTGCTAGATTGTCACCCTGCTTAGATTAGCTAATCATCTTGAGTTTTATGCTTCATTATATGCTAATCTTTGCTTTATATTGGTCTTGATATACCATTAGGGGAGGATGGTTGATTGGGCTATAAGCCTTTTGTGCTTCATTGCAAATGTATGTCCTTGACCAATATTGCATGATTACCTATGCTTAGATAGTTATATCTTCCTGTTAATCATGTCTCTTAGCTTGCTCCATGTATTTATGATTCATGCACCCTATACTCTCCGTTTTAGCATGTGCTTATAGTTATAACTGCGACACACTATCTTCTCTTACCTTAACCTTATTGGTATATCATTAAGGGGGAGGGAATAGTTTGTCAATTGCTAACAAAAAGGGGGAGAAAGCTCAAATCCCACCAAAACTAGTTTGCTATGTTTTGTGATGCAGGGATTGACAGGTTGTGGGGGAGCAAACTGAAGAGGAGCAGCTTAGTTTAGTCATGTCAAGAGTCCTGTATTTTATGTTTTATCTATGTAATATCTTGAACATGTAATATGTTTTGGTAGGTTAAGTTTTTGTAAGTAATTGACAAAGGGGGAGATTGTTAGTGCACTTTTCCGTGGCATACTAGTGCACCTTGTTTGTCAATCACTTACGTCAGTGAGTCTAGAGTCGGTTGAGCCCAATGAAGACGAAGACCGAAGACTCAAGACGTCCAGCCGCATCAAGGAAGAAGTTTCAGGTAAATGAGATGCCTTGGTGCCTTAACCTCGACCAAAACCTAACCCCTTTGTATCTTTGATGACCTTGACCATATTTAGAACCATTTAGGCATCATAGATAGACCCTAGGTGTCCCTTTTGATCACCCTAACCTAGGACTAAATGATCAAGCTAGAGATAGTGGAGGTCAGCTTAATGCATAAGGGAACCAGGCTATGCAATGGCCAGCCGACCGGTCATGACCGGTCGGCTTTTACAAATCAAAGAAGGCCAGTAAGGTGGGCCGATCGGTTATGACCGGTCGGCCAGGTTTGGCTTCTTGTAATGTTCAGCCATCCAGCAAAGGGGGCCGACCGGTCATGACCGGTCGGCCTGGAGGTTCAGCTAGGCCAGCAGGTGTGGCCGACCGGTCATGACCGGTCGGCCTATTATATTCAGGCTGTCCAGATAGAGTGGCCGACCGGTCATGACCTGTCGGCCTGATGTGCTTTGGCTGTCCAGTGAGAGGGTCCGGCCGGTCATGATCGGTCGGCCTATTATATTCAGGCTGTCCAGATAGAGTGGCCGACCGGTCATGACCGGTCGGCCTGATGTGCTTTGGCTGTCCAGTGAGAGGGTCCGACCGGTCATGACCGGTCGGCCCATGTGTTTGGCTTATGTGCTTGTATACCTCCAGCAGAGGAGTCCGACCGGTCATGACCGATCGGGATAGGTCGGCCTATAGCCGTTTTATGCCCGTTTTTTGACCGTTGGGGCTCTCTTTTCCTATATATAGAGATCCGTATTTGGGCATTTAGTGAGGGATTTTTGAGGGAGAAAAGCCACCATTGAAGGAGATCTTTTGAGGCTCATTCCTTGACCTATGCAAGGCATCTTCCTTGTGCTTTAACACAAGATTAGAGCATTCCAAGCTCATGAAGAAGATGACCTTCATCCCCTCTTGATCTCTAGAGTTAGGAAGCTTCTTGATTGGCAAATCCTTTGTCCTAAACTCGAAGACGAGATCGTTGTAGGTAAGAGACTCTAGGAAACCCATTCCCACTAAGTTGTAGAGTTCTCAAACCCATCCTCTTAGCACCTTGGGCATTTCAAGGCATCGCATGCAAGGTGGTTGATCGAATGTGGCTGAGGCATTGGCGACGCAACGGCGGCACGATCGAGGGAGCAAAGGGAAGCTGATTGAAGCACGGGAGAGCGGAGATCAAGCAACCCTGTTCGGCGCTAAACAAGGGGCTCATCCGACAAGTAGGTTGTCTAATTTGAGAGTCCATTTTAGAGTTTGTTTTTCGAACTCGACCTAGGGACGTTAGTCGTTCCTTGGCCCGTCAGCCGGGCCTAAACTAAGTCTCCAATGGGGAGCCTCCGACACGGGAGTAAACGTGCGATAAGGTTGAGAGTTAGCCTATGTCTAAAACTCCAGATACGGTTGAGAGGTGAAACGATAAAACCTCCGTGTAAAGGTTGAGAGGTGAACCTCATTTAAAACCTCCAATAGTGAATGCCGGTGTGCTCAAAGGGGTTGAGTACTTGAACCGGGAGTGGAGTAGACACGTAGTCGAACCACTATACATCCTTGTGTTTGTGATTGTTCTTGAGCACATTCCTTCTTTGCATTGTTAGTTTAATTGCTTAATGATGAATGATTGATAGGAATGCATGCTAGGCACTTTTTAGGCATCCTCACACAAGATGTACCTTCACTATTGGAGGTTTTAAATGAGGTTCACCTCTCAACCTTTACACGGAGGTTTTATCGGTTCACCTCTCAACCGTATCCGGAATTTTAGACATAGGCTAACTCTCAACCTTATCGCACGTTTACTCCCGTGTCGGAGGCTCCCCATTGGAGACTTAGTTTAGGCCCGGCTGACGGGCCAAGGAACGACTAATGTCCCTAGGTCGAGTTCGAAAAACAAACTCTAAAATGGACTCTCAAATTAGACAACCTACTTGTCGGATGAGCCCCTTGTTTAGCGCCGAACAGGGTTGCTTGATCTCTGCTCTCCCGTGCTTCAATCAGCTTCCCTTTGCTCCTTCGATCGTGCCGCCATTGCGTCGCCAATGCCTCAGCCACATTCGATCAACCACCTTGCATGCGATGCCTTGAAATGCCCAAGGTGCTAGGAGGATGGGTTTGAGAACTCTACAACTTAGTGGGAATGGGTTTCCTAGAGTCTCTTACCTACAACGATCTCGTCTTCGAGTTTAGGACAAAGGATTTGCCAATCAAGAAGCTTCCTAACTCTAGAGATCAAGAGGGGATGAAGGTCATCTTCTTCACGAGCTTGGAATGCTCTAATCTTGTGTTAAAGCACAAGGAAGATGCCTTGCATAGGTCAAGGAATGAGCCTTAAAAGATCTCCTTCAATGGTGGCTTTTCTCCCTCAAAAATCCCTCACAAAATGTCCAAATACGGAGCTCTATATGTAGGAAAAGAGAGCCCCAACGGTCAGAAAACAGGCATAAAACGGCTATAGGCCGACCTGTCCCGACCGGTCATGACCGGTCGGACTCCTCTGCTGGAGGTATACAAGCACATAAGCCAAACACATGGGCCGACCGGTCATGACCGGTCGGACCCTCTCACTGGATAGCCAAAGCACATCAGGCCGACCGGTCATGACCGGTCGGCCAGTCTATCTGGACAGCCTGAATATAATAGGCCGACTGGTCATGACCGGTCGGCCACACCTGCTGGCCTAGCTGAACCTCCAGGCCGACAGGTCATGACCGGTCGGCCCCCTTTGATGGATGGCTGAACATTACAAGAAGCCAAACCTGGCCGACCGGTCATGACCGGTCGGCCCACCTTGCTGGCCATCTTTGATTTGTAAAGGCCGACCGGTCATGACCGGTCGGCTGGCCATTGCATAGCCTGGTTCCCTTATGCATTAAGTTGACCTCCACTATCTCTAGCTTGATCATTTAGTCCTAGGTTAGGGTGATCAAAAGGGACACCTAGGGTCTATCTATGATGCCTAAATGGTTCTAAATATGGTCAAGGTCATCAAAGATACAAAGGGGTTAGGTTTTGGTCGAGGTTAAGGCACCAAGGCATCTCATTTACCTGAAACTTCTTCCTTGATGCGGCTGGACGTCTTGAGTCTTCGGTCTTCGTCTTCATTGGGCTCAACCGACTCTAGACTCACTGACGTAAGTGATTGACAAACAAGGTGCACTAGTATGCCACAGGAAAAGTGCACTAACAGAATCTTCTCTTATTAAAGCGGCGCTAACGGCCGTGGTGGACACAGAGAGATAAAGAATGAGTTGCTCATGGGCTATAGGTTTAGATAAAATGGGGGGTGTGCTCATGTATAGCTTCAATTGTTGAAAAGCCTCTTCACACTGTGGTGTCCATTTCCAATCAGACTTGGCCGTTGCAGGAAGGAGTTTGAAGAATGGTAAGCACTTGTTAGATGCTCGCGAGATGAACCTGTTCAATGATGCGATGCGACCAGCCAGACGCTGGACGTCCTTCAGAGTGGTGGGGGATTTCATCTCTATCATTGCTTTTATCTTTTCAGGATTTTCCTCAATTCCGCGCTGGCCGACCATGAACCCGAGAAACTTTCCAGCAGACACTTCAAACGCACATTTTTCTGGGTTCAATTTCATTTGATACTTCCTCATTAGGTCGAAAGCTTCTTGAAGATCAGAAATATGATCATCTTCTACGGTGCTTTTCACGAGCATGTCATCAACATAAACTTCCATATTCCTACCGATTTGAGCAGCGAATATTTTGTTGACGAGACGTTGATAAGTGGCCCCTGCATTTTTAAGGCCGAACGGCATTACCTGGTAGCAATATAATCCCCGATCTGTGATGAAAGCGGTATGCTGGCTATCAGGTGGATGCATCATGATCTGGTTGTAACCAGAATAAGCATCCATAAAACTAAGCAGAGCGTGTCCAGCTGTTGAATCGACCAACTGGTCAATCCGCGGGGTCGGGAAGCTATCTTTGGGGCATGCTTTGTTTAAATCTGAATAGTCGACGCACATTCTCCATTTGCCATTAGCTTTCCGGACGAGGACCACGTTCGCGACCCACTCTGGGTAGTCTACTTCTTTTATGAAATTGACCGTGAGTAGCTTCTCGACTTCAGCTTTGATCGCCATTTGTCTTTTTGCAGTGAAGGCACGTCGACGCTGGTGTACGGGCTTATGTTTCGGGTTGATATTGAGGCAATGTACAATGACATTGGGGTCGATGCCTGGCATATCTTTATGAGACCAAGCGAACAGGTCCTGGTATTCGGTGAGAAAACGGACCAGATCTTCATGATGGACACTGGTTAAAGAGGATCCAATGTATACGACCCTGGATGGGTCACCTTTGGATAAGTGAATCACCACTGTTTCTTCTCCAGGAGTTCCTGATTTAAGAGCATTCTCTCTCGGATCCAACGAGGTGTTGGTGGGAAAGTTGGGTGAACCTTGTGCTATCTCCATAACGGGTGTTGCTTGAGCCTTCTTCCGATCCTGTAGGGCTATCTGATAGCAAGACCGTGCCTCCTGTTGACTTCCTCGCATGACCCCGATACCATTTGGGGTAGGAAATTTGACACACAGATATGAAGGGTGCAAGGCTGCCCCGACCTTAGTAAGAGACGGCCGCCCCAAAATGGCGTTATACGCTGATTTTCGGTCCACCACGAGGAAGTTTATGAAGACGGTGGTCTTCGCTGGACTTTCTCCAAAAGTAACTGGGAGATCGATGCTTCCTTCAGGCGTTACTACCTCACCTCCGAAGCCAACGAGGGGGGTCGATACTGGCTTGAGAAGGCTTCTGGTAAGTGCCATTTTGTTGAAAGCCTCCAAGTATAGAATATCGGCTGAGCTACCTGTATCCACCATTATTCGATGTGTCAGATAATTTGATACCTTCAATGTGACGACGATAGAGTCTTCATGAGGGAAATGAATTCCCGTTGCATCTTCGAGAGTGAAGGAAATGGGAGGATGGTTGGTTTTTGACGAGCTAGACGTCTGTTCCAGTCAATAGATTTGCTGGGGTTCTTTGGACGCCTTTCGAGCGTATGCTTTTCTTGAAGCTTGAGAATCACCCCCATAAGCTGGTCCTCCGACGATGGTGCGAATTTCTCCAGTAGGCTCAGCGTCTTCTTGGTCAGTTTGGTGATGAGGCGATTCCTTTTGGCGAGATGAGGCCTTCGCCCTTTCTGGTGATCGGTTTTTACGAGCGACATAATCTTGAAGATGGCCTTTTCGAATAAGGGCTTCAATATGATCCCGTAGAGAGATGCAGTCTTGGGTTCTATGCCCGTGATCTTTGTGGAAGTAACAGAACTTGCTCTTGTCTCTCTTCTCGGGATCGGATTTGATCTTTGCAGGCCACTTCACATATGGCTTGTGTTTAATCTCCATTAAAACCTTTTCATGAGATCGATTAAGAGGAGTGTAGTTATGATATTTACCAGAATAAGGCTTCTTGGGGGAACGGTCGCGCTGATCACGATGATACTTTTTATCTGCAGTAGAGGTTCCCTCTGGCTTGCGTTTCTTATCCTGTATTCCATGACGCGCAATGCGACTTTTTCTGCATTGATATATTTCTGGGCTTTTGCTTGAAATTCTGCCATAGTTTTCGGCGGGCTTTTATCCAAAGCAAACCTGAATTTCTCGCTCGTTATTCCTGCTATGAGGGCTGCGAGGCCTTTTTCTTCAGTATAACCTTCAGTTTGAACGGCTTCAGCGGTGAACCGTACTGTGAACTCCTTTATCGTTTCCCCATGCTGTTGTTTTAAATTCATTAGATGGGAGGCTGGCTTCTTAATGCGAATGCTTCCCATGAATTGAGAAAGGAATATCTCCGATAACTGGGAAAAGGAGCTGATGGAACGAGGCTTTAATCCCCGGAACCACGTACGAGCTGCTTCCTTCAATGTTAGGGAAAAAGCCCTACACATGATTTCTGAGCCATGTCCCTCCAACTCCATGAGGGACCTGTATGTTTCTAGGTGTTCAAGAGGATCACCAATACCTGTATACGGGGTGATAACAGGCGTTCGATACTTTCTAGGTAACGGCGCCTCCATGACCTCGCTGGTAAAGGGGGACTCGGATTGATGTATCGCTGCCATGATGGTAGATGGCCGATTTGCCTGATATCGCTGTTCCATGACATCAAAACGATCATGGATTCTTTTGAGATCTCCTTCCCATGGTAGGGTATAGCTTGATGTTTCGGTGGTGGAGCCCTGTGGTTGAGGCTGTCGAGATGAACTGGAATGTATAGAATGTGGAGACGGCACGGTATGATGGTTGCCAAGTGGTGGGACCTGTGGTTCATCCATAGAATCTCTGGATGCCACTGGAATGGGCTGCGGTGGTAACCCTTCGGAGGCTTGTCTCTGCGGTTCGGGGAAATGCTGATCAAGCCGATTCGACAGGGCCTGAACTCCGGCATTTAGAGTTAGGAGAGTGTTTTCGAGGAAACGCAGGACATCGTCTTGATTTCCAGAAGCTTCCAAAATGGGTTTGCTGATGGCATATTTGGGGCTCCTTGAGGGATGTTCGTCGAGGCAGGTGGAAGGGTAGGTACGGATTCCGTCTCATCGGGCTGATGTGGTGCCTGCCTTGAAGTCGAAGGATGAACAGCCTTTTTAGGAGGCATCGCCGAAGGATTTTTATCGGTGGTTAGAATGATTGATTTTGACGATCAAGTCGTTCCCACAGACGGCGCCAAACTGTTAACGTCAGATTTTGTAATAGGATCCTCCGGTTGTTCACCTTCTCTCCAGCAGGGATTTTCTCCGATAGACCTGTAAGAAGACAGAAAGCAACTTAGGGTGGCTGGTGTCCAGCCGTTAGCCCTCCGATGCTTAAGTCAGGCAAAGCAAGAAGAAGGAAAACCAGGCAGAAGCAGGCCAGAAATTGAATATTGTGCGTACCTTTCTCTTAATAGAGTCATCCCTTTATATGAATATGAAGTTATTCAATCTGTCACGTAAGACATCGAGATCCCGCTGATTTCGTGTACGATACGAGATCCTGCTGATTTCGTGGGATAAGATCCTTATCCTTAGAGGCGAGATCTAACCCATTTACTTATTTCGGCAATCACGTTCCTTGATAGCGATCCCTTGAGATTCGGAACCACGCCCAAAATCAACCTATACAGGCTGCTGGTAGGCGTAGTAGTAGCGCTGATCGCTCATGTTGAGCTGGAAGCCGTAGTTGGAGTCATAGCCGGCGAAAAGGAAGGAGACGCCGACGGGACGAAAACCACCTAACCGGGTGTAGCCCTGCTTGGTGTCGCAAAGGGATTGGACAAGCTGCTCGACGGGAATCGGCTGCTGGTACTGAAGGCTAAATGGTGTCGCCACAGAAAAAACTGTTCGTATGTTGGAATATGGTCGCGAGTCCTAGTGCTCGCTCATTTGAATGTAACCCTTTTCAATGACTTGTGAGAAGGTCTGCTCGCAGATCGAGAAGAGAATCTCTGCTTTGCTTTATCTGACTATTGGCTATGGGAGCCCGATGCCCTGCGAATAGATACTCCGTATTTGTCCATCTGCGACTCTCGATCAGCTTATCTCAAGAGTCGAATGGGCGTCCCGCACTTACCCATTCTGCGACTCTCGCTCAGATGATCTCGAGAGTCTAATGGGTACTTCCGTATTTACCCGATCTGCGACTCTCGCTCAGATGATCTCGAGAGTCTAATGGGTACTTCCGTATTTACCCGATCTGCGACTCTCGATCAGATGATCTCGAGAGTCTAATGGGTACTTCCGTATTTACCCGATCTGCGACTCTCGATCAGATGATCTCGAGAGTCGAATGGGCGTCCATGTACAATCTTAATAGCTGAGTTGATCTCCATTATTTTGCCTATAACACTAACTTTGCTAAGGAGTCGGCTAGCTTATTTTCTACTCGAGGGATGTGAATCAGCTCATATTTGTCGATTTTGGTGAGCAGCTCCAATACCCTAAATTTGTAAATAGCCATTCTTTCTTCATTTGCTTCAAACTCGTTAATCACTTAATTCACAACAATTTGTGAGTCGCTATGAATGATCAAGTTCTTGATTGCGAGCACATTGGCTAATTTAAGACCAACGATCAGAGCTTCGTACTCTGCCTCATTGTTTGTGGCATGAAACTCAAATCGTAAGGCGTATTCAAACTGTGATCCATCTCGGGTAATGAGTATTAATCCTGCTCCACTTCCAGTCGAACAGGATGACCCATCCACATAGAGTGACCAAGATGGTTGTTCACACGTTTGAGGTTCAGTTTGAGATGGTTTAATTGGAGGAGTTGCCGCATCGAGATGAGCGGGAATAGGATATATAAATTCGGTGATGAAATCTGCGATAGCTTGTCCTTTCATAGCAGTTCGCGAGCAGAAGATGATTTCATGTTCGCTAAGCTCAATCAACCATTTGGTTAATCGCGCGGACACTTCAGGTTTCTGAAGGACTTGTCTTAGTGGTTGATCCGTAGGGATCATTATTGGATGGGCCTAAAAGTAAGGCCATAGCTTTCGTGCTGCGACCACCAAGGCCAAGGAAAGCTTTTCGATTTTCGGTATCTAGTTTCAGCATCCACCATTGCACGACTAATATAATAAACGGGTTTCTGCACCCCAGAATCTTCTCTTATTAAAGAGGTGATATAGCTAGATAAAGAAAAAGTTGATCATGTGGCGTTGGCTTTAATAGGATAGGTGGTGCACCCATATATTGCTTCAGTTGTTGGAATGCTTCCTCACACTGTTAAGTCCATGCCCAATTGGACTTTGTGGTTGCTTACAATAGTTTGAAGAAAGGAAGACATTTATCGGATGCACGAGAGATGAAACGATTTAAGGATGCAATACGTCTAGCCAAGCGTTGAACTTCTTTCACTGTGGAAGGTGATCGCATCTCTATTAACGCTTTTATTTTCTCAGGGATGGCTTCAATGTCACGCTGACCAACCATAAAACCAAGAAATTTTCTTGCAGAAACTCCGAACGCACATTTCTCTAAATTTATCTTCATTTGATATTTTTGCATAAGGTTGAAGGCTTCTCGAAGGTCGGTGAGATAATTCTCTGCTTTGATGCTCTTGACAAGCATATCATTAAGATATACCTCTATAGTCTTGCCAATATATGTAGCAAACATCTTGTTGACTAGACGTTGGTAAGTAGCTCCAGTGTTCTTAAGACCAAATGGCATCACCTTGTAACAGTACAATCCGCGATCCATGATAAATGTTGTTTTCTCCCTATCAGGTGGGTGCATCATGATCTGGTTATAACCAAAGTAAGCATCCATGAAACTGAGCAAAGCGTGCCCGACTGTGGAGTTGACTAGCCGATTGATGTGAGGCGTTGAAAAACTATCCTTTGGGCATGCTTTATTTAGATCAGTATAGTCCACACACATCCTCCATTTGCTGTTTGGTTTGCGAACAAGGATGACATTTATGACCCAATCAGGATAGTCGACTTCTTTGATGAAATCGACGACCAACAAGTTGTCAACTTCCGTTTTGATCACCATCTGTCTTTTGGCCGTGAATGCGTGCCGACATTAATGAATAGGCTTGAATTTAAGATATACCTTTAGTTGATGAACAACAACATCAGGGTTGATGCCTGGCATGTCTTTGTGCGACCAGGCGAAGACGTCTTGGTATTCGACCAGAAAACTGGTCAAATGAGCTTAGAAGGTTGGGTTTAGAGATGACCCAATATGAACTTCTTTGGTTAAATCTCTGCTGGATAATTGGACCTTGATGGTTTCCTCACCTAGAGCTCCTGCTTGATGTGTATCCTCTCTTGGGTCTAATGTTGTAGAGATTGGTGAGCTCGTTGAATCTTCTACAATTGACATAATAGTAGCGGCTTGGGTGCTTTTTAGATCTTGCACTGCTAGCTCAGAGCATGCTCGAGCTTCTTTTTTATTTTCCCTGACTACTCCGACGCCATTTTGAGTGGGGAATTTGATACACAAATAGAGGGGATGTAAAGATGCTCCTAACTTAGTGAGTGACGGACGTCCCAAAATAGCATTATATATGGACCTGCGATTTACAACAAGGAAATTGATGAAAATAGTAACCTTCTTGGGAGCTTCACCAAAAGTGATGGGGAGGTCGATACTTCCTTTTGGTATGACGACCTCGCCTCCAAAACTGACAAGGGGCGTGGAGATTAGCTTGAGTAGGTTTTTGGCAAGAGCCATTTTATTGTAAGCTTCTAGATAAAGCACATTTGCAGAGATGCCAGTATCTAACATGACTTGATAAATCAGATAATTAGCTACTTTCAATGTTACTACAGTGGAATCTTCATGGCGAAAATGAATCCCCTTTGGATCGTTTTCAGAAAAGGAGATTGGGTGATTAGCTGGATTTGAGGAGCTTGATGACTTCTCCATCCAATAAACGTGTTGAGGCTTTTGCTGTGCTTTACGAGGGTAAGCTTTCCTTGCAGCTTGGGAATCGCCTCCACAGGCTGGACCACTTACGATGGTCCTGATTTCACCAGTTGGTTCCGCGTCTTCTTGTGAGGGTCGACGTTGTGGCGACCTATCGCTTCGAGGTTGACTTTGACGGTGCGTCGACATGCTAGGTGTTTTAGGGGAATGGTCTCGTTGTGTGACAAAATCATGAAAATTCCCCTAGGGAATTAGTGCCTCTATTTGGTCTTTGAGGGCTATGCAATCTTGAGTATTGTGTCCATGATCTTTGTGGAAGTAGCAAAACTTCCTCTTCTCTCTCTTCTCCGGATCTGATTTGATTCTTGGGGGTCACTTGACATAAGAGTACTTGTTCTTGATTTCCATCAGCACCTTCTCTGAAGATCGATTGAGGGGAGTGTAATTATGATATCTCCCTGCATATAGCTTCCTAGGTGAGCGATCACGTTGATACTTCTTATCGAAAGAATATGCTTTTTAGAATTTACGTTTCTTTCTACTGCTATCATGACAAGCTAGGGCCACCTCTTCAGCGTTAATGTATTTTTGGGCCTTAGCTTGAAACTCGGTCATCGTCTTTGGATGGTTTTCATTAATGGCGAATTGGAATTTTTCACTTGTGATACTTGTGATCAGAGCGGTGAGGCCTTTATCCTCGGTATAACCCTCTGTCTAGATAACTTCGGCAGTGAATCGGACTGTGAATCCTTTAATCGTTTCATTTTGGCGTTGTTTCAGATCTGATAGATGAGATGCTGGTTTCTTCGTGCGGATACTTCCCATAAATTGGGAAATGAAGAGCTCCAATAATTGTGAGAAGGATTCTATTGATCGGGGCTTTAGGCCACGGAACCACATTCATGCAGCATCCTTCAAACTTAGAGAGAAGGCTCTGCACATGATCTCTAAGCTATACCCTTCTAACTCCATAAGAGACTTGAAAGTTTCTAGATATTCGAGAGGATCACCAATGCCAGTATATGAGACCATATTAGGAGTTCGATATTTCTTGGGCAAAGGGGCCTCCATAACTTGATGGGTGCAAGGTGATTCTGTTCGATGGATTGACGTGAGAGTCGTTTTTGAAAGATTAGATTGATATCGCTGTTCGATATGGGCAAAGCGATCTTTGAGTTTCTTGAGATCTCCTTCCCATGGCAGGTTATAATAGGAGGTTTCGGTGTCAGGTTCCTTAGGCCGACGTCGCCTAGATTCATTAGAATGAATGGTTTGAGGACATTGCATCAGGGACAAAGTATTATGGACTGCACGATCGGATGGAGGATTATATTGCCCTTGACGTTCATCTAGTGAATGCGTAGAAGCTGTAGGTTGCGATGGTGGAATCTAGCTTAAAGAGTAAGGAGAGTATATCCCAAATAATGCATAACCATCCATACGACTGGATATTTGTTGGAATGGATTCTGGGTTACAGGGGCTGGTGGATTAGGCAAGAATGGGGGAATTCCCAATACAGATTGAGGAGGATTTGGATTGTCTTCAGGAGCCTCAACCGGAGGCTACATCTACCTTGAAGTGGAAGGGTGATTAGTTTTCTTTGAAGGCATGGTGGAGAATAGGAGATATAATGAGAATGATTCAGACGTTGTTCCTATAGATGGTGCCAATCTGTTAACGTCAAAAACTACTTATGAATAATGAATTAAGAATAAGAAATACCCTCCTACGATCCTCTGAAAATAGCTTCCTTCAGTTTGCTTGAAAATCACAGATAAAACTAAGGGTGGCCGGTGCTTGGCCGTTAGCCCTCTGATGCTTAAGTTAGTGATGAGCTTTTATAAAGATGAAGTGTGAAACGTGGGCTAAGATGTTGGGTACCTTCATTGTAAATAGAAAACCCTATTTATAGAGATTTTGCTGGAGTAGTCTATTACGTATATAATTAAGATCTTCCTGCTTCCATCGGATAAGACGTTATCTTATCGAAACCTATACAGATTAGGATTCTAGATAATCACATTGCTTGACGTGAATCCCTCTAATCATATATTGGCAGAACTGTCATGTATAAACAGATAAAAAAAAAGTGGTTCTGTAATCTAGGACAACTCATGAACTATATGAGCTGTTGGGACTATGGCTTAGGATATGTTCTTGACCACTGATTGGCGACCAGCTCTACTCGGATGTAACCTATATAGTTAGATAATTGACCAGTGATTAGATCTGCTCGAATAGTCTCAAGGAATCGAGACGCGCCCACTTTACTCGCAGAATAAGATATCTCATATATGTTGACCTGCTCGCGGGTCCTAGTCTTAGAACAAAGACGCTTGCATGTCGACCAAGTAAAACTGCTAAATGAATGAGGTCGCTTGTGAAATTGCAGTTTTACCGCTAGTGAGATAAGCTTGAAGGTATGCTTATGTCCTAGAGGGGGGTGAATAGGACATTTTAATTTTTCTTGCAAATTCAAAAGCTCAATTGCATTTATACCATAATTTACCAATTAAGTGCATGTAAATGATAGCAATTGATCACCCAAGATCTAACTCGATTGACAACTTTACTAAGAGAAGTATTTCATCAAACAGTTTATATGCATTCTTGTATTAATCATTCAAAGATGGCATATGAGCATTTTGTCAAACATAAGATGGGCATACAGTTAAGCACTTATAAGATTGATCAACAAAGAACAAAATAGACAAAATGCATTCACCACATTGCACAGGATGTATAGTGGTTTGGTTTCACTACTCCACTCCCGGTTCACGATCTCAACCTATGAGACCATCGGATTTCACTATAGTCATGGTTTTAAATTAGGTTAACCATCAACCTTAACATCCTTTGATCTAGGACCGCGTTTACCATCCGTCGATGGCCCAATCCAGGGACTTGACGAGTTTGGATCTCAAACTCTCACCAATCCTAATCCAAGGACGGTCACGTACACTCCCGTCGGAGTTTCCCAATCCAGGGAATAGTGATTCAATAAATGGACTCTCAAATACTAGATATACCTAGACGATTGAGCCCCAATTCAACACCGTTGATGAGTAGCTTCAGCTTCCACGAATGCTTTGGCTCCTCTCCAAGCTCTTACGATCAGCTACCAATGCATATGATGTTCCTAGACTAGTGCCGGGTAGGTGGGAGGAGTTGTTAGGGTTCTCTTTGCCTATTCAATACAATGGTGATGATAGGAACTATCAACTTGAGTATTCAATGGCTATTGATGACTAAGAGATTCAACAAGATGGGTTAGGTCAGCCATGAATACCTTGCTTGAGTTCATTCTTCAAACCGAGCTTTGAATGCTCATTGAAATGCCATGAATCACTTGGATTGAATGATGAACTCTAAGCAATGATAAGCAAAAGAAAGATAGATAATGTTCTTAATTGCCCCCTTCAATGCTCTCAATGGGTGTGCAAGTCCTCACAAAAAAGACCTCAAGATATGCTTTTATAGAGGCCCAAAAATGAGCTCAAAAGGACATAAAACGGCCATATTCCGACCTGCCTGGGACCCCCTCCGGCTTGTCGGATTTGAGCTCCGACCTATCAACCGACCTGTCCTCAGATGGATCGGGTAAATGGTCCAGAAACAAAAAACTCGCTGGATAGATTTTGGCTTAACCGACCTGCTGTCCGGTCGGTCGGATTGGGCAGCCGACCTGCTGTCCGGTCGGTCGGCAGACCTGCCCAGTACTCGCTGGACAGATTTTGGCTTAACCGACCTGCTGTCCGGCCGGTCGAATTGGGCAGCCGACCTGCTGTCCGGCCGGTCGGCAGACCTGCCCAGTCCTGGATTCTGGACCATATTTCCAATATCCGGCCGGTCGGATGGCCCATCTGACCTACTGTCCGACTGGTCTTTGGACCGGTCGGCTGTATGATTTTTCAATGCTGGTCCAGGACCAATGACCGACCGGTCGGCCGGCCAGTCGACAGGCCTATTCTAGCCCAAGTTCAACATGATTTCCAGCTGAACTAAATGTGCCCTACTAAGGAGATTTACCTATTGTTTTTCATAGTTAGGCACCTACTAAATGAAGGTTCAAGACTGATCATCTTGACCTTAAAATCGTGGATTCAATGGCTAAGGATAGTATGTTTAGAATGCCATAAATATGGGTGTTTTGGGATCCTATAGGTTGTCTATATGCAACTTACCTTCCGAGCTTGATTTGGCTTGAACTTGAGTGCGGAGAGCTGCTTTGGTCTTCATGTCTTGAGTCTTCAATCTTCGTCGGGGCTCACAAGACTTGACTGACTCAACGATCACGCAATTGATAATACTATGCACAAATCAATGCACTAACAGCTTCTTACCTACTCGAATTGAGGCTTTGACCAAATTTATTCTACAACAGGGATGTTATATTTTTGTCCAAACTACAAATATTTATACATAACCTTTAAGAGACTAAAACTCCTATTGATACTTAACATTATTATTCTTATCTATTTTCTTTATATTATTATTCACATCAATATTCACATGTATATATTTCTAGCATCGAGGATTAAGTAATATAGATTATGTGTCGACGAGTCAACATAAATAATATTTGAATAAAAAATAACACTACCTTTTCATATATAAAAGAACTATAAAATTATCATCATAACAAAAACCGTAGTCTTAAAAGAAAATAAAGTGTTAATAACATCCGAATGTAAAACTAACTCTCTCTATATCTTATAAAACTTTTCAATCTCGATATCCTACTCAATGTCACTCCCTATAAAGATGTAGCACTTCGCATCGCTAGCTTCCAGGTCCTTTAACATTCAAGATATAGAGAGAAAACAAGAAAGATATGAAATAAATCTTGATTTTAAGGAAAAACAAAGAAAAAAGCAAAAAAACAAGAAAGATGGAAAATGAAACCTTAGAAAACTCATAAATGCATAAAAGAAAAGAAAAGAAATAATGTGTAAAAGGAAAAACCTCATGTGAGAGATCACTCAACTTTAAAGGTGCCCCTCTTGAATTTACCTAAGAATTCTTCCACCCTCACCTTCTCTAAGAGGCTTTCCTGCTGGTGGTGTAAGTGAGACAAATGAGTGTCCACCTGAGGACCTACTGATTGAGGTCATTTGTGTGCAATTAACTATGATAAAAGAATTCAAAGCATTACTAGAGATGTTAGCTGCGATCATTTGGAACACAGTTTAGCAGACACTACCACCCAAAGTTGAAGTGACACCACCGATATAACTTTGTATCAATGAGCTTAACGCTGCCACCCAAAGAGAGAAAGAAATGCCCCCATCTTTGCTGTAAAGGCCTTGATCTCATAGTTACAACCTCACATAGACACAGTTGACCACTCGAGAGGAGATCTGTTAAATTGTTGTCAACCTGGTTCGTCAAAAGCAGGAAAGGGAGGAGACTAAAGGAAAGTTCATGTAAAGGACTCCTTACCCCCATGATGTTGAGGACATGTCATTCCCCTTAAATTTTAAAAGGCCAGAGTTCTAAAAATTAGACAAATAGGGTCACTTAGCGAACATTTAGTCGATTTCACTATGACGGTGGGAAAGTTTTCACTAGTCCCTCAATATTGCTATCACATGTTTATCGTGTCTCTCAGAGGAAAGGCCTTTCGGTAGTATGTAGCTCAGGCACTTGAGTCCATCCATTCATGGGAACATATTGAGAATGTGTTCCTAGCAAACTTCTTTACTGTAGAAAGGGTGTGAGTCTTGTAGATTTAGCTGTGATAAAGTAAAGGTGTGATGAGTTGGCACAACAATACATATCACGATGGAGGTCTGTAGGGCTAGTATGCTAACAACATTTACAAGAGGAAGAACAAGTTTAGTTATGCCTTATGTGGATGAGCCGCGAGATAGCTGTTAGTTTAGCAAGTGCCTACATCACACGAAATGGTCACGAAATATCACTGAACAAGTTTGGTTTCAAGGCACACCCTCCTACACAAGCCAATTTTGAAGGGAACAACCTAGGTAGTTGGCAAACAACATGGTCAATAAAGGGAAGTAACCTATGAGGATGAAGATGGATGATAAAAGTGCCACAAGATGGCCACATAGCAAGAAGATAGTGCAAACCAATCTAATAGACAAGAGATTGAGATCAGAAGGAAGAAGGTAAGAGTACACCTTCTTGATTGAAAACATGATGCTTATGGTGGAACAAATAGTGGCAAAAGAAACCATATTGATAGTAGAACCTCACCACAAAAGTGAAGTTAACAAGGTGGAAAATTTAAACTAGTGTCATTACCACCAAATAATTAGACACAATATGATAATATTCATTATCAAAGACATCATTAAAAGATGGTGGACAACAAAGATTTTGCCTTTGATAATGGAAGGAATAAGGGAAAGAAAGTTGTTACAACTTGAGTATCATCCTGAATAACCATTTATTCAATTGTCTTGCCATCTAGATCAAGCAGTGCTAAATTACTGCTCGTATCTCTTCTCGAATCTGTCAAACTGGGAACAGGAGATGGTGATTGTAAGGGACCAAGACCTTGTTAGGTAGCCTTTAATAAGAAATGGGCTAACAATTGATCATGCTTAGACGATTGCAAGGTGAGTGAGCAGCCCTATAAATTTTAGTAAGCCCTACATGACTGAGAGGCTGCCATAAGAACCATCAAAAGCCAACAACATAAACAGTTGCGAAAGGCCGCGATAAATGAAACCAAAGTCGCTAATATCGACAACCCAAAGGGGTAAAGGCGATTACAGCTGATAACTTTGAAACTATACATCCCGCAAGACATAATCGAATTACACAACTAACAACCTCCGGTTGGTCAAGATGATTCATATGGAGAACTAGAGACATAACTACCCAGAATAAGCACAGGCACCACAAGGCAGTGCTTAACAAGTAAAGACCCAAACAAGGATAAGGGAATGGTTGTTTAGGTCATAGGGATATTAGTGGCATCATGAACCTCACCAAAGGCCGTCATAAGACATATGATGACCGTACTTGGGCCAACAACTCGTCACCACGAAGAAATCATAAGAGGACAAAGTGATTGCACGAACTCTTAGTACAATTCTCAGGCTCCATGTCACAAATGGATAATGTCATGTGCTACCAGAGATAATGCCTCAAACATAATGTAGACACATAAGATATGATGCAATATTGTGTAAAATTACTCGTTAGTTCAGCATGGGTTTAACACAACTCTGGCACTCTAAGGAATGTGTAAACTTAGGAAGATGTGTAGAACTTATTTCTATTATAATATTTTTACCCTGAAATGTGTCGACGCTTTGAGAAATCACTCGTTGAAACATATTTGTAGGATAATGCCCATGCTAATATGTGTCAAAATGGTGGAATATAGCTAGCAACCTTTCGTAGTCACTAAGCTTGCTAGAGCATAAGCTGGCAAAGTCGTGCGCAAGCAGCATGGGACTACGTAAAGAATGTGGGCACACTCCCTGTAATTTATTTTAAATTCTAAGTGAGATGAACGAGGTAGTCTTGATGGCCACAAGCATCCACCCAACAATTCAATTCTTCAACAAAGAATATACAAAACAAGGGTAGTGCTTGTTACTGATGGCACCAACCTCCCCAATTTTAAAAACATATAAACCCCTAGAGTGAGTAGCATACATACTCTTCAAGGAAGGAGAGTTGTCCCCGATTGATTATCTCATTTGCTATGAAAATTTAGCACACCTCATGGAAAACATATTTTAGGAATATCTATCATAGAACTTTCCATATTTTCTAACTGTAACTAGCAAAGTTATAACCCGGTACTTGTCAATACCTGTTCATAGTTATTAGCAGTGGGTAGAACTTAAAGAGATGTTCGTACTACGTCCACTAGTATAACGTTGGGATTATAAGACATCAAATGAAAAAAGGTATCCCAATGAGATAGTAGACTTTACCACTAATGGTGGTGCCTCCGCTATGATAGCCTACTTCCCCTACCCACAAAGACTGCAATGGTGGAAGAATATATCATATCCACCTTTCCAAAGTGCAATTTAAGTCCTTATGGCTTAAGCCATTCAAGATTGTACTGACTATTACTGAAGGCACTACATAAGCAATGTCGCATTGTAAAAGAGGCAGGAATGATAGTGGTAGAATACGAAATGAAGCATTTGGAGGCTAGGACGATCAGCTTGGTTAACCTTGACAAATTAGGCATAAGGGAGCCACCCGCCAAGTCCCTTTAACCACGTGATAATGTTGGATCAAGAAAAATAATACGAAGGAAATTTATAAGTATGGAACATACACGATCATGGTAAAATAAATCGCGTATGAAATGCAATATAGACCAATGGCCTCACGACCAATTTTTACTTCATCTTTAGTAGTTCCCCCACCCACGTGCTTTTTCTAAAGGTTATTTCATTTACTTTTATTTCTATTCTTTTAATGGAGCATTTTAAGTTTCAATTGCAATGAAATATACATGGTTGTATAATAAATTTACGCTTCTTTCTTTTGTATAGAGAAAGTTCATGAGTTCCTATCAATAAAGTCAAACTCCAAGTTTTAACTAAGTATAACTATGTTGTGGCTTGATAAAGTGTAAGTTGCATCTTAGAGTGACTTGAAAAGTACTATGCATTTTATAATTTTTGACTAAGTATGGTGTTATCTCGACCCTTGAAGATGGAATAGTTCGTCACTAATGTAGACCTCTTTCCCCTGTTGGCATGGATATTAACCCCTGCTAGCATGACCCAGAAAGTTGGTGTGGGTATGGACTTCTTTCCCTGCTGGCACAACCCTAACTTTGGCACTGACATAACCCATGATTTGAGCTGTGCCAACTCCTGCCACGTGGACAGATAAAATTCATCGCTTAGCCACATAGCATCAGCTCATCCAAGCTTTGTACAATAGACACATGACATAATTTCAACTAATGAGAGCTCACCATGTCATCATTAAGTCCCCTTAGATGCCTATAAATACCCCATTAATCCCTTCATTTGCACATTTTCATCTTTCTTTCCTCATTTTCTCTATGCCTTCCTTCTTTAGGCTAATGCGGCCATCCTCAAGAGAAACTTGAAGAGTTTTACAAAGAAAATTCCCAACTTGGGAGTTGGCATGACCATGCGAATTTCTTGACTAAGGAAAGACTGCTCCATGTTTCGTTAGGGCCTCGCCAAGTCCCTTTATTATCTTATTGAGCTGAGATGCTACGAAACCACTGGGAGCGGCCACACCAAATCGTTAAGGGTCGCATCAACCCATATTTTCCTATTTAATATGTTTCACTTCATTATATGAGGATTATCAATCTCATCTCTATTAACATTCCCATGGTGATCAAATATAACATTAAAAGAGAGATACTCTCTATTCTCCAATCCAGTATGTATTCATGGACTTCGCTCTATATACATATTTGATTCAATGTTCTAGCATTATTCTATTAATGTATAGATAATGTGTTCTCCGATACAGACATAGTGCTTCACTCCCTATCTAAGAGATTTACATGCGACAAGCGTACATTCCCTTATCTTGAAAAGGAGAACACTCAAAAGGGTTCCCATACTCTAATATCTCACCATGTGAGGAGGCCAAAGAGCTTAGACTGATAATTATAAAGACGCTCCATAGACTATTGGAAGACAATCACTCTTGCATTGATCTTTGCATATCTTACATTTCTTGCATTCTATTACATATCATCATTTTGTCCCCATATCTATATTTATCACTGTTTTGTCAACATATCTTACCTTAGAATCAAGAGTTATTTTATAAAACGTAATTAAAGGTTTGTGGTAAATCACAACCTAAAATGTAATAAGAACCTAGATAATAACAATAAAGGATTTTGAACTGCATGTGTTCTTATCTCTCTTATGTGGATATGGCAATGTGATGTTAATGTTTTAGTCATTTCTTTAATGGCAATGAACTCGATCCCTAATGTAATATTTATTCAATATATATTTTTATCTAATTTAAACCCCAATCAACACAAAGTTGGCTCATGTGCCCTTCCTTGGAGGACAAGAGGCTAACTAGACCACACTGGATTTGGACTGGGGGTTTGGTTCTTATTCTGCAAGTAAGTTGGTTGGCTGGGGATATCTTAGCTTAAGGGCCCTTGCTTGAAGGATAAGAGGTGAATTGGACCATGCTTAACTATGATTGGGAGTAAAGTTCCTTTCTTGAAAGTGGACCGACTTAGGGGACTCCCTTAAAGGATTGAGACTGCGAGGGGTGCATGTTGGAGAGTGATGCCCCTTGTAGGACAAACGATGCAGATATTAGATTGGGGTTGGTGGCATAGATGGGCTAGACAGGAAAGTGGGTGATGAGCAAGCTCACCCCCAGTGGCATTAATGGTAGGGGCACCATATGAATTGGGACCACCTTGATATTGTGGCGGGGGATTCTAGAGGATGTTCGCAAGAAAGAGGAGAAGATATCGCTGGCCAAATTAAAACAGAGAGACGAGTGGCACTCGAAGTGCCACTAGAAACATTCGAAGTGCTTCTCCATCTGGAGAAATATTGTGTTTGCTCTCCCCATTAGCTAAGATTTTTTCTTAGTAGGAGGGCAACTATTAAGTACTATGACAAATGAGACTTGAAGTGGCACTGGTAGCACTTGAAGTGCCACCATGAATTTAGATTTAGCTGAAATTTGAACGGTGACCTCCTTTTATCCCTAGCAATTGGAAAGAACTGGTTTTGTAAGAAGAAAAGGTCCCTCATTTAGTGCGATCATTGTCGGGCCCCACCTTATTCAAATTAAAGGCTCATAGGCAAAGATGCAAGTAAAAACAAAAGAGGAAAGGTTAGATAGGACATAGAATGAAGTGATGGAGGAGAACATGAGATGAAAAAAGGGAAGCGATTCTCATGAAGAGAAGTGGACATAAGAAGAGGTATTGGGATGGAGCTGAAATGGAGGGAAAAGAAAAAAATGGAGGAAACAGAGAAGAAATGATAAGAGAGATAAAAGAAAAGAGAAAAATTAAGAGAAAAAGAAAAAAGGAGGAAAATCACAAAAAGATCGATCGTGATCATAACCATTGGATTGCGAAATGATGGACCAAATCACATTTTAAAAAATCACAAAACATTCCAATAAAAAAATCGGTCCTGATTGCAACTATTAGATCGCAAGACAACATACCAGACCATCATTTTGAAAAAACCGAAAACATCCACAAGTGGAGCCAGTCCCGATCACAACCGTTAGATTATAAAATAATGAATTAAATCATTTTTAGAAAATCATAAAAAATTTATTTTAAATAAACCCTGGTCCCCGATCGTAGCCATCCATCTACGTGAAGACAAATCAGATCCTTCGTATATTTTCAATAAAGACCAGTTTGGCCAGGAGACTAAAAGGAATCCCTGGTGGAGGTAAGTAAACCAACTTGATTTATTTAAAAGATCTTTGCAATAAAAACTCTATGGATAATTAATCTACAAGTAGGGACTCTTTCAGAAAAAACTTCGAAAATGATTTCAAATAAAACTAGCCTCTATCATCCCCACTATTCTCAATGGAGACAGGTCATACTTATTCAAAAAATTTCAAAACAATGAAGGCCACAATAAAAATCGGATGATGATGCCCTCTCGGGAAATCAGACAGATCTCTTCAATGGCCTAAAAAAACTAAAAAAATCGCTGCAATAAAATCCCTAGGGAATGTAGTCACTTAGGTAGGATAGATTTTAAAAATAAAGTTAAAAAAAAAGAGCGCTTAAACACTAAGAGGTCTTCCATACCTTTAGAAAGCAACCAACGCAATAGAAAAATACAATTCGACTCCTCATAGTTGACCCGAAGTTGTCGAATCTGTATACAAATGAAGCATGGTCAGCCTGAATTTCCAATGTCAGGACGATCGTGCAGCGATGAGATGCAATAGAAGTGATGGACAGAATGATCCAATCGTGTTCAAGATAACCATTTCAAAAGAGTGGAAAATATCAGTTATAATTGATGTATCAAAATCAGAAGACTACATGGAAAAAGGTCACTTGCACATACCTAGTCTAGGATGCTTGGAAAGTTTAATTGAGTCTAGGTAGGCATAGTGAGTTCCCCATAAGGCTATAGAAAGCGCAGGGCAGCTAAGCACTTTAACGATCAAATGAAACAAGAACTCATAGGGTGATCGCGTAGCAAAGGTCATCATAGATCCAGATGGTAAGGAAAACCCTGTAAGGCCGGGAAGCGATGGGACACTACTTTATAGATTTTACTCCCGATGCTATTATCAATTTGATACGAAAGAGTTGTGATTAGTTGGCCGTAATGCTGCAGAAAGCGTAGGGTCAATTATAACATTTTCCTCAAACCCTCGTGATATTTGTGAGTTATCTCTTTTCCAGACAGTAAGTTGATAATGATGCTATAGCAGGTGAAAAGCCCTGACCACAATCTTTTCTAACTAGAGGGGTTGGGGTGTCCACTCACTTTGACATTCGGTTGCACACAACCTCTTTCAAAGAGGGGCATCTGCAGACACCCCACCTGAGATAGTAACTTGATGAGGCATGGATGACCTGTAAGCACCCATTACCTAAACCCTCAAGCTCTAAGCCATTCCCAAGCCTTGGATATTCCCAAGCCTTAGCCATACCAAAGCCACTACCCAAGCTTAGCCATTAGCCACTTTTCAAGCTAAACTATATATGCTTGATCCAAAAGCTCAAAATTTAGCTAAATTCAAGACAAATTCAAATAAAATAGAAGTCAAATGCAAAAAAGTCCTAAAATAGAAATAAATCCCAGTACTCACCATAAACCACCCAGACTTGAATCATAGTCCTTTTGGAGATCATGGGGCCAATTGATTTAGCTGACTAAATTTGAAAGCAAATCGAGGGGGTGGCAACACTCTAAGTGCCACCACCAACACTCGAAGTGCCACTCCAGACTGTAACAAGTTTAAACCAACCAATTGTTGTTCCTTTAAACGAGACAACTGCCTTAAGACTACCCATACCCCAAAACTTCTGCTTATTTATCATTTGACCACCTCTCCCAACCAATGAGAGAGTGTCATGTGACACATCCTCTCATCTCCACCAATCACAAGCTCCCACATCATCATTTATTCCTTAAACTCCCAACATTTACAAGACAACCATCCAAGGGGCTATAAATCCCCCCTCCTCTCCTCATTTCAACACACACTAAAAAACTCACCAAGAGAATTAAAGTGAGTGGGAGTATGTGAGAGGCAGTGCTTGAGCTTTTAAGCCCTCATCCCTTCCAGCCCCCTCTTCAACCTTCTCCAGCCCTCTCCTAGCCTCCTAACCCACTAGGGTGAACCCTTTTGAGCCTAGGCTCACCTAGGACTATAAGTTTCAAGTCACTTCAAGTAAAAAGCTAAGGATTGAGCCATCATCATTTGCATTTATACTTCATAGATCGCATCATCACTTCCTTTCTCAACCCTTGCTTCTCATTCTCCCAATGGGCGTATGCTCTTTGACTTGTTAGAATTCTGGATCCTTTCACAAAAAAGTTCTAGTAGCCTAGTCTTTCCATATATCATTCTAGCAGCATCACATATCCTCTTAGTCCTCTTCTTTTTTAGGCTATTTTTGGACATATGCTTTGTGGCTTTTCAAAATTTTGGATCATTTCACATCAAAAATCTGGTTGGCCTAGTCCCATATTTGGTATTTATTTATTTAGAATAAAATCATCCAATGCCCTAGAAAACCTTTAACCATACGAAGTAGAGATTGCACATTTGTGTGGGTAGAGAGGGTGCTTAACATCTTCCCTCTTCGTAAGCATTGTCCCTTACTCAGAATCACAGGTCGCAGATCAAGAGTTATTTTAAAGCAAGAGGGTCTTCAGATTTTATAGCTTTCATAGATTTTGCAGGGTCTTGCTGACTATAAGATTTTGAGTTAATTGGCTAGTGGCAACTCTAAGTCTACTACATGATCAACACAAGTCAGGCCTCATGCCCAAAATCAAAGACAAATTTGCATAGGCATTATTTCTATTGTTCACAACCACGTCATCATTAGCTCCTCCTAATGCGATACAACTGATACATAGCATAGTTACAGCTTATGAGAGCTCACCATGTCATTAACAATTCCCTTTGAATGCTTATAAATACCCCATTTATGCCTTTATTTGCACATTTTATCTTTCTTTCTCCATTTTCCTATGTCTTTCTCATTTAGGCTAGTGTGCCCATCCATAGGTGAAACTCGAGGAATTTTATAAAAAAATAGCCAACTTTAAGGTTAATGCAGCTGCACTCACCCACTTGTCGAAGGAAAGCCGCACCAAGTCTTATAGAGGGTCACATCAAGTATTTTGTCTTTCCTTCACCATCCAATCAGTTAAAATTCTGCAGCACTTCTGGTGCGTTGCGACAACTCCTTTAGGGATGCATCCACCCTCATTCTTGTCCTCTTATCCCTTCATTTCATTTCGTTCCACTTCATTACATGAGAATTATCAATCTCATCTCTATTACCACTCACATAGTGATCAAATACACTATCGAGAAAAAATATGAATCATTCTTTCATCCAGTATGGATCCATAGATATTGTCCCAAACGTATCTAATTCAATGCCTTAGCACTATTCTCTACATGCAAACATTGCATTCTCCAATGTAGATAGAGTACATCACTCTCCATCTTAAATATTTATACGTAGAATGCACATAGTCTAGAATCCTCTCTTATTATGGATTCGTACTGGAAGGGAGAACACCTAAAGTGTCCCTATATCTGAATATCTCACGAAATGAGGAAGTCATAGAACCTAGATTGATGATCACACGGCTGATCCATAGATTGTCAAAAGCCAATCATCTTTTGCATTCATCCTTACATATCATGCATCTCTTGCATTCTATTATGTTTCACCGCTTCGTCACTATATTTATATTTGTCATTATTTTGTCATCGTAGCTTACCTTAGAATGAAGTGTTATTTTATGAAATATAATTAAAAGTTTGTGGTAAATCATAATCTGAAATGTAACAATAACCCCATATAAAGATAATAAAAGCTTTCTAACTACATGCATTTGTATCTCTCTTGTATGGATATGGTAATGTGATGATAATGTTTTATGGATGTTTTGTGAATGGATGACAATGAACTCGATCATAGAGTATTTATCCAATATTTATTCTATATCTGGTACAAATCCCAACCAACATTCACCAATGTGTATGAGGTGCCATGCAGTGCGAGCCATGCATATAGATGATGGGAGAGAAAAAGGCGAGAGAAATAGCGTAGGGGGAGACAATGGGTGAAATTATAGCAAAGTTGCCGCTAAACATAAACAAAGAAAGAGAAAAAAGCACTCATAGTTTAACGCTGGCTGATTTTCTCCAAGTTTTACTATGTTGTGGCCTACTTGTGCTGTGGACCACTCGAGCTCTACATTTGCTCTCTTTTTGGCCTGTCGTATAAAATGAGCCAGTGCAATAGATGTATGATATGAATTTTACAAGGTATTATATCAGGCCACATGGAACCTTAGTTGCATATATGGTCTCCTTAGCACTATGCATCGTGCCGGCTATGTGTGAAGAAAAGTTGTCAGAAAGAAAGAGAGGAGTACTCAAAGTTTCAATGGTGGGCGACCCATCTCCATGTTTTGGTGTTGCGGCCCACTTGAGCTATAGATCTGATTTGTGTTTTGGGTTGATGTCCCAATATATGCTGACACAATGTACAATATGGATATGAAATAGTCATTATTGTAGGCCTCATCTAGATTTTGTTACCCAGTCACCTTAATACCAAGTGCAAGCTATGCACAAAGGCGAGGAGAAGCTACAAGCAGGTTCGTCCTATCCAAGAAATGAAATGATATGGCTAAAACCTAAGCCATAGTAGGTTTTTACGGGTTAAGTCTGAAGGATATGCTGAACAACAGCCACGTCTTTTCAGTTCCCCAAACATGCTTAATTTCATTTAAAATTTCTTACCAAATCTTTTCAATAGACAAAGTTTTAATTACGGGCAAAAAGGTCCCAAGCTGGTCGGATTATCTATAGTAAATATAGATTGTTGGATCCCGAAGATAATATAATTACTGAATCGTACGGAGACTTGGACATGCACTCAAATGGAGTATAACTCGGCCAAATATTCACCTCATGTGGCTTTGACATTTTTATTGGGGGAACGAATTAATAAAGGACCACAACTTGCAATATTCTACCATCTCTCTCCCAAAATGACACTTGAATACGACACGAGGACCATGAAAAGGCCCGGTCCCACTACGAAGATCAGTCAGACAAAAGACAACCGATGATCTGACTCAACATACAGGTGTGACCCAACTAGCGAGTGGATCAGCCCCATTTCGAGAAGTCTGATCTTCACAGCAGGGACTACCTTTTTTTATGGTACATATGTCTGGAGGGAAAGATGGCACGGCATCACAAGTTGCAGTACCATGCCTATATGGAATCAGTTCTCTTTACCTGAATACTTTTATTTTGAACAAATCAATCCTCGTGGGATGAATCCATGAAAAGAATGGTTGTGGCTACCTGTGCAAAATCTTGGACGAGTCATTGGATGGGGCCATGAACCTGCCCAGTCCATTTATCAGGTCGACCAGACGTACAAGGAAAATGGATTGTTAGGTAGAAAATCAGTAACAATCAACATCTAACGTACATGACATGTGTGGCCCACTTGATGAATAGATCACAATGGTTTTGGAACATGGAATTTGAACATTAAGCCCCAGCAGGTAAATGCTCCGGATCTCACACAGGTGTTCCGTGCTGGCATGCAGGTCACTATTCACCTCTTTACTCTTTTCTGGTACGAGTCGCTTTAGCATTTGTCGTTTCTAAAAAGATGTCAAGAGAGCATTTAGGTGAAACCATAGGCAACTCAACTCGTGAAGAGTCAGTTCCCTCCAGTTCATTGAACCAATTGAGCCTAGTCAACTCGTCCATGTCAGGAACTGAGTCATAAACTTTCCAAATTGTTGACTACCTAAAACTAGTGAGAGAGAGAGAGACTCAGTTCCCTCGAGTAACTAATCCAACTCGACCGACTCATTCATTCGAGTCAGAAGCTGAGTCACACAATTCTCAAAACTATTAATTACCAATATATATATATATATATATATATATATATATATATATATATATATATATATATATATAGAGAGAGAGAGAGAGAGAGAGAGAGAGAGAGAGAGAGAGAGTTTTCCCTCTGGCTTGTGAATCCAACACAACCGAGTCAACTCATCCTAGTCAAGAGCTGAGTCACATAATTCTCAAACTATTTACCAAAAGGTATAGAGAGAGAGAGAGAGAGAGAGAGAGAGAGAGAGAGAGAGACCTTGCTTGCACTTGGGATGAGATGTCTGAGAGTGGACAAGTGAGCATTGATCCTCTCCCTACGCCTTTTCTCAGCCTGGCTGTGGCTGCTTGAAGTTGCTATGGCCCTTGCTTCTACACTTGCTTCCATTGATGAAGAGGAGGTGGGTCCACGTACAAACCATGGACTAGTTACATGGGTAGGCCATGGAAGGATCAAACAACCTTTGTACACGGAAGGGAAATGGGTGAGATGGGCCTCTTGAACCTGACCCGAAGGAATGCATTTCTCCATGAAAACACTCCAAAAGAAAAATAACTACTCCTAACAACTACTTAAAAGAGATCCCTGCCTATTTGCTACAGAAGGCTTATCACCACAGGCCACCATACCATAACTTTTCGTGTGGCCATTCTTTCCTACTAATAAGACATTTCTGTACCACATTTCTGTATGACATCAGCACCATTGAAACAATGCTCCACCTCTTTAGGACTACTCATTTCAAAAGTCAGGATGATCAACTTAATGGATGGGGCACACACCTGTATATTGATTAAGACTGACAGTTTCCATAGATTCCGGCAGCATCGCCTACCTTATGGGTGGACCGTCCTGATTTATGTCCCAATAAATTATTTTCATGATTGTGCAGATAGTTTGGACGGTCCAGATGTTCTACTTAGGCAGCCTGTTGGAGGAAAAAAACATGCCTGTCGTGCACAAGTTATGGTGTGGTCACTTGTAGGCGATCAGTTCTCTTAGGATAGGCACAAATGTACCTTCCTTCGTCATTTAGTGTTTAGAAGTATATTGTTTTGCTTAGGATGGCGAGTGAAATGTGGGACACACATCCTACGGTGGAAATTAGGTAGCATTGTACTGTAAAGTGTAAAGTGACGTTTTGGATCTTGCATGCCCAATAAGCCCTTGAAGAAAACGTATATTTGCAAAAGAGAATGCTGCATGAAAGAGCTGAAGGGCTTCCTACACGTGACAAGTTGGTGCAATTAGTGAGATCTTGGGCCATCATGTGTTTGAAATTAGATGAGCCGCTTATGCATTTTGAGCGTGTCTTGTTGTACAAGAAGCATGCCAGAAAAGTAAAGTCGCTTTTACCTTGCTCGTGTTTGTAATATGACACGTGCCGCTAGTAGTCGATTTTCTCATGCGCACTTGTTGCAATCAGCTGCTTAAAAATTAAAATATTTCAGTTTGGCCGTCCAGGAGTCGAGGGTAACCGAGTGAAGATTCAGTTTACATGGGAAGCACTCCACTTACACTAACACGATTATTCTAACTTATTTAGAAAGCTAAAATGTTGTGGGTAAACCGGAGCTGACCTTGGATCACAAGGAAACCTTAGGTCACAAGGAAAGCCCATGAGCCCTAGTACAGATCCCCAGCTCACACACTATTGTTGGTTGCAAGACGGTCAATCATGATCGAAAGAGAGTTGAGGACCAGAACTGACGTGATGCTAAATCGATCTTTACGAAGGTCATTTTGGATACATCAAAACAACCCTGAACCAGGTTGTTCTATTGGCATAGCTGACAAGCAGAGAGCTCGTGCTCGGCCTGTATTATTGGCAGGCCAACTTGGGTCACAAACGCCATAAAGGTGCTCGGAAGTCTATGGACGGGACCAACATTACAGGTGCAATCCGCGACTCCAAAAATCATGCCCTCAGTGGTCATAATGCCCACGATTGTGACCCTCAAGTGCTCTCCGATAGCCCTATATATAGAGGCACTCTCCCACAGTTTAAGGTACGCTCAACCCTCTACTTATAAGACTAGCCTCTATCATCTTCTACACCTAACAGACTTAAGCATTGGAGGGCTAACAGCCGGTCCCCGGCCACCCCCTTAGTCTTTTCTTTGTGCTTTACAGGATCCAACAGACCTCCAGTTCAAATCCAGTCCGCACACTTATAGGAGATCAGCGGCATCCATCCATCCAAGGTGGAGATTAGGTCATCTCATCTGTTGTCCAGTTTTCAGCGCCAACACTAAATATGCCATTGTGTGCCTTTTGTCTCTGCCTTTCTCACCTCTATAAAAGAAGGGAAAAAAATTCCTCTAAAGTTAAGTGGTGCAAAAAGAATTTTTCTTCACAAATAATATTTTTACATACTAAAATTAAAGAGAAAAGTGGTTTTCTTTGTTACGATTGCCACCCTAACACTTTGAAACGAGGAGGAAAAGCATTTTCCACTACTTTTTAGGCATGTTTGGATGCATTGAATACAAGGGAAAAAGTAAAAAAAATAATAGTTGCCCAATGAGGAAGTTGAAATCTTATATTCCTTTCACCTAATTTCTTATGTTAGAAGTTCAAATTATGAAAAAGTGTAATGATATTAGTGGATTGCCTTTTCACCACAGACTAACATAAATCATCACCTTAAAGGAAAACACTTTCCTTTTAGATTGTTTAATATGGAATCAATGATTTCCAAATATGGCCTCAGCAAAACAATCAAGTGCATAACATATCCTTCTAACAATGCTAATGTTAGTTACCATGCATCCGCTTATGTTACAATTTTGTTTTTCCTTTCCTTCACCTAGTTTACGCCCACATGAATAAAAGGAATGGTATTGTGCAATCCAAACATTGCAACTACCATTTAGGTTAAATGGTAGGTAAATTGCAATTAGGGGTTGTCCAAATAGTCCTTATATCTTTTTGTTTATATTTTTACTAGGACTTTACGGCAAAGTCATGTCGCCTTAGAGTTGTGTAGAATGCTTGCCCTCCTGTCAACTTTTATGGATAGTTTAGATTCGTGGAAGAATGGATTTTGGTAGAAGCACTCTTGTACGAAATTTTGATTTCTTGGAAGTTGGGGCAAGAAAATAATTTAGTAAAGAAATATTCATAAGTGCTAATTTTATGCAAATAAATGATGGCTCAAAGCCCGCATAGTGAGAAAGCCCATAAGCTAAGTCACATGCACACCTAAGTCCAAATATACACCACTAACACTCCCATTCGAGCTAGAACATAAGTTCATGCATGCCAAGCTTAGATATTGAAATAATTTAGTGAAAATAACAAGACTTGATCCATAGAGGAGAGATAATGGGTAATAATGATACTAGTAGTCAACTTCTCCCGAAGAAATTGCAACCGACTTGATTTGCTTAATTCTTTTGTGAAATATGAGATTAGAAGCAATATGAATAGCTGCTGAAGTATATAAAAAAAAAATATATAAGAAATGAAGTTTTCACCTCAATGCCAATATCTTATAGATCGATGCAAAAAGTTCACTACTTGTATCTTACACTAGCCATTGTAGAAGATCGATCGAAAACTGTTGTTTGGGTTGGTTTAATTATAGTAGCTTTCACCTCTTTTATTAATCTAATTTATCATATTTTTCTATATGATCTAAGGCTAATAAAGATGACTAAAGATTTTTTTAGTTAGTCCAAGTTATCTGGAGGTTTAGGTTGTTTTGGTTCAAAGGGTTAGGGTCACCAAGGCATCTCATTTACCTGTTCTTCTTTCTTATTATTCTGGCCCACTTGAATCTTCGATCTTCAGCTTGTCAAGGCTCAACCAATATTACAACTCAGGGACACACGTGATTGAAAAATAAGGTGCACTAGTATTCCACATAAAAGTTCATTAACACAATGTACAATCGAAAACTGTTGTCCGGGCTAATATATTTACAGCAATTAACACCTCTTTAATTAGCATAATTTATCATGTTTTTCTATATGATATGAGGCTAATAATGATGATTAAGGGTTTTCCTATTAGGTCCAAGTCATGTAGAGGATTTGGGTTTTTTTGTTCCAAGGGTTAGGGTCACCAAGGCATCTCATTTACCTATTCTTCTTCCTCGATGCTTCTTGTCCACTTGAATCTTCGGTCTTCAGCTTGCCAAGGCTCAACCGACATTACAACACAAGGACATACATGATTGACAAATAAGGTGCACTAGTATGCTACAAAAAAATACACTGACACTTTCATCTACACATAGCCTCTCTTATATACTTTCCATCCTAAATGCAAAAGAGCAAATAGACCTTAGAAAACTATGCTAATTGTGCTAGTTTTGTTGTAACAAGAAAGTCAAGTTTAAATTCCACCAGGCATATCCAAAACATCTAGTGCACTAAAATTTATTATCTTTACGTTATTTTGCATGTAGTTTTCCACCCATCCATGGCTAAAATATTTCGTTACTTAGATTGATTTGTCCTCTGTTTGATTCAAGTCAGAACTCACCCAATTCAAGGTGAACCATCCCAGCTTACCCAAATTATAGGTAGATTGTAGAAGTGACTCGTTGTGTCCAACTTAAGTAATATTTCCGGTCATAAAATCATGCTCTGCCCTCAAATTGGGACACGATTTTCCTACGAAAGGCTTTCACAGGAAGTTCTTGTAATGGGATGCTAAGTGGAGCCCACTATGATGTTTGCGAAAAATCCACCCTGTTCATCCATTTTGTGAAATTATTTTAGAAGATTCTGTTATGGGTAATTATGAGCCTGTCCCTGATCGTGATGTGGAAGATGCACAACCGATGATATGTGGCCCACTAACATCAGCTCATCACATGCGTCAATGAAGGATACAAGTTTGTGAAGGCGAAGAGTCTTAATATTCAATTAAAGCCAGGAATACAGTTCTTAGGCCTCGGCCTCGGCCTCAGATATCGGACAAACTCCTGAAGACTCAGTTTTAGTCTCAAATAGTGAAATTGGACCTGATGCCTTAGGCTCAACCTCAGGTGATAGACATAAAATTGAGGCCTCAGCCTCAAGCATTGACACATGTTGTATTACTGACAACTTAACTGAGGATGCCGAGTGCTGACCACACCAGACGTCCTCTGATCTGATCACGTTACGCACCATCATACGAAGATAACAACTACAACTAGGATACGTAGGATCCGAACATGATAAGAATAATCTCTCCTAATCCGGGGACATATCCTAGACGGGATCTAATATAACACTACAAGAAATTCCATTTTTACTGACGAAATAATTCGTCGATTTTTAGTAAAATTTCGTCGAGAAATGTTTTTCCCGACGAAATTTTTCGCGGCTAACATCGTCGCAAAAAGGCCTTCGGTAAAGGTTTTTCCCGACGAAAAAAAGTTTCGTAGGCAATAATAAAACCATTACCAACGAAAAAAATCGTCGGCAAAACATATGATTTTTTGTAGGAAAAAAATGTGATTCGTCGGTAAAAGAAATTTTCCCGACGAAAATTTTCATAGGTGAAGACTTTTACTTATGAAAATTTTCGCTGGTAAAGGTTTTTCCCTACGAAAATGTTCGTCGGTAAAAGTTTTCACCTATGAAAAAATCTGTCTGGAAAAGTCTTTACCTACAAAAGTTTTCGTCGGTAAAAGTTTTTATCTACGAAAAAATCCGTCGGTAAAAGGTTTTTACCTACGAAACAATCCGTCGGTAAAAGTTTTACAAGTTTATTACCAACGAAAAATTTCATCGGTAAAAAGCTTTTCCATGGTTTTTACCTACGAACAATTTCGTCGGTAATAGTATTCCCTTTCCCGGTTTCATTTGTTTTTAAAATTTAGGAAACAATTCCTGATATACACCTGTAAATAAACCTATACATTTTTATCCTATTCATATCCACATACATACGAATAAACAGAAACTACACCATCCATAAACAAATAATCCATTTCACATCCACAAGCAACCAATATTCATCTATGCACAAATACATATAAGTTAACATTCGTATATTAAAAAAAAGATCATGAAGATGAAGGCGGAGGTGGCGGGGCATCGGTGCCAAAGCGTGCAGCGAGAGCCTGAAACATCTCCTGCATCCGTCACTCATGCTCCTGTCGCAACTCCTCGATCCTCCTCTCCTGCTCCTCTGGTCACCTCTCCTGATCCTCCCGTCGCCTCTCCTCCTCCTCCCGTCGCCTCTCCTCCTCCTCCCGTTGCCTATGTTCCTCCTCCTCCCTACGCCTCTGCTCCTCCTCTCTCTGCCTCTCCAGCTGTTCTCTAATCTCATCGATGACGACCCGTAGCTGCTGAACCTCTCTCTGTGTGATATCATCTCGGCGTAGAGCGCTCTCACCAGCTACAGATCGGCTGGAGCTACCTCCAGTGGGTGCCATGAGCTTGGCACCATGGCCAAGCCCACGCACATATCCAGAACGGGTGCCAAGCACCTCACTCAGGATTTCTGGCTCACTTCGCTAACTACCATCGAGAGTGGGCTGACTGTGTATGGTGTCCATCGCCGCCTGTAAAGAAAACATATGAAATTTCATAAAAAAATGACATGAATGACATTATTATCAATCAATGCGCAATTAAATTTTACAAAGTAAAGATTTTTATCCAATGCTCACTGGCTCTAGGATGAACCCAAGATCCCGTCGCCTGCCGACAGTGAGTCCCTCTGTAGAGGTCTACTGGTCCAGGCTCCTGGTCGGTGAAGGAATCTCGCTGCGCAATCGAAAGGAAAGATTTATAATAAATGCCAATCAAAATAATATATTAACTTAATAATCATAAATAATTTCTTACCATGTCGTAACGATGTCACGCCCCAAATCCGGGGACTGGGCTCACTAAATTTTCGATCGCCGACCTTAGTGCCAACAGCCTCCGTAGTACCCCATTCTCGGCACCTATCTCTCATATGCCAGGTTCCGATCATGGGATCCTACCAGGAGGATTTTCAGGGTAAATTTTTTTTGTACAGGAGCATAATCAAAACCATAAAACATCATTAAATATCCACTAAAAAGTTTGTTGAGTACAGTGCTGGAAAGGGAAATACAACATGTAGTAGAAGTCCAAAATATTAGGTACATGCACCGCGCTCAACGCTGCTGATGTGCCCTAGTACCTGCAGTGTAAACAAACGCGCATGAGCTTCCTACGAAGCTCAGTAGAGTGCGTGTGTGCGCATGTGATGCATATGACAAGTATACAGATATCAGAGTAAGCGAAAGTATTAGGGGGCTAAGTTACCAAGTTCATGAATGCTATCAGCCATCCCAAGGCTATGCGATGCAAGGGCCTACATGGCCGAGTGTTACATGCTAGAGATGCAATGCAAACACGTCAATCCTCAACTGATCCACATATCAAAATAGTTCTCATCTGGGACATCACCGGGGTCTAGTATACTCTAATACTGGCCGCTGCACATCGCGGGCATAACCAAGCGAGTAGAAAAGACCTCACTATCCGCCTCGTCAGTGGTATGCCAATGCCCACCCAACTCGCCGATAGCGGACCCATTCCATGAGCTGGTCAGACTCGACCTAGCTTACAGCCCACTGCACCCGGGCGGATAAGGTCACACCCCTTTCCAACCGACCTCGACACAGTGGGAGACGCGACCTATTGGTATTTGGCACACGGGCGCTCATGTTATCCACTCAGTCTCGACGCTGGAGCATCCTACTGGTACCACAGGGTTTAGGGACTTTCATCCAAGGACATCCATAGCACCCACGTACTAAAACAAGTTTTCGGTGTCCAATACTGCCAACCACGATGTGACTATGGTGGCCACCACCCCGATGCTGCTAGGGTGTGAAAGTGATCGTGACATACATAATGCGAAATGCATGAGTCATACAATCCAAATCATGCACCAAACTTACGCATACTGCGCAATCATCTGGGGCAACCCTGTCTCACACGGGTCCCCTAAGTATAACAAGCCAACTAGCATATGCTATGGTTAATCATGATCTATAACAGGCATACAAATGATGCGTATAGGCATATGAATGAGCATGATATTCATTATACAAGCATGTTATCAGTGTGACATATCAAGCTAATCATACTAGCATGTTACCAAAACGTATCAGGTAACATTGGCCTTAAAAGGCCCAATATATATATATATATATATATATATATATATATATATATATATATATATATATATATAGAGAGAGAGAGAGAGAGAGAGAGAGAGAGAGGGACCCGGACTGTGGGTCCCATTGGAAATGTAAAGGTCTTCGTGGCATAGCCCACTTGAGACCACATCGGCCCCATACTTGGGCCTGCACATACAAGATAGGCCGTCAAAATATGTGTACGGCATGGATAAAACATAAATATCAAAGAAGGAACCATGGTGGGCATCAATGACCACTATTCCCTATGGGTGTGGTCCATCTAACATCTTAATTTGCCTCATTGTTGGGGCCGTATCTAAAATAATATGGAAAAATAGATAGGCAGCATGAATAAAACAGATACATCATGGTGGAGCTAATAGATACATCACGTTGGGACCCATAGGGTGGGCCACCTGCTGGGTAGCGTGGTACCCATCTGGTCCCAATAAGTTTTGAATCAAGCAAATATTTGTGTTTTCTCCTTCATCCATATCCATGTGATCTTATGAACAGTCCCCACTGTTTCCCGTCGTAGGGTCCACATGACATTTGGGTATGCCTAAATTTTGGGCTCGGCCACTTATGAAATAGGTTGGATGACAATTAAACATCACTGTAGGGCTGGGAAGGTTTCAACGGTAGAGATCATTATTCCCACTGTTGTCCCGTGGCATGGTCCACCTGACTTTAGGATATGCTTAGATTTTGGGCTCAGCCACTTAAAATGAGCTGGAAAAACATATGGACGGAATAGGTAAGGCACATACATTCTAGGTGGGCTCAACGAGTGGGGCCCATGGTGACGCCCACAAGGCTGCTCGGCAGCAACGTCCCCTGGACGTTGTCTATCCAGCGGCCATGTTTTTTTTTCTTTTCTTTGTTTATTTCAAGTGGGGCCCACTTGGGGACGATCCACCCCATTCATCATGTTCCCCAGCCCGTGAGGAACCCACAGAGCCCAATATTAGATAGGTAAAAAGGTTCACAAACATTACGGTGGGCCATGGAAGTTTCAATAGTGGACATCCTTGCCTCCACTGTCCTCTATGGTGTGGTCCACCTGAGATCTGGATCTACTTCATTTTTGGTGTCCAGCCCTAAAATGGGCTGGAGAAACAAATGGACGGCGTGGATCAAATACATGCATCAAGGTGGGTCCCACGAGTGGGGACCCACGGTCAACGCCCAAAGGTTTGCCCAGGCGCTGCTGGGCAGCAGCGTCCTCTGGACGCTGTCTGTCCAGCGGCAACACTCTCCTTCCTTTTTTTTTCTTTTATTATTATTATTATTATTAGTAGTAGTAGTAGGTGGGGCCCATTCATGGATGATCCAGTCCATCCATCTCATTACCCATCACAAGGTGGGCCCAAGGAAATAAAATGAAAGGAAATTAAGAAAATGGGGTTTATGTCCCCCTTGCACTCACTTGATGGTTGGACGGTTGGGTTGGATCGGGTTGACGATCGGACGATCCGGACTGTGATTGGGGCCCTCCAAGCTTGATCTCCACCCTCAAACTCTATAATCTCTCTCTTGATCTCCTAACTCTCTCTCTACTCTCAAATCTCTTTCTCTTTCTCTCTCCTTTCTCTCTCTAACTCTAGAAATTTGAAATGAGAAGCTCTCCTCTCCCCCTACGTATGGACTTGTATTGGAGGGGAGGAGAGAGAGGAAGCATGGGGTCATGATGGTGCATGGGAGGGGGTATGGGAGGTATGGGTGAGAGTTGACTTTGGGAGGTGAGAGAGGGATGGGGGGTATAGGGTGTGTAGAGTAGGGGTATGGGTGAGAGTGATTTGATTGATTTGATTGATTTGATATATACTTGAGATTTGTGCAAGTGGGGCCCACGCCACACGAGCGTTGCGCGGCCCACCTTGGATTACGCAATCGATCATAACTTTCACACCGGGTATCGCAATGGGGCGTGCCGCGCGGCTTTGGAATCGCACCGCCTACGCGGTCGCCGAGGTATAGGTCTTGGGTCGATGCGGTACTAAAATAGGGTCGCGATCAAGGCTCGCTAATCTGGTCCATTCAGGACGTACCGGCACTGGAAATTAAACGTACAGAGGGCAAATAAGGGTACGGGTCTTACAACTCTCCCCTCCTAACAAAAAATTTCGTCCTCGAAATTTGCAATACAAACCCAAACTAGCCGAAGATCATAAAAAAGGAATCGCATCACTATATATGCATATCGAATCGAAAAGTAATCATACAGATACAATCAATCATAAAAAAGATGAGGATAAGACTCGCGAATCTTTGCCTCTCGCTCCCATGACGCCTCATCTGCGCTATGATGACTCCACTGGACCTTCACTAAAGGAATGACCCTGGTCCGGAGGACCTGCTCCTTCCATTCAAGGATACGAACCGGCTGCTCAATGTAAGAAGCATCCTCACGAACCTCCAACGGCTGCCAATCTATCACAGGAACCACGTCTGACTCACACTTCCGTAACATGGAAACATGAAAAACATTGTGGACGCCAGACAACTGAAGTGGCAAGGCAAGCTGATAGGCCACAGCGCCAACGCGCCTAGTGATCTCAAAGGGTCCAATGAATCTCAGGGCAAGCTTCCCCTTGGTTCCAAAACGAACCACGCCCTTCATGGGTGAGACCCTTAGATACTCACGATCCCCAATGAAAAACTCTAGGGGACGACGTCGACGATCTGCAAAACTCTTTTGTCGACTCTGAGTTGTGCGCATCCTCTGCCTGATAATATCGATAGCCTCTGATGTCCTCTGCACAAGCTCGGGACCTAGGAGACGATGCTCTCCAACCTCGGCCTAACAACTAGGAGACCTACAGGGTCTACCATACAATGCTCAAAAGGAGCCATACCGATAATCGCCTGGTAGCTGTTATTATATGCAAACTTAGCCAAACGCAGGTGTTTATCCCAACTACCTGAGAAATCCAACACGCAAGCTCGAAGCATGTCCTCAAGGATCTGGTTAACTCTCTCGGTCTGTCCATCAGTCTGAGGATGATATGCGGTGCTGAACTTCAAGGTAGGCCCCATCGCCTTCTGAAAACTCCTCCAGAACCGTGACGTAAATCTCGGATCTCGGTCAGAAACGATCGAAACTGGGACATCATGTAGTCTCACAATCTCCTCGATAAACAATTCTGCAAGTCGGTCCAATGGCCAGGTCGCACGTATCGTAAGAAAATGTGCCGACTTCGTCAAACGATCAACAACAACACAGATGGCGTCGTGACCGCGATCAGTCCTCGGCAAGCCCATAATGAAGTCTGTGGTCACGTGCTCCCATTTCCACAGCGGGACACTCAACGGCTGCAGGGGACCTGGAGGTTTGCGATGATCGGCCTTGACACGCTGGCAAGTGTCACACTCAGCCACAAAACTGACAATCTGACACTTCATACCGGCCCAAAAATACTGCCTCCTCATATCACGATACATCTTGGTAGAGCCTGGGTGGATCGTGAACCTCGATCGGTGTGCCTCATCCATAAGATCTTTGCGCAACTGAGGAATATCTGGGACACACAATCGACCCCTAAAACGAAGTCCACCATCTGACCCAATTTGCCAATCCGTCTGACCCTCCGACGCGGCCTCTTCCCAATAATCCTTCAACGTCTGATTTGTCTGCTGAGCCTCAATCACCCTAGAAACAATAGAGGGTTGAATCGACAAGCTCGATAACTGCGCGATAGAAGACTGCAGGCTCAGCTCAAAATCATACTCGGCAACCTCTTCGAGCATCCTCCACTCTCGGACCATCATATGCTCCACCAGGCCTCGTGGCTGACGGCTAAGGGCATCAGCCACCATGTTGGCCTTACCAGGGTGGTACTGAAGATCAAAATCATAATCCTTCAGGAGCTCCATCCAACGTCTCTGCCTCATGTTCAACTCGGACTGCGAGAAGAGGTACTTCAGGCTCTTGTGGTCAGAAAAGAGCTCGAACCTGACCCCATAAAGATAGTGCCTCCACACCTTCAGTGCGAAGACTACTGCTGCTAGCTCCAGATCATGCGTGGGGTAGTTCTGCTCATGGACCTTGAGCTGGCGAGACGCATACGCTACTACTCTGCCATGTTGCATCAGGACAGCACCTAAGCCAATACGTGAGGCATCTGTAAAAATCACGAATCCTTCACTCCCGGAGGGAAGAGTGAGGACTGGTGTAGAAGTAAGACTGTCCTTCAGTTCTGCAAATGCTCGCTCATAGGCATCACTCCAAACGAACTCAGCGCCCTTCCGAGTCAACCTGGTCAGCAGGGCTGCAATACGAGAGAAGCCCTCGATGAAACGACGATAATAGCCTGCTAACCCCAAGAAACTCCAGATTTCGGACGCGTTCGTGGGCTGACCCCACTGACGCACGGCATCAATCTTCACCGGATCTACTGCTACTCCCTGCCTCGTCACCACATGACCGAGGAACTTCACCTCCTCCTGCCAAAACTCACACTTCTCCAACTTCGCATAAAGCTGGTGTGTGCGGAGGGTCTGCAAGGTGATCTTCAGATGCTGCGCATGCTCCTCCAGAGTCCTTGAATAGATCAGAATGTCATCGATAAACACCACAACGAACTGATCAAGGTAGGGACGAAAGACCTCGTTCATCAATTGCATGAACACAGCGGGCACATTGATCAGTCTGAAAGACATGACCTGGAACTCAAAATGACCATAACGCGTCCTGAATGCCGTCTTCAGGATATCCTCCTCCCGGACACAGACCTGATGATAACCGGACCGTAGATCAATCTTCGAAAAGAACTGGGCCTCCCGCAACTAGTCAAATAAATCGTCGATCCTCGGAAGTGGGTACCTATTCTTAATCGTGACCTTATTAAGCTCGCGGTAATCCACACAGAGCCTCAACGAGCCATCCTTCTTTTTCACGAAGAGTACCGGCGCTCCCCACGGTCAACTGCTCGGATAGATGAAGCCTAGTTCACGCGACTCGTCCAACTGCTTCCGCAGCTCCCACAACTCCAAAGGTGCCATACGGTACGGGGCCTTTGAGATAGGCACAGTACCGGGCACGAGGTCAATCTGAAACTCGGTATGTCGATGAGGCGGCAACCCCGGAATCTCCTGAAACACATCCGAAAAATCACAAACTACCGACAGCTGGTCGATGCTCACGGCAACCGGTTCCTCTATGGCACACGACATTAAAGATGACAACTGCTCGCCTCTAGGCTTGGCAACGAACTGAAATTGCGGCATGTCGGGTATCAGGAAAGTGACTGTTCTTGTGAACCAGTCCAACACAGGTGATACTCGACCAGCCAATCCATGCCCAGGATAACATCAAACTCAGTCATCGGTAAAACAAACAAATCGGCGGGCAAAAAGGTCTCTCCTACCAATACGGGGCAAGACGAATAGATCAAACTTAATACTACAGTCTTCCCTAAGGGTGTCGACACTGACAAACCCTCGCGCACAGATTCTAACGGCAAACCAGTCGATCGGCAGAAATCATCGGATACAAAAGAATGCGATGCACCAGAATCAAACAAAACATGAGCTATGCATGCAGAGACAATGAGTGTACCATCAACGACTCCTCCAGGTGCCTGAGGATCCTGTTGGGGTGAATAGAACCTGCCCTGAGTCTGCTGGGGATGTGTCTGTCCCCTCTGTGGTCGCCCCTACTGCTGCTGCGGTCTATGCTGTTGCCTCTGTTGCTGTGGCTGCTACTGTGGGTGGGGACACTCATGCTTACGATACCCTGTCCCTCCACATCCGTAACAAACACCTATGAATTGTCTCTGGGACGGTGCTGGAGGTACTGCTGGTGCTACTGGCAGTCGAACAGATGGATGAACCGGGTGCCTCTGCTGTGCCCGAGTCTACTGCTGCCGGAAGCTACTAGAAGGAGCCTTCCTCTTCCCCTTTCCGATCTCCGCTCTGCTCACGGATCCGTTGCACATTGGCCCACTTTGTCTCATATATCTGGGCCCACTCTACCACCTCCCCGAACGTAAGAAGCTTGTGTCCCGTGACACGGCCACGAAGGCCAAGGCGCAGTCCGGTCTCGAATCGATGGGCCTTCCGCACCTCATTATCCACGTGATACATCGCAAATCTGGATAGCTCAACGAATTGAGCCTTGTACTGCGACACTGACATATCTCCCTGGACCAGCATCTTGAACTCTAGAGCACGCTGCTGGCGGACATGCTCTGGGAAGAATTTCTGGTCAAACCGGTCTACAAAGTCCTCCCATGTCCACTCGAAATCGGGCCCTGGCTGCTCGGGTAACCGATGCCCATGAGTGCTCGGCCTCTCCCTGAAGAAGGAAAACGGCTAGAGGAACTCACTCCTCGGTCGAGCATCGCATCGTGGTAAAGATCTTCGTTACCTCCGATTTCCATCTCTCCGCTGCCACCGGGTCTGGCCCGCCCAAAAACCGTGGGTGATCCATCCGCCTGAAATCCATTAGCAAGGAACGAGCATGATCCTGCTCCGATGGGGCAACTGCGTCAGATGACCTCTTCTCCTGAAGCTCTACCATGGAGGTCATAACCTGCATCATCTCTTAAAACTGACCAGCAGTCATAGCTGGAGTTGGAGCTGGGGCTGAGGCGGTCCGGGATGTACCCGCACCGGTCGACGGCCTACCGGTGGCTCTCTTGGGTGCCATATCCTACAGAAAAGGACAGGTACCTCTTAGCATTGATACTCTCGAATGCACACACATTAGGGAATCATATTCAGAAGTTTCTAAGCTCAAAATAGGGAATCCTATTATAACTATGTTGTAACAGGATCCTAGTGTGGGTTGCTAAGTGCATGAGGTCGGGATCCTAATCATCCTAAGTTTGCAATAATCATTTAGTTAAGGGTAGTTAATCTAAGGCCATTAATAGATATGTGATGTCATCCGCAGGTATTCCCAAGTTATGCTCTGATACCAACTTCTGTCACGCCCCAAACCCGGGGACCAGGCTCACTAAATTCCCGATCGCCGACCTTAGTGCCAACAGCCTCCATAGTACCCCATTCTCGGCTCTTAGCTCTCATATGCCAGGTTCCGATCATGGGATCCTACCAGGAGGATTTTCAGGGTAAATTTTTTTTGTACAGGAGCATAATCAAAACCATAAAACATCATCAAATATCCACTAAAAAGTTTGTTGAGTACAGTGCTGGAAAGGGAAATACAACATGTAGCAGAAGTCCAAAATATTAGGTACATGCACCACGCTCAACGCTGCTGATGTGCCCTAGTACCTGCAATGTAAACAAACGCGCATGAGCTTCCTACGAAGCTCAGTAGAGTGCGTGTGTGCGCGTGTGATGCATATGACAAGTATACAGATATCAGAGTAAGCGAAAGTAGTAGGGGGCTAAGTTACCAAGTTCATGAATGTTATCAGCCATCCCAAGGCTATGCGATGCAAGGGCCTACATGGCCGAGTGTTACATGCTAAAGATGCAATGCAAACATGTCAATCCTCAACTGATCCACATATCAAAATAGTTCTCATCTGGGACATCACCGGGGTCTAGTATACTCTAATACTGGTCGCCGCACATCGCGCGCATAACCAAGCGAGTAGAAAAGACCTCACTATCCGCCTCGTCAGTGGTATGCCAATGCCCACCCGGCTCGCAGATAGCGGACCCATTCCATGAGCTGGTCAGACTCGACCTAGCTTACAGCCCACTACACCCGGGCGGATAAGGTCACACCCCTTTCCAACCGACCTCGACACAGTGGGAGACGTGGCCTACTGGTATTTGTCACATGAGCGCTCATGTTATCTACTCGGTCTCAACGCTGGAGCATCCTACTGGTACCACAGGGTTTAGGGACTTTCACCCAAGGACATCCATCCATAGCGCCCACGTACTAGAACAAGTTTTCGATGTCCAATACTGCCAACCATGATGTGACTATGGTGGCCACCACCCCGATGCTGCTAGGGTGTGAAAGCGATCGTGACATACATAATGCGAAATGCATGAGTCATACAATCCAAATCATTCACCAAACTTACGCATACTGCGCAATCATGTGGGGTGTCCCTGTCTCACACGGGTCCCCTAAGTATAACAAGCCAACTAGCATATGCTATGGTTAATCATGATCCATAACAGGCATACAAATGATGCATATGGGCATATGAATGAGCATGATATTCATTATACAAGCATGTTATCAGTGTGACATATCAAGCTAATCATACTAGCATGTTACCAAAACGTATCAGGTAACATTGGCCTTAAAAGGCCCAATATATATAGGGAGAGTGGGACCCGGACTGTGGGTCCCATTGGAAATGTAAAGGTCATCGTGGCATAGCCCACTTGAGACCACATCGGCTCCATACTTGGGCTTGCACATACAAGATAGGCCGTCAAAATATGTGTACGGCAGGGATAAAACATAAATATCAAAGAAGGAACCATGGTGGGCATCAATGACCACTATTCCCTATGGGTGTGGTCCATCTAACATCTTAATTTGCCTCATTGTTGGGGCCGTATCTAAAATAATATGGAAAAATAGATAGGCAGCATGAATAAAATAGATACATCATGGTGGAGGTAATAGATACATCACGTTGGGACCCATAGGGTGGGCCACCCGCTGGGCAGCGTGGTACCCATCTGGTCCCAATAAGTTTTGAATCAAGCAGATATTTGTGTTTTCTCCTTCATCCACATCCATGTGATCTTATGAACAGATTGGATGGCAAATAAGCATCACTGTAGAACCTGGAAAGCTTTCAACGTTGGAAATCAGTATCCCCACTGTTTCCCATCGCAGGGTCGACTTGACATTTGGGTATGCTTAAATTTTGGGCTCAACCACTTATGAAACAGGTTGGATGACAATTAAACATCACTGTAGGGCTGGGAAGGTTTCAACGGTAGAGATCATTATTCCCACTGTTGTCCCGTGGCATGGTCGACCTGACTTTAGGATATGCTTAGATTTTGGGCTCAGCCACTTAAAATGAGCTGGAAAAAACATATGGACGGAATAGGTAAGGCACATACATTCTAGGTGGGCTCAACGAGTGGGGCCCATGGTGACGCCCACAAGGCTGCTCGGCAGCAGCGTCCCCTGGACGCTGTCTGTCCAGCGGCCGTGTTTTTTTTTTTTTAACAAGCGGGGCCCACAGAAGTTTCCGATCAAGCTGATAATTTTGTTTTCCCTTCTCCCCTGCATGTGTGAACTTATGAACAGGTTGGATCTCAAATAAACATGATGGTGGGTCATAAGAAGGTTTCCACGGTAGGGCCGCTGTCCCTACTGTTTTCTATGGTGGGGCCCCCATGTGACTTGGATCTGACTCATTCTTGGGATCATGCCCTAAATTGATCTCCCCAAATGGATGGACGGTGTGGATACAACACGTGCATCATGGTGGGACCCACTAGTGGGCCACCAGCTGGCACAAGCCAGCGTCCTGGACGCTGGTACTCCCCGCGTCAGAGGCACCTCTGCCTCTTCTTTCCTTTTTCTTCTTTTTTTTTTTTATCCATGCTTTTCATTGAGTGGGGCCCACATAAGGGTGATCCACTCCGTCTATCAGCTGGGCCATCTCATTTTGGGCCCAATGAGCCCAATATTGGGTATGTAAATCGGTCTAGAAACATTAAGGTGGGCCGAAGAATTTACAGCAGTAGACATCATTTTTTTCCACTGTTTCATGTGGTGCGGTCCGTTTAAAACTTGGATCGGGTTCATCCTTGGGCCCTGCCCCTAAAATGATAAGGGAAAGCAAATGGATGGTGTGGATTGAACAAAAACATCAAGGTGGGTCCCACGAGTGGGGACCCCATTAACGGCGTCTAGGTGACGCTGGACTGTTCCAGCGTCTCTGACGCTGTGAACGTCCAGCGTCTGACGTTCTTATTATTCTTATTTTTTTTCTTTTCTTTGTTTATTTCAAGTGGGGCCCACTTGGGGACGATCCACCCCATTCATCATGTTCCCCAGCCCGTGAGGAACCCACAGAGCCCAATATTAGATAGGTAAAAAGGTTCACAAACATCACGGTGGGCCATGGAAGTTTCAATAGTGGACATCCTTGCCTCCACTGTCCTCTATGGTGTGGTCCACCTGAGATCTGGATCTACTTCATTTTTGGTGTCCAGCCCTAAAATGGGCTGGAGAAACAAATGGACGGCGTGGATCAAATACATGCATCAAGGTGGGTCCCACGAGTGGGGACCCACGGTCAACTCCCAAAGGTTTGCCCAGGCGTTGCTGGGCAGCAGCGTCCTCTGGTCGCTATCTGTCCAGCGGCAACACTCTCCTTCCTTTTCTTTTATTATTATTATTATTATTATTATTATTATTAGTAGGTGGGGCCCATTCATGGATGATCCAGTCCATCCATCTCATTGCCCATCACAAGGTGGGCCCAAGGAAATAAAATGAAAGGAAATTAAGAAAATGGGGTTTATGTCCCCCTTGCACTCACTTGATGGTTGGACGGTTGGGTTGGATCGAGTTGATGATCGGACGATCCGGACGGTGATTGGGGCCCTCCAAGCTTGATCTCCACCCTCAAACTCTCTAATCTCTCTTGATCTCCTAACTCTCTCTACTCTCAAATCTCTTTCTCTTTCTCTCTCCTTTCTCTCTCTAACTCTAGAAATTTGAAATGAGAAGCTCTCCTCTCCCCCTACGTATGGACTTGTATTGGAGGGGAGGAGAGAGAGGAAGCATGGGGTCATGATGGTGCATGGGAGGGGGTATGGAGGTATGGGTGAGAGTTGACTTTGGGAGGTGAGAGAGGGATGGGGGTTATAGGGTGTGTAGAGTAGGGGTATGGGTGAGAGTGATTTGATTGATTTGATATGTACTTGAGATTTGTGCAAGTGGGGCCCACGCCACACGCGCGTTGCGCGGCCCACCTTGGATTACGCAATCGATCATAACTTTCACACCGGGTATCGCAATGGGGCGTGCTGTGCGGCGTTGGAATCGTGGCTCCTATGTAGTCGCTGGGGTATAGGTCTTGGGTCGATGCGGTACTAAAATAGGGTCGCGATCAAGGCTCGCTAATCTGGTCCATTCAAGACGTACCGGCACCAGAAATTAAACGTACGGAGGGCAAATAAGTGTACGGGTCTTACAAATGATGTCGTACAAATGACTCTGAACCAGCTACGTGGTTCACTTATAACTTTTCCCTATTCGCAGAATTTATTCTACTCCTCTTCTGAACACATTATACAAAATACATTGCTATTAATTACGAATTTAATTGTGAATTTAATTGTTACCTTAAGATATCGTAAATTTGTAAATATTACCTGAAAAGTCTCCGACAAAAACTCTCGCAGAGTATCCGCCAATCGTTTGTAGTAACGTGCGGCGGTGCGGACAGTACGGCCTCATCGTGCGTCCTGCATTGCTTGTATCGATGGTGTAACTCTCCGTGGTACTCCTTGAACCGCTCTATGATCATGTCGTCGACGGCATGAGAAATGTAAGGAACATTCAAATTGAAGTCAAATTTATCCTACAGTTTCATAAATAATAAATTAAGGTAATAAACTTATTAAGAATAGGACTTAACCGTAAATGAACTTTCACAAAAGAAAATTTCAATTTACTAAAATTTACCTGAAGGCGTTGACGGATAAGCTGTCGCACATCATCTGTCACGTCAGTCCAACGGGGGGTGGTGGCGGGGATCAAAGATCGGCATAGGACATCGACCTCAGACGAAAACAGTTTGGCACTGTCCCCAACAGGTCTAAGGCAGTCCTATGGGAACTCTACCGCCACGCGTAAGTCGTTCTAAAACTAACCCACACGTGGGTCTACGTCCTCGTCGGCTGGTAGAAGATGTGTTGAGCTCTTAATTGTGCATATTCTAACCCCAATTCATCACTCATTATACAAGATTTTCATGATTTAAAGACTAATCAAATACATGTTTTGTAATTGTAGGGATGAGAGCGGACTTCACTCAATTAGAGACCAAAAAGGGGCTATTTGGAGCCTTTGATAAAGGCCCAAGGTGGACCAAAGAAAGAAGAAAGTAAAGAGAGAGGAAGGAGAGAAGAAAAGAAAGAAGAAAAACAAGCAAAACTGGGTCCGACCGGTCAAGACCGGTCAGCCAAGAAGGCTCGACCGGTCATGACCGGTCGGATACAATCCCTGGAGCAAGGCCAGCCTTGTCTGACCGGTCATGACTGGTCGGCCAGCCCTGTCCGACTGGTCGTGACTGGTCGGCCATGCAAGTTTCAGACTCCAGATTGCATACAGCAGGCCATTCCCGTTTTTGACTTTTCGGACCACTTTTCTAAAGCCATCTTAATGATATTTGGAAATCGAACACATCCATGTCGAAGAGAAGCTCGACGCCGAACTAACCCAAGTGGTTTCGTGTCGATCGGAGCTACGGATTGATCGTGGTGGCCAAAACAATACGAACTGTCCAGAAAGTTCCAGATTTTGCTGTTCCACTCTGGGCCGGTCCAGGTGGCCCATCATTGATGATATGAAGAATCTACTTTGACAATATTTTAGACCACATCCATATATGAATAACCACAAAAGTTTCAGATCAAAAGGATGTGTGGTTTGATCGTACCGGTTGAAGAAAGATGGACCATCCAGAAAGATCCAACTGCGTAGAGTTTATAAAAGCCCTAATTGTTCTAATTTTCGGACCATATTCTGGGATTGTTTTGGACAATATAATCCATATATCATGTAGAGGAGGAATTTTTCTACTAATGTTCCAAATTTGGGATCAATCCGACGTCTGTACACTTCGGAGCATTGGAAGCAAGATGACTGGTTCTGAAGGTACCTGAAGTGCGCGATTTTGAGAGGCGGTCGGTGATGTGATTGGTGGGCCCATTCAGAGGACAATCTTGGAAATATAAATCATCTATGAGGAAGATCACATTACAAGGAAGCTACAAATCAATTTTGAAGGCAATCCGACCATTGGTTAAGCCGTACCAAGCGAAACAAATTTTGCTATGTTGTTGTACTATTGCTGCACTATAAAAGGGGGTGCTCTCTTCTATTCCAGGGCAACCAAGGACGTGGGGAGCAAGGAGTTCAAGTCATAGGAGGCTTCCTAGCCTCCTCCAGCTAGTTTTTCTTCCTTTTCTTAGTTCTAGTTTTATTTTTAATATGCTTTTCATTAGCTAATCTCTTAGCTAGAGCTAAGAGGTGAACCTTATAGTTTTCTTATATTGTTTAATTCGTTTTATTGGTTTTAAGTGTGGAATTCATGATTATGAACTAAGGTTTGAAGTTTATACAAGATTTTGAGTAGTTTTTCTTAGTCTTATGATGACTCATGGATGTTTGGGAGAATTACTTAATTGCTTAATTGGTTTGTAACGGTCTAGACCTGTATGATCCAAGGAATCGGAGTGCGCTCTAGTACTATGATCTTCATAAAGGAACTTCCTACCAAAGTTCTACTTTTCTGAATTTCTGTAATATGTATGGATTGTGCATGTGATTTGAATCAAGTTCAAATCATGATCTAGCCTTGTCTTGTGACAGGACTTGAGGATGGTTATGATTGTGAACTGAACCTTTTGGAATGGGGAATGATCTATGCAATTGAGCATGCTCAGCTCGGCCTACATTGAGTGAATCCTATGCATTGAACTTACATATGACAGATTGTTTGGTTTAACAGCTCTATCATCCGACTAGATAGATCTTAATATCGATTCTAGTTGAGAAAGTGAGAAACCATAGCGAATTATGCATCTAAGGAGAGCTATAAGTGGATCCTTGATGCTCTAGTTCTCTTTCCATTATCAGATTTTCTATTTTATCTTAAAAATCAATTTCACAAACCTCTTTGATTCTAGTTATTAGGATAGTTTGAATTGTTTACTTCCTTCCCTGTGGATCGACCTCGGTCTTATCGAGATTATTACTACATCGCAACCCTACACTTGGGGAAGCGAACAAGATGCTGTCGCGAAAAAATATATGTAAGTAACAATATAAACAGAAATCACTAAATAAATGTCTAGACTTACATGCAGTGCCCGGTGTATGCTGAACCGAAGGATCAGATGCCTGTGATGCACCGTGCGACATCAATGCTGTCTGCGTCACATCACGGGTGGAAGGGGTAGATCCAGTGTGCGAACGACCTGATCTCCCACCTGGTGCCATGATTGAATATTTCTGAAATACAAACTTATAAATTTAAACAATGTCAATACAAGTTTATGAACATCATGGTAGAATGAATTTGTGCTTATGCTTAGAGAGATGATAAAAATATGATCAGACCATTACACTATAATGCAAGCAGAATATAATAAAACCGTAAACAGAATATAAAAGTTGAAAAATACATTACACATTGTCATTCTATATTAAATACATATATTTCATTGTAATATAAATCAACTTCGGATCAACTATCTGAAATACTTCCTGCGTAAGTTATCGTACGCTGCAGATGTATATGTCAAGCTGTATGAAGCACTCGACATTGTTACAGCCAACATGCCAGTCACAATAGGAGAAATCTGATCTCTCGGGACTCTGTTCATATGTGCAAGTGACAATGTCGCATCTTCCATATGAAGTTTCCCGCGGTTATATTCCTCCATCAGGTCCAGAATTTTTTTGAGATTGTATAATCTTTCATCTGAGTCATCGTCTTCCTCCCTACATTTATCGACCAGATCGGGTATCTCTCTGGCCCTACCAGAAGAATATAGGGCCAGAAAGTCCATCTGCACTAGCTGATGAAGTATGCTGTGTGCTTCCGCTACGCTCCAGTTTGTGGAGGACATGATCAGAAAGTGACTTAACTGTAAATGTGGATTATAAACAAGTCAATTCAGGAAATAAATCATGACTTGTAAAACATATATACATGTAATAATCAAATTAATCGAATTGAAAATGACATGTAAATCTTGTATATATTTAATAATCGTCGTCTGAATCATTATCGCTTAGGACTCTTTCTTGTTCACCATCACTATCGCTGATCAGTATTTCCTCTTTATCGTCTGCAACGTTGTCATCGATGAAAGCGCTATCATCTCTAACAATGTCATTTATGATTGAGGCATCAACATGATCAGGTGGCACATCATCTCTATTCAATTGCACCACATCAATATCAACATTTGGATCATTCCCTCTATCCCAAGATGGCATGTCTTCTTGATATGCTTGTTCAATTGACGACGTTCCATTTCTCCCTTCATCACTATCTTCAACGTCTAGTTCGGGAACGTCAAATATGTTCCTAGGCTTTATTTTCTGCACCACGTGCCAAGAGCCGCCTAACTTGGTATCAGCGAGGTAGAATACTTGTTCGGCTTGGCCGGCTATGATAAATGGGTTATCTTTAAACCACTTCCGAGATAAATTTACGCTCGTGAAGTAGTCATCAGTCTGTATTCCCAACTTTTTATTTTCAATGTCCCATCAATCGCATTTAAATAAGTACACCCGCTTTCTCATACAATAACTCAGCTCAATAATATCCGTCAAAACGCCATAAAAATTAATTTCTACCTCCTCATGTGTTCCCTTCACAACCACCCCACTATTTTGTGTGGTCCTATATTTCTCACGCTCTTCAGTGTGGAACTGAATCCTGTTTACAGTACAACCTATATATCTAGATACACGTCTATCAGGGCCACACGCCAAGTGAGTAGAGCGCATCAGACGCATCCTCAGAGTTGCTAGCGCACAACATCTTCATCTATCATCACGTACAGAATATAAATGTTTATGGATTTGAGATTACGTATAAATATTGTGCAATACAACAATATTGTAAGTGCGGTGAGATAAAGGTAAATTAATCTTACACGTTTTGTGAACCATTTTGAAAACTGATTCTGATGCATTCGATCATAATTTGTAGGGTATTGGGACTTCATCTCCTCGATGTGTTCGCTATACACAATTGGCACATTGTTAGCAAGAAATTTTGAGATTACGTGTATGTAGATATACAATTATCGATTGAAGACTTACTCTAAGTACGACTCTATTTCTTCACAGTTATGCAACACATACCACCACGCCTACGCTTGATCCCGAAGGTCCATATCCTGAAACGTCGATGATCCTAAAGGACGGACGTTATGTGCGAATACAGATATGAGTCATTGTTCATGCTCCTGCCCTTCATCGACATTCCGATCTTCTCAGTTGAATCTAGTCTCTATGCCACGAAGATACATGGAGTAAAATGTCAGGCACTCATTATCAATATACGCCTCAGCAATGGATCCCTCTAGATGTGCCTTATTCCTCACATATCATTTTAATGTGTGAAGGTATTTGTACACAAAATCACTATGTTTAGGACATGAAAACATGGATATACGTAGTTTATGGAATGAATAAAAATTTATGATCATTGTTCTATCACCTTTCGATCGGATACATCCAACGATATTGTATTGGGCCTGCAAGCTTTGCTTCGTGCGGTAACTGAATCGCTAGGTGTACCATGACATCAAAAAATGCAGGTGGAAATATTCTTTCAAGTTTGCAAAGGATTACGACAATATCCTTCTCCAGTCGTTTACTAACCACTACATTCAAAGATTTTGAACACAAATTCTTAAAGAATATCCCCAACTCAATCAGCGCATGGAATAGGTTGGGAATTTGGGTCTAAGTTTAGGTTAGGTGAATGGATTTAAGAATAGGTGGAGGTTTAGTTTAGGTGATTTGAGTTTAGGATTAGGTTTAGGTGTTTGTTGAGAATTTCGGGTTCGGGATCGGGTTTAGGGTTAGGTTTTCGTGTTTGGGTCTAGGTTTAGGTTAGGTGAATGGATTTAGGAATAGGTGTAGGTTTAGTTCTGGTGATTTGAGTTTAGGATTAGGTTTTGGCATAGGTTGAGAATTTCGGGTTCGGGATCGAGTTTTGGGTTATGTTTTCGTGTTTGGGTCTAGCTTTAGGTTAGTTGAATGGATTTACGAATAGGTGTAGGTTTAGTTTAGGTGATTTGAGTTTAGGATTAGGTTTAGGCATAGGTTGAGAATTTCAGGTTCGGGATCGGGTTTTGGGTTATGTTTTCGTGTTTGGGTCTAAGTTTAGATTAGGTGAATGGATTTAGGAATAGGTGTAGGTTTAGTTCTGGTGATTTGAGTTTAGGATTAGGTTTAGGCATAGGTTGAGAATTTCGGGTTCAGGATCGGGTTTTGGGTTATGTTTTCGTGTTTGGGTCTAGCTTTAGGTTAGGTGAATGGATTTAGGAATAGGTGTAGGTTTAGTTTAGGTGATTTGAGTTTAGGATTAGGTTTAGGCATAGGTTGAGAATTTCGGGTTCGGGATGGGGTTTTGGGTTATGTTTTCGTGTTTGGGTCTAAGTTTAGGTTAGGTGAATGGATTTAGGAATAGGTGTTGGTTTAGTTTAGGTGATTTAAGTTTAGGATTAGGTTTAGGCATAGGTTGAGAATTTCGGGTTCGGGAACGGGTTTTGGGTTATGTTTTCGTGTTTGGGTCTAGGTTTAGGTTAGGTGAATGGATTTAGGAATAGGTGTAGGTTTAGTTTAGGTGATTTGAGTTTAGGATTAGGTTTAGGCATAGGTAGAGAATTTCAGGTTCGGGATCGGGTTTAGGTTTAGGTTTTCGTGTTTGGGTCTAGGTTTAGGTTAGGTGAATGGATTTAGGAATAGGTGTAGGTTTAGTGTTCGCTTCCCCAAATGTAGGGTTGCGATGTAGTAATAATCTCGGTAAGACCGAGGTCGATCCACAAAGAAAGAGGTAAACAATTCCAACTAATCTAATAACTAAACTTTAAGAAGTTCAGGAAGATAGTTTTTCACATCAAATAGAAAAATCTGAAATTAAGAAAAACTAGAGCATCAAGGATCCATTTGTAGTTGTCCAATGCTAATCCATTCATCCAAGTACAACACAATTAGAATAAGTCCTATCTCTCATCTAATTGGAAGATATAACATTCAAGCAAAAACAGTCCCACTTAAATCTGGAAATCAGATTTCTAGTTTTAATGAAGCACATAGAACTTGAACTTATAGCCTTCGGAGTAACAGCCATGCCTATGAACTATGGCATGTTCAAGGGTTACTACAATTCGAATTCAAACAAAATCATGGTAATCTCAGAGAATTGCAAGGAACTCATGTCCGGAGCACACAAACTCTCACAAAACTTTTAAAAAACCAAACTTTATTCAAGCTAGAACTTCAAAATCCAAAATTAAGAAAAAGGGTACTTGAAATAAAAGAATTAAAGCATTGAAACCAACTACAAATTTCATCTCTAGCTCTAGCTAAGAGGTTAGCTAGAAGAAAACATTAAAAACTAAAAACTAGAACTAGAAGAAGAAGAAAACTAGTTGTAGGAGGCTAGGAAGCCTCCTAGGTCTTGATCTCTTTGCTCCCCACATTGCTAGATGCCCTAGGAAGAGAGTGGAGGTGGCCTTTTATAAGTTGGAGCAGAAGATTCCAGATTGCGCAAGAAATCACGCAATTGCGCAGAGAAAATCGGAGCTTCACAGACAAGCTCTGTTACGCTAACGACCGGTCGCACGACCAGTCGCACGACCGGTCTCAAAACCTTAAAAACAGTCTAGTGAGTTTTGTGTTTCTAGACTACCCTTGACCTGTCTGGCGACCGGTCCGGCGACCGGTCTAGCGATCGGTCTAAGAAGAAGAAATAGTCCAAAAATTACACTGTAGACCTGTCTTGCGACCGGTCTACAGACAGGTCTAAGGCAAAAATTTCAGATTCTCTTCTTTTTCTCTTCTCTTTCTTTCTTGCTTCTTTCTTCCACCTTTTGGCACTTGTTCTATTGATCCTCAATGCATACAAAGTGACTCTTTTAACCATGAATTGGTGACATCTCCCTCTCATTCCTACAATCACAAAAAACATGTATTAGATTAGTCTTTAAAAATGAAAACCATGCATATAATGTGATGTAATGGGTTGACAAATGTATAAATTGGAGGCTCAACACACCCCCCAACCAGCTTTTTAATAGTCCCGAGCAAAACATGCGTGAATAAGTTTAAACCTTCAAAACTAACTCTCCTTCAGAAACCATGTTTCTATCCACTCCAAGACATACAAGTATAAAATTTGGAGAAATTAGGTGATAGAAGTTGAAACCTTAAACTCTCAAAGCATACTAAGTGTCTACATGAAATTCCTGCTGATTGATTGATAAATAGAAGAACTCAAACAACTTCAACCTAGTGTGCATAGTGAAAGTTCATATCATGAGTTTCTGGGATTGTATTCTTCATAGATCAACTAAACAGTAGATCTTAAGGTGCACAGAGTAACAACAAGCCTATGACAGGAATTTGTCTTACCGTCCTTCCGAGGGCTTTCACACTACGTCCCATTTCCGGCTTTGGTTACGAGTAGACCATCCCCCGGTTGGTAATCGGTAGCCCTTTTCGGAATTTTCCACCGTTTTTCCATCATTCCCAATTTCATCTTTTCTTTTCCTTTTTCTTTTAAATTAGATAGGATTTTTAAAAATCCATATCTTTCATTATTTTCCCATGGACAAGGATGGACAAAGTACCCCGGCTTGGTTTCTCAACACCTTTAAATCACGTCTAGCTAATCCACAATTCGTATAATCCTTTCAACTCATGAAAATCGTGTAATGTGAACTTGGTGTAAAGAGTGTTCAAATTTTCTATCAATCACAACAATAGGGGAACTAACATATAAAACCATTATGTTAGGAGAAGTTTAAGACTTACAACCTCACACACTTCGTATCTCCTCTTCTTATACTCATATCATCTTGAATGCATAGAAATAAGGTTTTCCAAAAGAGTTTTGAAATTTTAGAAAATTCGAAAAAAATTTGCACATATGATGCTCGAAATGTTGCAATATGCTAGATGAAGAATCTTATCTCAGGAATCTCACCCTCCAACCAAAATCTTACATTGTCCTCAATGTAACAAGATATGCAATAAGCATGACATGAGAGCAATAAAATAAAACAAAGGAGAGTGAGAACGAGAGTACCTGGGGTAGCAAGTTGATCAATTCTAGCATCTTCCATTGTCTTGATTAGACTTATTCAATCCTAATTTCAGAAAAATAAATCCTAACCTACCTACCTACCTTTGATTAGTCCGATCGACTACATGATCAAATTTGAACAGGATCTTCATGAATTTCAATAAATTTCTCATGAAGACCATCCAAAGTCCTGCTCGACTAGTAGACATGGGTGCTTCTTATCAATGAAGTCCAATTGTATTGTGCACCACATGCATAAAAGGAGGAGATAAGAGCAGTAAAAAGATATCTCCTCAAATTCTGATATGGGTTATGATCAATTAAAAATGGGTCCTCCCAATTAGAATTTTCAATGGGCTGAAGGACCCATGATGGTGGAGAGACATTCATCGTGTATTCTTCAGTTAGAGTTGTCTCCTCTACAATTTCAGAATTATATGGTGCTTCCACAAACAATGGTAAAGAGTGTAAAACAGTGGAATGGTGTTCTTCATGCACCGACACCGTGTCTAACCAAATATCCAACTCCTTAATCATCTCATCATCAAGATTATAAGATTGGGCCAAGCATTCCTCTAGGAAATCGAGATAGTCGGATGAAGGGTCCTCATCCTCCCTTAATGAATGAAGAAATTATGTTTCAATGGTAAGGAATTCCTCCTCTATAAAGAGGAGGTCTTTTAAGAAAAAAAATTTCAGATTTAGGGGTAAGCACATCATCTAACATTAGTTGATTTTTTAAAATTTCAGATTGTGCCACCTCATCATCCAAAGGAAAAGAATTTTCAATCAAAGGGAGGTCTACCACAATAGAATTTGGCATCTGTTGTTTATGGAAGGACTCAAAAAGATCGACTTCAGCCATCTCTCTAGCATGCATATCCTCTAGAGACTCATAATCATTATGCCCATTGGAAAAAGAAACCATAGGTTCATAAGCATTCACCAACCCCTCATTGTAGGCAACCCCACTACCACTTTCAAATTTTATGGATTCCTCGGGTTCGTCATCCGTCATTGAAATCTCTTGGTCATTAAGTTCAAAGCATCTAAAAGAGATAGTGGACTCACCATAATTGATGATGACATTGGGATCATCAAAATCAATCTCCTCTAAAAGTCTATTCATTAAATCTGAAGAAGGTGGGACTTGGGTAGCCCCATCCTCCTCATTAAAGGGGATTGATTCGATGTCCCCAATTTCGGGCTCAACGGCTTCATAAGATGGTGAGGAAGCTTGATTTAATTGTTCATCCACATACTCATTCCATATTTCCTCAAGCATTTTTATATACTTATCATCAAAAGAGGAAGACATTTTAGGGTGATTGTTAATAACCATGGTCGGTTCCTCCCTTGAACAAGGAGAATGGCGATTTTCACTATTAAGACCGTACGCATTTTAGGATGAAAAGTTATATGATGGTTGATAGGCATATCCATACAAGTAATCACGCATTGTTTTAACCGGTTGGCTACTATTCAACTGTTCCTTTTGTTGTTGCACACCTCCTACCATACTCAGTGGAATACTCATGTTATTTTCAATTAGGTAATCACGTAATGTTTTCCCCGAATGATCATGATTCAATTTTGCTTCTTTCCGGTATTCCCCCATCGTCTTACGTTGTGTCTCAATATGTGTATTATTTTCATTAATATAATCACGCATCGTCTTACGTGGGGGTAGTGGAGGTTCTTTGAATCTCAGAAAAATATTCATGCTTGGAGGGATCCCGATCACAATGAGTTTGGGTCCCCAATCCGACGTCTCATCCTCCAAAAGGTACTTATACACACCATTCGTCCAATCATACATGATGAAATTTTAAAGAATTGGAAAACTACCCTAATCTAGAAAAAAGAACAAAAAGAAGGGAGATGGGGAGATGTTACCCAATAGAGTGAGATCTATGTCAGCAATAATGTCCTACAAAATCAAACAAAAAAATTATTAGTAATCTAAAAAAAAAAATCAGAAAATCTACTTCTATAAAAATTGAAAATCCTAACTAAAACTACTCTATAGCTACTAGAAGAATTAGAACCGATTAACCTTTTCCCCGGCAACGGCGCCAAAGTAGGGTTGCGATGTAGTAATAATCTCGGTAAGACCGAGGTCGATCCACGGGAAAAGGTAAACAACTCCAACTAATCTAATAACTAGAATTTAAGAAGTTTAGGAAGATAGTTTTTCACGTCAAATAGAAAATTCTGAAATTAAGAAAAACTAGAGCATCAAGGATCCATTTGTAGTAGTCCAATGCCAATCCATTCATCCAAGTATAACACAATTAGAATTAAAGTCCTATGTCTCATCTAATTGGAAGATATAACATTCAAGCACAAACAGTCCCACTTAAATCTGGAAATCAAATTTCTAGTTATAATGAAGCACATAGAACTGGAACTTGTAGCCTTCGGAGTAACAGTCATGCCTATGGACTATGGCATGCTCAAGGGTTACTACAATTCGAATTCAAACAACCCAATCATGGTAATCTCAGAGAATTGCAAAGAACTCATGTCTGGAGCACACAAACTCTCACAAAACTTCTAAAAAGCCAAACTTTATTTAAACTAGAACTTCAAAATCCAAAATTAAGAAAAAGGGTACTTGAAATAAAAGAATTAAAGCATTGGAACCAACTACAAATTTCACCTCTAGCTCTAGCTAAGAGGTTAGCTAGAAAAAAATATTAAAAACTAAAAACTAGAACTAGAAGAAGAAGAAAACTAGTTGTAGGAGGCTAGGAAGCCTCCTAGGTCTTGATCTCTTTGCTCCCCACGTTGCTAGATGCCCTAGGAAGAGAGTGGAGGTGGCCTTTTATAAGTTGGAGCAGAAGATTCCAGATTGCGTAAGAAATTACGCAATTGCGTAGAGAAAATCGGAGCTTCACGGACAAGCTCTGTTACGCTAACGACCGGTCGCACGACCGGTCTCAAAACCTTAAAAACAGTTCAGTGAGTTTTGTGTTTCTGGACTACCCTCGACCTGTCTGGCGACCGGTATAAGAAGAAGAAATAGTTCAAAAATTACACTATAGACCTGTCTTGCGACCGGTCTACAGACAGGTCTAAGGCAAAAATTTCAGATTCTCTTCTTTTTCTCTTTTCTTTCTTTCTTGCTTCTTTCTTCCACCTTTTGACACTTGTTCTATTGATCCTCAATGCATACAAAGTGACTCTTCGAACCATAAATTGGTGACATCTCCCTCTCATTCCAACAATCACAAAACCATGTATTAGATTAGTCTTTAAACATGAAAACCACACATATAATGTGATGTAATGGGTTGGAAAATGTATAAATTGGAGGCTCAACATTTAGTTTAGGTAATTTGAGTTTAGGATTAGGTTTAGGTGTAGGTTGAGAATTTCAGGTTTGGGATCAGGTTTTGGGTTATGTTTTCGAGTTTTGGTCTAAGTTTAGGTTACGTGAATGGATTTAGGAATAAGTTTAGGTTTAGTTTAAGTGATTTGAGTTTAGGATTAGGTTTAGGTGTAGGTTGAGAATTTCAGGTTCGGGATCGGGTTTACGGTTAGGTTTTCATGTTTGGGTCTAAGTTTAGGTTAGGTGAATGGATTTAGGAATAGGTGTAGGTTTAATTTAGGTGATTTGAGTTTAGGATTAGGTTTAAGCATAGGTTGAGAATTTCAGGTTCAGGATCGGGTTTTGGGTTCTGTTTTCGAGTTTGGGTCTAAGTTTAGGTTAGGTGAATGGATTTAGGAATAGGTGTAGGTTTAGTTTAGGTGATTTGAGTTTACGATTAGGTTTAGGCATAGGTTGAGAATTTTGGGTTCGGGATCGGGTTTTGGGTTATGTTTTCGAGTTTGGGTCTAAGTTTAGGTTAGGTTAATGGATTTAGGAATAGGTGTAGATTTAGTTTAGGTGATTTGAGTTTAGGATTAGGTATAGGCATAGGTTGATAATTTTGGGTTCGGGATCTGGTTTAGGTTTAGGTTTTCGTGTTTGGGTCTAGGTTTAGGTTAGGTGAATGGATTTAGGAATAGGTGTAGGTTTAGTTTAGGTGATTTGAGTTTAGGATTAGGTTTAGTTGTAGGTTGAGAATTTCGGGTTCGGGATCCGGTTTAAGGTTAGGTTTTCGTGTTTGGGTCTAAGTTTAGGTTAGGTGAATGGATTTAGGAATAGGTGTAGGTTTAGTTTAGGTGATTTGAGTTTAGAATTTGGTTTAGGCATAGGTTGAGAATTTCGGGTTCGAGATCTGGTTTTGGGTTCTGTTTTCGAGTTTCGGTCTAAGTCTATGTTAGGTGAATGGATTTAGGAATAGGTGTAGGTTTAGTTTAGGTGATTTGAGTTTAGGATTAGGTTTAGGCACAGGTTGAGAATTTTGGGTTTGGGATCGGGTTTTGGGTTAGGTTTTCGAGTTTGGGTCTAAGTTTAGGTTAGGTGAATGGATTTAGGAATAGGTGCAGGTTTAGTTTAGGTGATTTGAGTTTAGGATTAGGTATAGGCATAGGTTGATAATTTTGGGTTCGGGATCGGGTTTAGGTTTAGGTTTTCGTGTTTGGGTCTAGGTTTAGGTTAGGTGAATAGATTTAGGAATAGGTGTAGGTTTAGTTTAGGTGATTTGAGTTTAGGATTAGGTTTAGGAGTCGGTTGAGAATTTCAGGTTCGGGATCGGGTTTTGGGTTTTGTTTTCGAGTTTGGGTCTAAGTTTAGGTTAGGTGAATGGATTTAGGAATAGGTGCAGGTTTAGTTTAGGTGATTTGATTTTAGGATTAGGTATAGGCATAGGTTGATAATTTTGGGTTCGGGATCGGGTTTAGGTTTAGGTTTTCGTGTTTGGGTCTAGGTTTAGGTTAGGTGAATAGATTTAGGAATAGGTGTAGGTTTAGTTTAGGTGATTTGAGTTTAGGATTAGGTTTAGGAGTCGGTTGAGAATTTCAGGTTCGGGATCGGGTTTTGGGTTTTGTTTTCGAGTTTGGGTCTAAGTTTAGGTTAGGTGAATGGATTTAGGAATAGGTGCAGGTTTAGTTTAGGTGATTTGAGTTTAGGATTAGGTATAGGCATAGGTTGATAATTTTGGGTTCGGGATCGAGTTTAGGTTTAGGTTTTCGTGTTTGGGTCTAGCTTTAGGTTAGGTGAATGGATTTAGGAATAGGTGTAGGTTTAGTTTAGGTGATTTGCGTTTAGGATTAGGTTTAGGTGTCGGTTCAGAATTTCAGGTTCGGGATCGGGTTTTGGGTTATGTTTTCGAGTTTGGGTCTAAGTTTAGGCTAGGTGAATGGATTTAGGAATAGGTGTAGGTTTAGTTTAGGTGATTTGAGTTTAGGATTAGGTTTAGGTGTAGGTTGAGAATTTCGGGTTCGGGATCGGGTTTACGGTTAGGTTTTCGTGTTTGGGTCTAAGTTTAGGTTAGGTGAAAGGATTTAGGAATAGGTGTAGGTTTAGTTTAGGTGATTTGAGTTTAGAATTTGGTTTAGCCATAGGTTGAGAATTTCGGGTTCGGGATCGGGTTTTGGGTTCTGTTTTCAAGTTTCGGTCTAAGTTTATGTTAGGTGAATGGATTTAGTAATAGGTGTAGGTTTAGTTTAGGTGATTTGAGTTTAGGATTAGGTTTAGGCACAGGTTGAGAATTTTGGGTTTGGGATCGGGTTTTGGGTTAGGTTTTCGAGTTTGGGTCTAAGTTTTGGTTAGGTGAATGGATTTAGGAATATGTGTAGGTTTAGTTTAGGTGATTTGAGTTTACGATTAGGTTTAGGCATAGGTTGAGAATTTTGGGTTTGGGATCAGGTTTTGGGTTATGTTTTCGAGTTTGGGTCTAAGTTTAGGTTAGGTTAATGGATTTAGGAATAGGTGTAGATTTAGGTTAGGTGATTTGAGTTTAGGATTAGGTATAGGCATCGGTTGATAATTTCGGGTTCGGGATCGTGTTTAGGTTTAGGTTTTCGTGTTTGGGTCTAGGTTTAGGTTAGGTGAATGGATTTAGGAATAGGTGTAGGTTTAGTTTAGGTGATTTGAGTTTAGGATTAGGTTTAGGTGTCGGTTGAGAATTTTGGGTTCGGGATCGGGTTTTGGGTTATGTTTTCGAGTTTGGGTCTAAGTTTAGGTTAGGTGAATGGATTTAGGAATAGGTGTAGGTTTAGTTTAGGTGATTTGAGTTTAGGATTAGGTTTAGGTGTAGGTTGAGAATTTCGGGTTCAGGATCGGGTTTACGGTTAGGTTTTCGTGTTTGGGTCTAAGTTTAGGTTAGGTGAATGGATTTAGGAATAGGTGTAGGTTTAGTTTAGGTGATTTGAGTTTAGAATTTGGTTTAGGCATAGGTTGAGAATTTCGGGTTCAGGATCGGGTTTTGGGTTCTGTTTTTGAGTTTCGGTCTAAGTTTATGTTAGGTGAATGCATTTAGGAATAGGTGTAGGTTTTGTTTAGGTGATTTGAGTTTAGGATTAGGTTTAGGCACAGGTTGAGAATTTTGGGTTTGGGATCAGGTTTTGGGTTATGTTTTCGAGTTTGGGTCTAAGTTTAGGTTAGGTTAATGGATTTAGGAATAGGTGTAGGTTTTGTTTAGGTGATTTGAGTTTAGGATTAGGTTTAGGCATAGGTTGAGAATTTCGGGTTCGGGATCGGGTTTTAGGTTATGTTTTCGAGTTTGGGTCTAAGTTTAGGTTAGGTGAATGGATTTAGGAATAGGTGTAGGTTTAGTTTAGGTGATTTGAGTTTAGGTTTTGGTTTAGGTGTAGGTTGAGAATTTCGGTTTTGGGATTGGGTTTAGGGTTAGGTTTTCGTGTTTAGGTCTAGGTTTAGGTTAGGTGAATGGATTTAGGAATATGTGTAGGTTTAGTTTATGTGATTTGAGTTTAGGATTAGGTTTAGGTGTAGGTTGAGAATTTTGGGTTCGGGATCGGGTTTTGGGTTATGTTTTTTAGTTTGGGTCTAAGTTTAGGTTAGGTGAATGGATTTAGGAATAGATGTAGGTTTAGTTTAGGTGATTTAAGTTTTGGATTAGGTTTAGGTGTAGGTTGAGAATTTCAGGTTTGGGATCGGGTTTAGGGTTAGGTTTTCGTGTTTGGGTCTAAGTTTAGGTTAGGTGAATGGATTTAAGAATAGGTGTAGGTTTAGTTTAGTTGATTTGATTTTAGGATTAGGTTTAGGCATAGGTTGAGAATTTCGGGTTCGGGATCGGGTTTAGGGTTATGTTTTCGTATTTGGGTCTAAGTTTAGGTTAGGTGAATGGATTTAGGAATAGGTGTAGGTTTAGTTTAGATGATTTAAGTTTAGGATTAGATTTAGGCATAGGTTTAGAGTTTCAGGTTCGGGATGGGGTTTAGGGTTAGGTTTTCGTGTTTGGGTCTAAGTTTAGGTTAGGTGAATGGATTTAGGAATAGGTGTTAGGTTTAGTTTAGGTGATTTGAGATTAGGATTAGGTTTAGGCATAGGTTTAGAGTTTCGAGTTCGAGATCGAGTTTAGGGTTAAGTTTTCGAGTTTGGGTCTAAGTTTAGAGTTAGGTGAATTGAGTTTAGGTTTAGGATTAGCCGTAGCTTATAGGTTTTAGTTTTAGGTTTATGGTTTCGGGTTTAGGGTGTAGGTCTTGGAGACTTAACCAACTCACGGATAGCTCCGACGCACATCCGGGTCTGCTCCACACAAAGCGGGCCTGTCCAAATAGCTAGGCCACCCATATTGCTGTCCATAGGAAATGGACAGCTTCATCATGGTCATAACAGCGGTTCCCACCTTCTAGGGATCCCCGCTCAACGTTCGGATAGCTCCGACGCACATCCGTGTCTGCTCCATCAATTTCGAGCTAATACATAAACACGGGCCTGTCCAAATGGCCAGGCCACCCATATTGCTGTCCATAGGAAATTGACAGCTTCAACATGGTCATAACAGCGGTTCCCACCTTCCAGGGACCCCCGCTCAACACCCGGATAGCTCCGACGCACATCTGGGTCTGCTCCATTAATTTCAAGCTAATACATAAACACGGGCCTGTCCAAATGGTCAGGCCACCCATATTGTTGTCCATAGGAAATGGACAGCTTCAACATGGTCATAACAGCGGTTCCCACCTTCTAGGAACCCCCGTTCAACACCCGGATAGCTCCTACGCACATCCGGGTCTCACTACAAGAAAACGGTGTTTTACCGACGAAAGTATTACCGACGAAATTGTTTTCGTCGGTAAAAAGCCATTTCCCCAACGAAATGAGGTATTCGTCGGTAAAATACATACCAGCACACCCTTTTACCGACGAAATCATGATTTCGTTGGTAAAAAGTTTATTACCGACGAAATTACCCGTCGCTAAAGAAAAAAGTAAGAAATTTAGCTTTTACCGACGAACATTTTCGTCGGTATAAGTCTTTTTTTGGCTACGATTATTGCCTGTCGGTAATAATGTGTGGTATCTGCGTAAGGTAAGGAAGATGACTTTTGCCGACGAAATTTTTCGTCGGTAAAAGTCATTTTTACCGACGAAAATGTTCGTCGGTAATAATATTGATGTTTCCCGCCCAAGTGAAAAAGAGGACTTTTACCGACGAAAACTATGCTTATACCGACGAAAATTTTCGTCGGTAAAAGTCTTTTATTTCACTTACCCGATCGGCCTCCCTCATTTCTCTCCTCTCTCTCACTCTCGCTCTGTTCTCTCTCCTCTCTCTCTCGCGCGCACTTCCGGCCGGCCCACCCATCTCGGCTCTCCCTCATCTCCGACCGCCGGCCGTCGACGTCACCGGCGGCCCACCGCCTCAGCCGACCACCCCCCCCCCCCCAGCCGACCAGTGTCGCCGGTCGCCCCTCGCCTCCACCGACCTCCGTGCGCCGCCGCCTCCTCCGGTAAGCCTCTCCCCCTTTCTTCTTGCTCCATTTCCCCTCGCTCCCTCTCTCCTCGTTGTTGATTGTGGGGCCCACTCCCAAAATCCAATGCATGTGGGTCCCACCATCGCTGTCCGTCCAATGCATGTTGGTGGGTCCCACCGTCGCTTTCTATTTGCATGTGGGTCCCACCGTCGCTTTCCATAGTGCATTGCATGTGGGGTCCACCTTAGCTGTCTACAATTTGGTGGGGCCCACTGATTTATTAAATCCCTAATTAGGGATTTCGAAATTAAAATTCCCTAGGGATTTAAAAATTTAAAATCCAAAATTTTGTTTTACAAATTAAAAAAAATGAAATACGTAATTGTGGGGCCCACCGTTGCTGTCCACTGGCTGTGGGGCCCATGTCGCTGTCCACTGGCTGTGGGGCCCACGGTCGCTGTCCACTGCCTGTGGGGCCCACGTCGCTGTCCAGTGCCTGTGGGGCCCACCGTCGCTGTCCACTGGCTGTGGGGCCCCCGAAGATGGGAACCGCTGGTGCCAAAAAATGAAGCATATCAAAATCTAAAGTGGACCACAGCACAAGTGTGAACTGAATGTCTATCATTGAAAAATTCTTAGAGGACACAGAAGTTTTGGATCAAGCTGATATTTGTGTTTTCCCTTCATCCATATCCATGTGATCTTATGAACAGGTTGGATGACAAATAATGATCACTGTAGGTCTTGGGAATGGTGGAAATCATTATTCCCACGATTTCCCATGGCATGGTCCACTTGAGATTTGGATATGCTTAAATTTTGGGCTCAACCACTAAAATGAGCTGAAAAAACATAAGGACGGAATAGATAAATCACATACATTCTAGGTGGGCCCAACTGAATTTACTCTACATGATAAGAGCGTGCAGAGTTACTCTACACGCAATCTGATTCCCATGGTGGGCCCCATACATACTTATTTGTTGAGAAAGTAGCAGTCATTAGGTATATATTTGATTAGACTTGATTCATGGTGTTGATGATTCTGTCATTTTATGTGCTTGTGTATCTGGAATTGATGGAGCAAACCCGGGATGTGCGTTGGAGCTACTCGTGGTTGATTTATGTGGATGTATGTTGTGGATGTATTTGGCTTATTATTAATAGTTATTTTTTGTCCACAAATGGTAGTATAATAGAATCAGTTAGCCCATTTAGAGATTTCTATATTGCCGAGCATAGATAAAGTGTGTTTTGGAGGTATAGAAATCTGCCAAATTGTCCTGTTGGACAGTCCAAGGTTGGATAGATTGGAATGTTATCGTTGTTTGTCATTTACATGCTCTGTCATTAGTTTCGTGCGGTAACTCTCCTATTCTCTCTGGATATGTTTCTTATGTTTAATTCCATTGTCAATTTAATCCACACAATGTGTGGATAGCTGACGTGGAAATTAAATGTAAGATAAATATATCTGGAGAGATAGGGGGAGATGCTGTCGAAATTCAGGCTTGGGCATTTAAATGGAAATAATGATAGCATTTCAATCTATCCATCCTTGGATGGGCGACTGATTTTATTATATTATCATTTAGTGGCAAATTAGATGACGAACATGATACTTGTGATTAAGAGTAGTTGATTGATATTGATGTTGAGCGGGGGTCCCTGGAAGGTGGGAACCACGGTTTAGACCATGATGATGAAGCTGTCCATTTCCTATGGACAGCAATATGGGTGGCCTGGCCATTTGGACAGGCCCGTGTTTATGTATTAGCTCGAAAT
>PVNU02002162.1:0-25606 GCA_003013855.2 Liriodendron chinense
CAGGCCGGGGTACTTTGTCCATCCTTGTCCATGGGAAAATAATGAAGATATGGATTTCTAAAAATCCTATCTAATTTAAAAAGAAAAAGGAAAAGGAAGGATGAAATTGGGAATGTAGAAAAACGGTGGAAAATTCCGATTAGGGCTACCTACTACCAACCGGGGGATGGTCTACCCGTAACCAAAGCCGGAAATGGGACGTAGTGTGAAAGTCGTCGGAAGGACGGTAAGGCAAATTCCTGTCATTGGCTTGATGTGGCTCTATGTACCTTGAGTTCTATAGTCTAGTTGATCTATGAAGAAGATAATCCTAGAAACTCGTGGAATGAATTTTCACTACCCACACTAGGATGAATTTGTTCAATTCCCTCTATTTATCAACCAATCAGTGGGAATCTCATATGAATGCCTATTATGTCTTGAGGATTTACGGTTCCAACCTTTGACGCCTAATCTTTCTGAATCTTACATTTATGAACCTTGGAATGAATAGAAGGATGGTTTCTGAAAGAGAGTTGAATCTGAAGAATGAGATTAGCTTCACGCATGTTTTGCTCGGGACTAGCAAAATGCTGGTTGGGGGGTGTGTTGAGCTCTTAATTGTGTATATTCTAACCCCAATTCATCACTCATTGTGCAAGGTTTGTATGGTTTGTAAGCTAATTCAATGCATGTTTTGTGACTACAGGATTGAGGGTAGACTCTACTCAATTGAAGACATAAAGAGCTCACTCGGGATCATTCTGATGAAGAATGTTTGAGGACCAAAGAAGAAAAGAAAGAAAGAACTAAAGAAGAGAAGAAAGCAGATGAAAGAAAGGAAAAAAATAAGAAGAAAATGAAGCTGACCGGTCGTGACCGGTCGGCCAAGGAATCCAGACCGGTCAGCCATGTATGTTGGGCACTACTGAAGAGGACCGACCGGTCATGACCGGTCGGTCATTGTTGCTGGAAAAGTGTTGAAGGCGTCCCACCGGTCATGACCGGTCGGACATGCTTGCTGGACCAAGGATGAATAGGCCCGACCGGTCATGACCGGTCGGAGATGCTTGCTGGAGTGTTTTCACTTGAGGCCGACAGGTCTTGACCGGTCGGCCATGCGTACTGAGTTAGAACTTTCTAATTTCTTCCCGAAATTCTCTACGCTGCGTAAGTGTTACGCAAATTTCCGATTCTTCCAACATTGTGGAGCCTCCAGACTATAAGAGGACACCTAGGGATCGTTCCTAGGGCATCCTAGAGGGGTTCAAGCGAGGTTGGAGGCTGTGGAAGTGAAGATTGGAGTTTCACAACTCCTTTTGGTTTGCTTTGCTGTTTTCATGCTTTTTGTAGTTGTTTCATGTTTCCTTGGATCATGAGCAGCTAAACCTCTTAGCTAGGGCTAAGAGGTGAAGCTTGTAGAGAATCCAAGATGTTTTAATTCGTAGTTAAGTGGTTTTAGTTTGGAATTCATGATTATGAACTAAGGTTTGAAGTTTATACAAGTTTTTAAGTAATTTTTCTTAGTCTTGTGATGACTCATGGATGTTTAGATGAATTACTTAACTTCTTAATTTGTTTGCAAACGGTATAGACCTGTATGATCCGAGGAATCGGAGTGCGCTCTAGTACTAAGCTCTTCATAAAGGGACTTCAGGCCAAAGTTCTATTTTAGTTGATTTTCTGGAATATGTAAGGACTGTGCTGGTGATTTGAATCTAGTTCAAATCCTAATCTAACCTTGTCTTGTGAGAGGACTTGGGGATGGTTATGATTGAGAACTGGACCTATAGGAAAGGGGAATGACCTATGCAATTGAGCATGCTCAGCTCAGCCTAGATTGAGTGAATCTTATGCATAGAACTTACATATTACAGATTGTTTGGTTTAACAGTTTTATCATCCGACTGGATGGACAGGAATGTCGATTCTAGTTGAAGAGAATAAGAAACCACAGCGGATTGAACATCAAGGATTGCTACAAGTGGATCCTTGATACCCTAGTGCCCTCTTACAATTAATTACTTTCAATTTAATTTAGCTTTTGTTACTCACATCAACTTCATACAACAATCTGATTAGTAGACTTCAATAGACACTTGTGGATGAATTTGTGAGATCCTACATAGTCCCTGTGGATCGACCTCGGTCTTACCGAGTTTATTACTACATCGCAACCCTACACTTGGGGAAGCGAACAATCACAACCCCAACTATATGGCTAAGGTTTGGGTGATCTTTTGGGACACCTAGGGCCAATCTATGATGACTAAAGGTTTCCTAATATGGTCGAGGTCATCAAAGAGGTTAAGGGTTAGGTTTTGGTTAAGGTTAAGGCACACCAAGGCATCACTTTTACCTATATCTTCTTCCTTCATGCAGTAGGGCCACTTGAGTCTTTGGTCTTTGTCTTCATTAAGCTCAACCGACACTAGACTCACTAACCTAAGTGATTGACAAACAAGGTGCACTAGTATGCCATAAAAAAGTGCACTAACAGAATATGATCTTCCGATGATCAAGCCATGACGGTGAGGATCACGAGACAGTGGCAGATGTATTTCGATGGAGCCTCCAGAGTTACAGGATTAGGGGCAGGTGTGATCTTCATCTGTCATCAAGGTGACTTATTGCCTTACTCATTCACAATAGTGCCATCGTGCACAAACAACGAGGTAGAATATCAAGCCCTCATCGTTGGATTACAGTTGTCACGAGACATGCAAATCCAATCACTACAAGTCTATGATGATTCTTGGTTAGTTGTGGGACAGTTTACGACGGAATATGAAGTCTGCGAGCCAGAGCTATCACCTATTTGCCATCAGGCCCGAGCCCTGTTCAATTATTTCTGGGACAGTATAGTGTCGCACGTCCCTAGAGCTGAAAATTCTCAAGCAGATGTATTGGCTAACCTGGCCGCGGCTCTCGCGCACCCAGGGGACAGTCCACTTCAAGTTACCATAGAAGAAAGGAGGATATTGTCGTCCCTCACAATGGCCGAGAATGTCACGAGCGCAAGCCCTGTTCATTGCTTTGAGATCACAAAAGAAGAAGATTTGCGAAGGCCATTCGCAGATTACTTGAAATACGGGTTCTTACCCGAGGATCCGCAAATGCACACTCAAGTCAGAAGGCGAACCAGCTCGTTCGTCCTCTTAGAAGAGGTACTGTATCGACGCTCCAACGATGGAACACTATCAAGATGCCTGGCCTGAGAAGAAGTTCATGATATGCTGAGAGAGGCGCACGGAGGAGAATGTGGTGCTCACCAAGGCGGCTGAAACCTGCATCATCGAGTGCGGCACATGGGCTATTATTGGCCCACCATGGTGAAAGAAGCGATGGACTATGTCAGAAAATGCATCAGCGTCAGATACATGCCAACATTATACATGTACCTCCAGAAGAATTGCATCAGTCAGTGATGTCTTGACCTTTCGCAGCTTGGGGCATGGATATGATAGGCCCCATTAGCCCCTCCTCGTCTCAAGGGCGCCAGTACATACTGGCAACAACAGATTACTTCTCTAAGTGGGCTGAGGCTGTGGCCTTGAAGAACGTGAAAGCTAAACAAGTGGAGAGTTTCATCCGGAACGTCATCATTCACAGACATGGTATTCCCAATCGGATCGTCATGGATAATGGCACACCCTTTCGAAATGCCATGATCGACAAGCTATTTACCAAGCTCAAGATCAAGCATTGCTACTTGACACCCTATTATCTTCCTACAAACGGGCTTGCTGAGGCATTCAACAAAACCATCGTGAAGATTTTGAAGAAAACGGTGGCAGAAAATAAGAATGATTGGGACAAACGGTTGTCCAAAGCGCTCTATGCATATCATACTACACACCGCACAGCAACGCGGGCTACTCCCTATTCACTAGTATACGGCACAGTGGCCATCGTCCCAATGGAAGTTCAGGTCGAGTCCCTACGAGTAGTACTTCGGAACTCCTTGACAGATGAACGTAATGCCGAGCTCAGGATGGTCGAGCTCGATGCCTTGGACGAGAAGAGGCTCGCGGCACATCAACGGCTAGAGATGTACCAGAAGCATATCTCAACAGCGTATGACAGTGAGTCAGGGGTAAATCCTTCAAGAAGGGTGACTTGGTACTCGTAATGAAGCGACCGACGGCCGCGCACACTACAAAGAGCAAGTTGAAGTGGGACCCAATATGCATCATAAAAGAAGTCTACTCCAACGGGGCCTACCGTTTAGTGAATTTTGATGGTGGGGGAGATGGTTTTGCAATTAATGTCCAGTTTCTGAAGAAATATTACCCCTAACAGTTAACCTGTTACTTCCTTTTACATAAATATGAGAAATGTAAAATCCCCAAGAGAGGGAATGTAATAAGTAAGGATAGAAATGGAGAATGAAATGAAGTAGAATACAGTAGATAAGCTTGTAGTTACAAAAGCTAATCAGTTACTACGTATTCCTGCAGGTCTTCCTTGCCCTTGTGTTCGCTTCCCCAAGTGTAGGGTTGCGATGTAGTAATAATCTCGATAAGACGGAGGTCGATCCACAGGGACTTATGTAGGAATTCACAAAACACTTCCAATGGTTTCTACTAAAGAGCTTAACTAAACAGATTTTAGTAGATTGATGTAGATAGATGCTATTGAACTAAACTGAAGGTAATCAATTAAAAAGTCACTAGGGGTTCAAGGATCCACTTGTAGCAATCCTTGATGCTCAATTCACTGTGGTTTCTCAAATTCTCAACTAGAATCGAAATTAAGTTCTATATAGCTGGATGATAGAGCAGTTAAACCAAACAATCTGTCATATGTGTGAATCATGTACATGATTCTCTTAATACAAACTAAGACTTGAGCACACTCAATTGCATAGGTCAGTCCAAATTCCAATAGGTTAAGATCACAATCATAACCATCATTAAATCCTGTCACAAGATAAAACTAGATCATGATTTGAACTTGATCCAAATCTCATACATAATCTCACATAATCCAGAATTTCCAGAAAAATAGAACTTTTGGTAAGAAGCTCCCACATGAAGATCATAGATCTAGAGCGTATTGAATCCAATTCCTTGGATCATAAAGGTCTAGATTAGCTCAAAACAATTAAGAACTCAAGCAATTCTTCTAAACATCCATGAGCCATCATAAGATTAAGAAAAACTACTTAGAACTTTATTTAAACTTCAAACCATTGTTCTTCACTAATAATTCAACTTGAAACCAAATCAATGAATTGAAACATCTTAGATTCAATACAAGCTTCACCTCTTAGCCCTAGCTAAGAGGTTTAGCCGTTCATGATCCAAGGAAATATGAAACAAACTAAACAAAACATAAAACTAAAAGAACAAACTAGGAGGAGTTGTAGAACTCCGAATCCGACTTCCACCATCTCCCACCATGCTCAATCACTTCTAGGATGCCTTAGGAAGGAACCCTAGGTCCCCTTTTATAGAATAATGTGGAAGGTTCCAGATTGCGCAAGAAATCTCGGACTGCGCAGAGAAAATTGGAGCTTGTGGAACACTCTCTGTTACGCAAACGACCGGTCGCACAACCGGTCTGAGCTCCTGGACGACTGGTCTCAAAAGTGCAAAAATCATCTAGAGACTTTTTGGTGATAGGAGGGTAGGTCTGCATAGTGGACGATTGGTCACACACTAGTCGGACCTGGTCTGGGATAGTCCAGCGTGCACATTGGCTTGAGGAATGCCCTGGCCGACCGGTCAAGACCGGTTGTGGCCCCTTGGCCGACCGGTCTCGACCGGTCAGACTGCCTTTTTCTTCTTTCTTTCCTTTCTCTCTTCTCTCTCCTTTCTTTCTTCTTTCTTTCCTTCTCTCTTCTCTCTCTTTCTTTCTTCTTTCTTTCCTTCTCTCTTCTCTCTCCTTTCTTTCTTCTTTCTTTGGCCCACCTTGGGTCTTCATCCAAGGCTCCTAAGTAAAGCTTTTTGGTCTCCAATTAGTGAATTTCACTCTCGTTCCTACAATCACAAAACATGCATTAGCTGGGCCTTTTAAACATGAAAACCATGCATATAATGTGATGTAATGGGCTATGCAATGTATAAATTTAAGGTTCAACACACCCCCCAACCAGCTTTTTGCTAGTCTCGAGCAAAACATGCGTGAAACAAGTTCAAACCTCCAAAACCCAACTCTCCTTCAGAAACTATGTTTCTATCCATTCCAAGACATGCAAGTATAAAATTCGAAAAAAATAGGTGATAGAAGTTGAAACCTTAAACTCTCAAAATATAATAAGTGTTTATATGAAATTCCCGCTGATTGATTGATAAATAGAAGAACTTGAACAAATTGAACCTAGTGTGCATAGTGAATGTTCATCTCATGAGTTTCTAGGATTATCTTCTTCATAGATCAACTAAACCATGAATATCAAGGTGTACAGAGTAACAACAAGCTAATGACAGGAATTTTGTCTTACCGTCCTTCCGATGGCTTTCACACTATGTCCTATTTCCGGCTTTGGTTATGGGTAGACCATCCCCCGGTTGGTAATAGGTAGCCCTTTTCGAAATTTTCCCCCATGTTTCCATCATTCCCAATTTCATCCTTCCTTTCCCTTCTTTTCTTTTAAATTAGATAGGATTTTTAGAAATCCGCATCTTTTGTTATTTTCCCATGGACAAGGATGGACAAAGTACCCTGTTGAGCTCATAATTGTGCATATTCTAACCCCAATTCATCACTCATTATGCATGATATACATGTTTAAAGGACCAACTTAATACATGATTTGTGATTGTAGGAACAAGATGGAGAGTTCACCATTTGAAAGCTAAGTGGAGCTCTTTATGAGCATTGAGGATCAATAGATGAAGTAATGAAGGAAGATCAAAGAAAGACAAGTAAGGAGAGAAGAGGGAAAGAAGAAAGAAAGAAAGAAATAGAGAGAAAAGAGGCTAGACCGGTCAGTTGACCGGTCGGACACTCATTTATTTGAAGAGAAGAAATGCTGGAGGATGGATTACCCAAGCCGACCGGTCATGACCGGTCGGCTATAGTTGCTGAACTGATCAAGGAGTGCAGCCCGACCGGTCAAGACCGGTCGGCCATTGCTGCTGTACCAAAAGAATTTATGGACTGTCCAGCCTGACCGGTCATGATCGGTCGGGCATAGCTGCTGGAGTGACTATATATTGAGGCCGATCGGTCATGACCGGTCGGCCAGCGTAAACAACCACTTTCTATTTCGAATTTCCGAAATCTTCTGCGCAATAGCGTAAGATTACGCAATTTCTGGCTCTTGCGAAAAGGACACCTCCAAGCTATAAAAAGACCTCTTCCCTTCATACCAGAGGAGGCTATGACGTGGGGATTGCTCAGGAGACGAATTCTACTTCAGATCTCTAGTTTTCTTCCTGTTTTAGTAGTTTTTCATGTTTTTAGAGGCTTTTAGTTCAAGGATGTTAGAGATGAACTAAAACCTCTTAGCTAGAGCTAAGAGGTGAAGCTTTTGATTCCTTTTTGATGGATTGATGCAACCTAGGTTTCCTTTTATGTTTTAATTGATGAATTTTAGTTTAATTTGAGTTTGAATGAAGTACTATTTTGGTTTTCACTTTGATCTCTTGATGACTCCGGGCTCATGTGATTCTTAGTAATTCCAGCATAGTATCTTAGCTTTTAAGCATTGTTTATGCTTGTGTAATGCATTGATCTACCATTGACTCCGGGCATGGTAGACGCTTTGATTGCCTTGTGTGCAATGGCCTGATTTTCATGTGGGAACTCATGCAACTGAAATTCTTATCTTTTGTGTATAATCTGGAATAGTTGTTTAGTGATTGATTTTGATTTAAATAGAGTTCAAATAATGAGTTGTAATCAGGTCTAGTGACAGGACTTGGTGAAGGCTATGGTTATGAATGTCAACTAGATTGAAAAGAGGCTTGGCCTATACAATTGAGTGTGCCCAAGGCCTGAGCTTGGAAGTGGGAATCAAATCAGTTAATAAGCACTTGTTTCAGATAACTGTGATTAACTGCTCTATATTCCGATCGGATAGAGATGGGAATCTGATTCCGATTGAGTTATATGAGACCTAGTTGTGTTGATGCATTGAAACGTATCAAGGGTGGATCCTTGGCACTCTAGTGACTTTTTAGATTGAATTTACCTTACCTATTCACTGTTTAAACCCAATCTCCTATTTTTCAGCTTTAGTTCTTAATAGGGTCTTAATTACTAGTTGTTTTAGTTAAATTCTGAAGGTACCCATACATAAATCTCTGTGGGAACGATACTCGGTCTTTCCGAATTATTACTACTTCGCAACCTTACACTTGGGGAGTGAACAAGTTTTTGGCGCCGCTGCCGGAACTTTCTATGCGGTATTTTTAGAATTTTCTGAAATAACTTTTAGTTGAAATTTTGTTAAGATAGGTTTAGGAATTGTTTTGCTTTCTAGAGTAGGTTTTCTTCCAAATACTAACTTACTTTGTTTTGATTTTTTTTGCAGGATTCTAACATAGGACTAATTCAGGGATTTTTAGGAAGTTGAAGAAGAAAAAGGCATCTTAAGTCACAAATCAGGTTCTATCATTCTAACCCTATTCTTCTTCTTCTCCTCCTCATTCCTATCATATTCATCTCTTGTAGAGTGGGTGGAGACTCCTTTTTTGATCTCTGAAAGGTTGGCCTTGTGCCACCTGGATTCCTATTGGTCGGCTCTGCCGCCTTGGATCACCTTGTGCTCAGAGATTTCTCTTCTCAACCTATTCCTCTTTCTTCTTTTTCTGTACTTTCTCTCAAAAGACTCAAAGAGTGGATGGGGAGTTCTTTGAACCCCTATTGACCAGGAGAAATCGGTCTCTATCCTTGCTTCTGGCTCAGCCATTGCAAGACACCTTGTGCTTAAGTTTTAGAGAGGAGTAAAGGAAGGAAGGAAGAATTCTTTTTCCTTTTTTCTTTTCGGTTTTGCATGCCACATTGGGCTAGGACTTATAATAATCGACTTGTAAGGGAAGGAGTAATTGTTGAAGGGATTGATAGAGAGCCTCGTGCTAGGAAACGTCAAAATTTTCCTGAAATTACTAGAGAGATGGCTGAAAATCAACCAAATCAAGGGGTTAATCAAAATCCAGCCCCAAACCTTACTGAATTGGATGAGAATGAAGTGGGGGATGTACCTCAACCTAGAACTTTACGTGACTATTTACAACCAGCTAGGACGAGTACTCCCTCTTGCATAATTTTCCCTCACAATGTGGGGAATATGGATTTTAAACTGGGGTTGATCCAACTTCTTCCTAGATTCCATGGACTCGACTCTGAGAGCGCATATCTACATATTAAGGAATTTGAAGAGGTTATTGCCACAATAAATTATGACAATGTGACCAAGGATACTATAAAACTTAAATTATTTCCTTTTTCCTTGAAAGAAAAGGCCAAATCATGGCTACATTCCTTAAGGCCGAGATCTATTGGGACATGGGCTGAGATGACTAGGGAGTTTCTTAAAAAATTCTTCCCTACTCATCGAACCAATGCATTAAGAAGGGCCATAATGAACTTCGCCCAAAAAGAAGAAGAAACCTTTTTCCAATGTTGGGAAAGGTACAATGAGCTATTAAACGCATGCCCACATCATGGCTATGAACGGTGGAGGTTGATTAGTTTCTTCTATGATGGATTAAACTCAGCCATGCGCCAATTTGTGGAGATGATGTGCAATGGTGAGTTCATGAACAAGGAAACGGAAGAAGCTTGGGATTATTTTGACATGTTGGCTGAAAATACACAATCATGGGATACATCTAAGCCAACAAGTTCAAAACAACCCCAAACCAAGGAAAAGGGAGAAATTTATGTCTTAGATGGCCAAGATGATCTAGGTTCTAGAGTGGCTAAACTCACACGAAAGGTCGAGGAGATGGAACTAAAGAAAGTGGATACAACCCAACAAAAGGGGGCTGTTGAAACTATTTGTGGTATTTGTGCTTCTAATGTGCATCAAACACCGGATTGTCCAACAATCTATGCGTTTCGAGAACTTTTATTTGAACAATCGAATGCCTTGAATAGTTATCAACGACCTTTTAGTACTCCAAATTTAAACACGAATAATTCTAGTTGGAGGAACAACCCAAACTTCAATTGGGCGAATGGAAACACGGCTAATCAAAATAATCCTCAAAGGGGGCCCCCAATGCAAATGGCCCCACCTCAAATGCCTTTAGAGAATACTTTGAAAGCATTCATGGAAGGTCAAGCTCAAATAAATCAATCCAACCATACGATAATGCTTGAGCTTAAAACTTCGGTAGAGGAAATCAAGGCTCGCTTAAACGTAAGGGAAGGGATGCTTCCAGCTCAACCCGTACCAAATCCAAAAATACAATGCGAAGTAAGCGTGCCTAGTTCTTCTAACCAATATATGGAACATGCTAAGGCCATCACCACTCTTAGAAGTGGTAAAATCATTGAAAAATCTGATCCGGTGAAGGTTTCACAGCCTAATGATCCGGTATCTTCCAAAGAGGATGATGGACCTAGCACCGCCATGAATGAAAAATTGAAAGAATATAGACCCGTTGCTCCATTCCCCCAACACTTGATTCCAGCCAAACCTCAAGATAAATATCAGGAATTTTTGGAGGTTCTCAAGCAAGTCAAAATTAACATCCCATTGTTGGATGCCATTAAACAAATACCGTCATATGCAAAATTTTTAAAAGACCTTTGCATGGTTAAAAGGAAAATACATGTGCAAAAGAAGGCATTTTTAACAGAGAATGTGAGTGCCATTATCAACCACGGGATGCCCAAAAGTACAAAGATCCCGGTTGTCCGACAATATCATGTGTAATTGGAGACTACCGGGTGAAACATGCTTTACTTGATCTAAGGGCAAGTGTAAACTTAATTCCCTTTTCGGTCTATGAACAATTGGGTTTAGGTGAGTTAAAACCCACCAAAACCACATTACAACTTGCTGACCGATCAATTCGTATTCCAAGAGGGGTAATTGAGGACGTACTTGTCCAAGTTGACAAAGTTTACTACCCGGTCGACTTTATTGTCTTGGACACGCGACCCACGGTTAATATTGGTCCTCAAATTCCTGTCATACTTCGCCGTCCATTCCTAGCTACGTCAAATGCTATCATAAATTGTAGGAGTGGGGTCATACAAATGTCTTTTGGCAATATGACGATTGAGTTGAATGCTTTCAATATTGACAACCAACATGAGGATGAGGATGAGGAGGTCCATGACATAAACATGATCAATTCTATCGTGGAAGATGAGTCCCTCTCACCTTTTTACTCCGGTCCCTTAGACGAAGAAGTGATTCACTCCCTTGATGAGAACGACGATATGATAAGGGATATGGTCACACTTTTTGAGTCGGTATCGGCATATGACACTAGCCAAGAGAAGGATGTGGAAACAACACCTTTTTATGCTGAGAAATCAATTCATATTTCCACATCTTTGTGGATCATGCATACCGAACTCCACCAACCCTGGGATGATCCTTACTTGCAATATCATTGCCCAGGAAAATCTGATTGGAGACATATTTTTTCTGCTAAATATGATGATGTCTCCTCCTATACATGTGGTGAAAACACTAAGGAACCCGCTGGAATTCCTTCTTGGGATTTTGAGTGGCTTATTTCGATCATTCACACACATGTTCATTGTAAAGCAGGATATTGGATGACGTTACTGCGAAACCTTTTGATCCATCTAATGATTCTGCTTGACTTTATGCTTTTGGATGAGTTGTTGGGATTAACCTCCTAGTCTGACGGAGGATGATTTGTTAGAATGCTTTCCCATTAGGATTTGCTTTGATAGTTGATTTAGTTGTGAAGTAATCCATCTCCAAAAGCTAATCTTGCCATATGCTTCAGGTGATATCTCTCTTTCTCACTCTCCTTTATTTTATGCCATTGCTCTCATGTCATACATATTGCATATCTTATTACATTGAGGACAATGCAAAGTTTTGGTTGGGGGGTGAGAGATTCCTTAGATGATGATTCTGCTAGCTTTTGTGACATGTCGAGCAAAGATGTAGAAATTTTTTTCGATTTTTCTGAAATTCGAAACTCTTTTGGAAGGCTTTGATTATATGCATTCGAGATAGCATAAGCATAAGAAGATGAGATACGAAGTGAGGGATGTTGCAAGCTTTGAATTTCTCTTAATACAATGGTTTTATATGTGAATTCACCTATTTTTTTATTGATAGAAAATTTGAACACCTTTTGCACCTAGTTCACATTACACGATTTTCATGAGTTGAAAGGATCATGTGATTTGTGGATTAGCTAGACTTTGATTTAAAGGTATTGAGAAACCAAGCCGGGGTATTTTGTCCATCCTTGTCCATGGGAAAATAACGGAAGATATGGATTTCTAAAAATCCTATCTAATTTAAAAGAAAAAGGAATGAAAGGATGAAATCGGGAAGGAAAGAAAAATGGTGGAAATTCCGATTAGGGCTACCTACTACCAACCGGGGGATGGTCTACCCGTAACCAAAGCCGAAAATGGGACGTAGTGTGAAAGTCGTCGGAAGGACGGTAAGGCAAATTCCTGTCATAGGCTTGTTGTTACTCTATATACCTTGAAATCGGAAGTTTAGTTGATTTATGAAGAGGATAATCCTGGAAACTCATGAGATGAACCTTCACTATGCACACTGGGTTGAATTTGTTCAAGTTTTGCTATTTATCAAGCAATCAGCGTGGATTTTATATAAACACTTATTATGTTCTGAGAGTTTAAGGTTGTAACCTTTATCACCTAATTTCTCTGATTCTTACGCTTATGTGTCTTAGAATATATAGAAGAATAGTTTCCAGAGGAGAGTTGGGCTTTGGAAAATGAAACTAGTTTCACGCATGTTTTGCTCGGGACTAGCAAAATGCTGGTTGGGGGGTGTGTTGAGCTCATAATTGTGCATATTCTAACCCCAATTCATCACTCATTATGCATGATATACATGTTTAAAGGACCAACTTAATACATGATTTGTGATTGTAGGAACAAGATGGAGAGTTCACCATTTGAAAGCTAAGTGGAGCTCTTTATGAGCATTGAGGATCAATAGATGAAGTAATGAAGGAAGATCAAAGAAAGACAAGTAAGGAGAGAAGAGGAAAGAAGAAAGAAAGAAAGAAATAGAGAGAAAAGAGGCTAGACCGGTCAGTTGACAGGTCGTCCAAGCAAGCCCGACCGGTGAAGACCGGTCGGACACTCATTTATTTGAAGAGAAGAAACGCTGGAGGATGGATTACCCAGGCCGACCGGTCATGACCGGTCGGCTATAGTTGCTGAACTGATCAAGGAGTGCAGCCCGACCGATCAAGACCGGTCGGCCATTGCTCCTGTACCAAAAGAATGCATGGACTGTCCAGCCCGACCGGTCATGACCGGTCGGGCATAGCTGCTGGAGTGACTATATATTGAGGCTGACCGGTCATGACCGGTCGGCCAGCGTAAATAACCACTTTCTATTTCGGATTTCCGAAATCTTCTGCGCAATAGCGTAAGATTACGCAATTTCTGGAGTTCTCTTGCGAAAAGGACACCTCCAAGCTATAAAAGGACATCTTCCCTTCATACCAGAGGAGGCTACGACGTGGGGATTGCTCAGGAGACGGATTCTACTTTAGATCTCTAGTTTTCTTCCTGTTTTAGTAGTTTTTCATGTTTTTAGAGGCTTTTCGTTCAAGGATGTTAGAGATGAACTAAAACCTCTTAGCTAGAGCTAAGAGGTGAAGCTTTTGATTCGTTTTTGATGGATTGATGCAACCTAGGTTTCCTTTTATGTTTTAATTGATGAATTTTAGTTCAATTTGAGTTTGAATGAAGTACTATTTTGGTTTTCACTTTGATCTCTTGATGACTCCGGGCTCATGTGATTCTTAGTAATTCCAGCATAGTATCTTAGCTTTTAAGCATTGTTTATGCTTGTGTAATGCATTGATCTACCATTGACTCCGGGCATGGTAGACGCTTTGATTGCCTTGTGTGCAATGGCCTGATTTTCATGTGGGAACTCATGCAACTGAAATTCTTATCTTTTGTGTATAATCTGGAATAGTTGTTTAGTGATTGATTTTGATTTAAATAGAGTTCAAATCATGAGTTGTAATCAGGTCTAGTGACAGGACTTGGTGAAGGCTATGGTTATGAATCTCAACTAGATTGAAAAGAGGCTTGGCCTATACAATTGAGTGTGCCCATGGCCTGAGCTTGGAAGTGGGAATCAAATCAGTTAATAAGCACTTGTTTCAGATAACTGTGATTAACTGCTCTATATTCCGATCGGATAGAGATGGGAATCTGATTCCGATTGAGTTATATGAGACCTAGTTGTGTTGATGCATTGAAACGTATCAAGAGTGGATCCTTGGCGCTCTAGTGACTTTTTAGATTGAATTTACCTTACCTATTCACTGTTTAAACCCAATCTCCTATTTTTCAGCTTTAGTTCTTAATAGGGTCTTAATTACTAGTTGTTTTAGTTAAATTCTGAAGGTACCCATACATAAATCTCTGTGGGAACGATACTCGGTCTTTCCGAATTATTACTACTTCGCAACCCTACACTTGGGGAGTGAACATACCCCGGCTTGGTTCCTCAACACCTCGAATCTAAGTCTAGCTAACCCACAAATCACATAATCCCTTCAACCATGAAAATCGTATAATGTGAACTAGGTGTAAAAGTGTTCAAATTCTTTATCAATCACATAAATAGGGGAATTCACAAATAAAACCATTATATAAAGAGGAATTCAAGACTTACAACATCATATACTTCGTATCTCCTCTTCCTATACTCGTATCATCCCGAATGCCTAAAAATAAGGTTTTCTAAAAGAGATTTGAAGTTTTAGAAAATTTGAAAAAATTTGCGCATATGTGCTCGAAATGTTGCAACATGCTAGATGAGGAATCTCATCTCACCCCCCCAACCAAATCTTGCATTGTCCTCAATGTAAAAGATATGCAATGAGCAAAACATTAGAGCAATTCAAAAATAAAGGGGAGTGAGCAATGATAGTACCTGAGAGAATGAAAAGTGGAATTCTACCTCATTCTAACAAATCTATGAAAGAGTAAACAAAAGCAACAAAATCCTAATCTTAACTACTCTATACCTCCATCAGACTAGGAGATCAAACATCCTGATACACAGGATCAGTCAGAGGCATGGACTTACCTTCTGAAGAAAACTTCTCAAAGAACGGCTTTAATCGCTGACCGTTCGCTTTAATGATGTTGCCGTTTCTTGGATTCAACAACTCGACGGTCCCATATGGGTAGACAGTTTGTACAATGTAAGGACCGGTCCATCGAGATCTCAATTTCCCCAGAAATAAGTGTAAGCGAGAATTATACATAAGGACTTTTTGATTAATCGTGAATGTCTTACGAAGAATGATCTTATCATGGAATACCTTCGTCTTGTCCTTGTAAATTCTCTCGTTCTCATATGCTTCGTTCTAGAGTTCCGTAAGTTCATTCAATTGAAGTTTGCGCAACGAGCTTGCCTTGTCAAAATCAAAATTCATCTTCTTTATAGCCCAATAAGCCCTATGTTCCAATTCCACGGGCAAGTGACAAGCATTCCCATAGACAAGTCTATAGGGAGACATTCCAATAGGGGTCTTAAAAGCTGTACGGTAAGCCCAGAGTGCATCGGTAAGTCGAAGCGACCAATCCTTACAATCGGGGTTCACCGTTTTCTCCAAAATATGTTTAATCACCCTATTGGATATCTCAGCTGTCCACTTGTTTGTGGGTGATAGGGAGTGCTCACTTTGTGATTAACGCCATATTTCTTCATTAAGGTTTCAAATGGGCGATTACACAAGTGAGACCCTCCATCACTTATTATGACTCGAGGTGTTCCAAACAGGGAAAGAATATTCTCTTTTAAGAAATGAATGACTGTTTTATGGTCATTATTCCGGCATGGAATTGCCTCGACCCATTTGGATACATAGTGGACGGCAACCAAGATATATAAGTTTCCAAAAGAAGATGGGAATGGACCCATGAAATCGATGCCCTGACAATAAAAAAATTTGATTAGTAAGATGGGATTGAGTGGCATCATATTTCGACGGGAGATTCCTCCCAATTTCTGACAAGGCTCACATGTTTTACAAAACTCATGGGTGTCCTTGAACATGGTGGGCCAATAAAACCCACATTGCAGAATTTTGGCTGTGATCTTCTTAGCCAAGAAGTGGCCACCACATGCCTGAGAATGACAAAAGGAGATGATACTATGTTGCTCATCATTCGGCACACATCTCCTTATGATTTGATCGGGACAATACTTGAATAAGTATGGGTCGACCCATAGGAATTTCGCACCTCATTGAATAACTTATCTTTATCTTGCTTTTTCTAATGTGTTGGAGTTGTACATGTAGCAAGATAGTTAGCAATGTCCGCATACTAAGGCAATTGGGAGACTTTAAATAGTTTTTCATCAGAGAACATGTCATTGATCGCGGTCGTCTCAGGGGAATCGTGAGAACAAGTCGAGATAGGTGGTCAGCCACTACGTTTTCTACTCCTTTCTTATCACGTATTTCTATGTCAAATTCTTGGAGTAGGAGGATCCATCTTAATAACCGTGGCTTAGCATTCTTCTTTTAGAGAAGGTACTTAAGCGCGGCGTGGTCGGTGAATGTGATGATCTTGGATCCAATCAAATAGGACTTAAACTTATCCAAGGCGAAAACTACGGCTAAAAGTTCTTTTTCTGTAGTAGTGTAGTTTGCTTGGGCAGAGTTTAGGGTTCTACTTGCATAGTAGATAACACATGGCTTCTTTTCTTTTCTTTGGCCTAACATAGCCCCAATAGCGTAGTCGCTCGCATCGCACATAATTTCAAAAGGAAGGCTCCAATCAGGTGGTTGCATTATGGGAGCACATGTCAACATACCTTTAAGTTTGGTAAAGGCATTTTGACAATTTTCATTCCACTCGAATGAGTTCTCCTTTTGAAGTAGGTTACATAAAGGACGAGAGAGTGAACTGAAGTCCTTTATGAACCGTTTATAAAATTCAGCATGTCCTAAAAAGGACCGCACATCTCGTATGCTCTTGAGTGGTGGAAGGTTAGAGATAAGATCGATTTTTGCTTTGTCCACCTCGATTCCATTTTGTGAGATGATGTGACCAAGTACAATTCCCTTTTGAACCATGAAGTGACATTTCTCCCAATTCAACACAAGGTTCTTTTCTTCACATCTTTTCAACACAGATTTCAAGTGTATAAGGCACTCATTAAAGCTATAGTCAAATACAGAGAAATCATCCATGAAGACTTCAAGAATTGTCCCCACCATGTCAGAAAAAATAGTCAACATACAACACTGAAAGTGGCAGGGGCATTACATAGTCCAAATGGCATCCTTCGATAGGCGAAAGTACTGAATGGACATGTGAATGTTGTTTTCTCTTGGTCCTCTAGGGCGATCTCTATTTGGTTGTACCCTAAATAGCCATCAAGGAAGCAAAAATGGGAATGACCTGCCAACCTTTCTAAAATTTGATCAACAAACGGTAGGGGGAAGTGATCTTTCCTCGTAACTATGTTTAGCTTCCTGTACTCAATGCACATTCTCCAACCGGTAGTGACTCTGGTTGGTACGAGTTCATTATTGGCATTGGCTATGATGGTTATTCCGAATTTCTTAGGCACCACTTGAGTTGGGCTCACCCATTAACTATCGGATATTGGGTAAATAATACCCACATCCAATAGTTTCACCACTTTGACCTTAACCACATCCTTCATGTTTAGATTGAGTTGTCTTTGTGGTTGCCTAGATGTCTTCGCATTCTCCTCAAGGTGTATGCGATGAGTACAAATCAGTGGGTCTATGCCTTTGAGATCCGCAATTGACCATCTAATGGCACTCTTATGCTCTATCAAAGTGGCTATTAGCCTACTCTCTTGTTCCTCATCCAAGTGGGAAGAAATCACCACCGGATATGTCTCATCTCGACCTAAATATACTTATTTCAACTCACTTGGTAATGGTTTTAGGTCGAGTGTTGGTGCCTTAATATTGGATGGGAGGGGCTTGTTCTCGTTTAAGGGTAACGGTTCAAATAGTGCCCTCCATCTTTTGTTATCAAGTACCGGCATCACATCTAAAATGGCATCCATCTCTCGTATTGTGTCATCATTTATTTCATGAGAGTGGGCCACACATGCCTCCAAAGGGTCAGAATATAATGTCAAGGGAAATGTATCCTCCATGAATGATTCAATCAAATTTATCTCATGGATCTCATCATCAACTTCTCGTGGTTGTTTGCATAAATCAAATATATTCAGCTCGAGTATCATATTTCCAAAGGACATTTGTACAAGCCCGTTTCCACAATTGATAATCGCATTGGAAGTAGATAGAAAAGGGCGGCCAAGTATGACGGAAATTTGAGCACCGATACCGATCATGGGATGTGTATCCAAGACAATAAAGTCTACTGGGTAGTAGAATTTATCCACTTGGACTAAGACATTCTCAATCACTCCTCTCGGTATACGAATAGATCTATCAGCAAGTTGGAGTGTGGTTTTGGTGGGTTTCAATTCACCTAACTCGAGTTGTTCATAAACCGAGTATGGAATGATGTTAACACTTGCCCCTAAGTCAAGTAAGGCTTGTTTAATCTGGTAGTCTCCTATGATGCGTGTGATGGTTGGACTACCCGGATCCTTGTATTTTTGGGGCACCTCTTGTTTGATAATAGCACTTAAATTCTCAGTCAAGAGTACTTTGTTGTGAACATTGTGTTTCCTTTTTACTATACACAATTCCTTTAGAAATTTGGCATAGGATGGTATTTACTTTATGATATACAACGGGATGTTGATCTTCACTTGCTTAAAAACCTCTAAAATTTTCAGGTTTTTGTCTAAAGGTTTGGGTGAAATCAACCTTTGGGGAAACGGGGTAACCGGCTTGTATTGCCTTTTCGGTTCTATCTCTTGTGAAGTGTTGTTCGGGCTATCATCCTCTTTGGGAATTCTCAGATCATTAGGCCTTGGGGCCTTCACCGGATTAGATTTATTGATTATTTTCTCACTTCTCAAAGTGGTGATAGCTTAAACATGCTCCGTATGTTGGGAGGATGAGCTTGCGTCTTGTATCTTAAATTGGGTCCTTGGGTTAGGAAGAGGTTGGGCAGGAAGTGTGCCTTTCTCCCTAACACTGAGGTGAGATTCAACTCTAGCCATTGAGGTTTTTAAGTCATTGATGGCTTGAGTTGAATTTCAATTAAATTTTAATTGCTCTTGCATGAACCCATCAATTTTCAGAGAATTAGTCTTGTTATACTCAGCTTGAACCGATACAAATGCACCCAACATTTCCTCTAACGTAGCTTTCGGTGTAATGATTAGGGATGGACCTACTAAAGGTTGAACTTGAGGAGCATTGTTTGCATTCACAGTGGGTCCATTCCTCCAACTGAAGTTGGGATGGTTCTTCCAACTAGAATTATACGTGTTTGAGTTCGGAGTACTAAATGGCCGTTGATAACTGTTTATGGCATTTGATTGTTGTTGTAAGATATCTTGGAATGCTGAAATTGTGGGACAATCTTGTGTTGCATGTTGATTTCCGACACAAATTCCACAAACAGTTTCAACGTCTTTTGAGTTAATCGTCTCTCCTTTCTTCAATTCAATGGCCTCGACTTTCTTGTGAGGCTAGCCACACGTGCACTTATGTTATCCTCTTTTGAGAGGACATAAATTCCTCTTTTTTCCTTTTTTGGCTAGTCTTGGAATTTGTTGGTCTAAATGTATCCCAAGACTGTGCATTCTCGGCCAATTCATCCAAATCCTCCCATGCTTCCTTGGCTTCTGTTAACGTCAGTTTTTGTAACGAGATCCTCCGGCTTTTCTCCTTCGCTCCAGGAGGGATTTTCACCACCAGACCTGAAACAAGACAGCGAAAAAGGGTGGCTGGGGACCAGCCGTTAGCCCTCCGACGCTTAAGTTAGGCCACAGAAGAGAAGCCAAGCCAAACGGGACCAAGATTGAATGATGAGTACGTACCCTCCCTTCAATGGAGCCGTCCCCTTATATAGATAACAAACAATCCAGTCTGTTACGTAAGATGTTGAAATCCCGTTGATGTCGCGTACGATACTGAGAATCCTCTGATTTCGTGGGATAAGATCCTATCTTTTTAGTCAGATCCAACCCAATGATTTATTCCAACAATCACGCCCCTAGATGGCAATCCCTTGAAGTCCGGCTGGATCCGGACGGAAGCCGTAGCTAGGAGTCATGACCTCCGAAAAGGAAGGAGACGCCCGTAGCTGGGAGTCAGGACCTCCGAAAAGGAAGGAGACGCCCGTAGCTGGGAGTCAGGACCTCCGAAAAGGAAGGAGACGCCCGTAGTAAAGCTGCTCGCAGATTAAAATGTGGTCGCGAGTCCAAGTACATATTTTGGGTGTAATATCTTTCAACGACTTGCGAGAAGGTCTGCTCGCGAATCTAGTTTTCCGTATTTGACCATCCATGACTCCCGACCAGATGATCTCGAGAGTCGAATGGGCGTCCTGCAATTGTCCAATATTCGACTCTCGATCAGATGATCTCGAGAGTCGAATGGGCGTCCTGCACTTGTCCAATATTCGACTCTCGATCAGATGATCTCGAGAGTCGAATGGTCATTTCCACGTGAAATCTTATCTCCACCATTTTGCCTATAACAGATGCCCCCGAAGTCCTTGCTGCCAAGAATCCTTAAGGGAAGGACTTACTTGCTGTCATGCGCAGCTGCCTCTTGCTTTCACCGAGACACCGTACATGATTAGGCTGGAATTAATGAGCGCCAGCCTTTCCGCAGTCAGGAAATGAAGAGGCGCTTGCCACGTGTCCGAGTATTTAATGGGCGTGCCTGCTTGAGTGCTGTGCCGAACGAAAGATCGCCACGTGCTACCATATACGGCGGAATGATTGCCTATAAATATACGGAGTCCACCATATCTTCTGATTTTCACAGAAATTTCAGAATCCTCTTTTGCTTTTCCCATCATCTTCCTCCGGAGCTCCTTGGTGTCTTCCTCGATCCCCTTTGGTGCTCTTTCTTTCCTTTTCCAATATTCTATTTCTTCTTTCCTCTCTTTTTTTTTTTTTTTGAATATCCCATGGCTTCTGAGGAGAGTACCGTTCCTTTAGGAGATGCTACCCCCCGGAATCCTCCGCTTCTAGTAGCGCAAGGGTTCCGGCAGGTCAGTATACAGCGGCCGGATATCCCTCCATTCTGTCGGAGAACCGGCTGCTGGAGTTACGGGAGAGATTTTCGATCCCTGACTCAGTCGATCTCCGGTTACCCAGAGACGGAGAGACGCCAAACTCCCCTCCCCCAGGATGTGTGGCCTTCTATGAGTATCAACTCATTCTGGGGGTTCGCCTTCCCCTCCATCCTTTCATCCGGGATGTGCTTCGGTGGTATAAAATTGCCCCCGGGCAACTTATTGTGAATGGATGGAGGGTGGTCCTAAGCTCATTCGTCCTTTGGGCTCAGGCCGGGAACGGGGAGCTTACAGCTGATGAGTTCCTCCGCATGTTCCGCTTGAAGAAGGCACCCTCCAGCGAAGGCTGGTACTATCTATGTTATTGGCACCGGGATAACTTTGTGCTGGGGAAGCCCACATCGAATTATCCCGGCTGGAGGAAGCGTTGGTTTTACGCATCGGGAAATTGGGAATTTGCTTCTTCCAGGGGCCCAAGAGTAAATCGTTTTTTCTGTGAAGGTAGGCGGTCCCGCATTGTGATCCGTTTCTCCAATAAAAGGTTTTTAGGTTTTCTCCATCTGACCCATGTTTGTGCTCGCAGGTATCCCAGCCTCGAGAAAACCGAGCTTGAAAGGGGGGATCAACGAAAAAATCGTAAAGGTGTACAAGGTGCCTATTGGTGATAGGCACGTCGAGACTTGCTTGTCTCCATCTCGCCTTGCAGCAGCGGGCTTAATACCTGTAAGAGAAGTCGAGATGACGCAAGTTGGAGAAAAAAGAGGTTTGCTGCCCCGGCTGAAGGGCACGAGCTCTAAGAGGCAGAAGAAGACATCTGCTGGTCCATCTCACCCATCCACCGAGAAGGGTAGCGATCAGCCTGCTCCTCTCGCGAGCAGAGTGGGGGAGGCTCCAGCTGGACCCACTAATCCTTCACTGGCTGTCGTGCCCGGGCCGCCAGTAATCAATATGGCTGACAACTCCCCGGATGGGGTAGGGTCCAGCTGTCCCCCAGCTGAGGAGGCTCATGAGCGCATGGAGCCTCGAGAGATGGCTCCTGCCCGCGAGCTGGTTCCTGCTACCGAGCAGGGACCTGCTCGCGAGGCGACGGCTCCTCCTCGCGAGTCGTCTGGGCTGATCGTCGCCCAACCTTCCGGTGGTGGAACGTATTCCGTTCCTCGCCATCTCCACCCCATCTGTAAATTTTTATTCGAGAATGTCCCACCTCAATCCTTCGGCTCTCTTCCCGAGCCAGGCCCCGAGAGCCTCTTCCTTGAGGCAGGGATGAGGATGGCTCAGGTAGAACCTCCTAACCCAAAAACTTTATTATTTTGGGGTTTTTAAGTATTTCTTCTCATCCATCTTCTTGTTTGCAGGGACTAGACCTCATATTGCGGACGAAGCGAGACATCGTCGCCGCTCGCCGCGTAATAGACGAGGCCGATGAAAAAAGGATTGCTTTGGAGAAGGCGGTCCTGGGGCGAGATCAACTCCTCAAATCCCGTGAGGCTGTGATTTCCAAGAAAGATGAGGAGATAAAAATCCTCATAGAGAAAGTCCAGGTGTTGACCGAAAGGTACCAAACTCTGGATAATAAGTTCGCGAAACTCGCCGACTTGAAGGAGAAGGCGGAGAGAGAGAAGGAGATCTTTCGCCAAGACAAGATTTCCCTGGAGGAGCGACTTGCGGAGGCTAGGTCGCAGCTCAAGGAGGCCTACGACAACCTAACCAAGGAGCGCAACGCTCTCGCGCAGCTTAAGGACGACTCGATCCACTGGGACGAGGAGAGAGTCGCCCTTGCGAAAATGCTCTCGGAAGAAGGGCCTCGGGCAATTTCTGAGTTCCGTTCTTCGCAGCAATATGACGACGAAAGGTACGAGTCGTATGATGCTGGTCGCGACTTTGCACTAAGAGTAGTGCAACGAATGATCCCATCCTTTGATATGGGGGAGTTCGGTCGAGTCGCGACCACCATTGCTGCCGAAGAGCAGGCTGCTGCTGAGAACGAGGTGACTGAAGCCACTCAGGTTGACGGAGCTCCAGAAATGGGCCCTGAAATCGAGAGCGCAGCTCCTCCAAGGGATTGATTTTCTTTGTTTTCTTCTCTTGTATTCGTGAATGGACATTGTAAACATTTATCATTAATGAAAGAAAAGATATTTTTGAAAGTATTGTCCTCGTTGCCTTTTCCTTTTCACGCAATGAATGCCTTCTCGTTTTTGCTTACTTTCTTTTCCTTGTACTGAATGCCTTGTTGCAACGAGAATGTGCCCAATCTGGGGGCAAGTTGGCTTCATATTGAGTCATCAGTTAATGCGACCCCTTAATCCGAGCACGAGTTGCACTGCTAGCATTTTAAGGTGTATGACGAATTGTGGTGCTCACGATTAAGGTGTATGGCTAATTCGGGCTCGAGCTACAGTGCTCGCATTCCGGAGTGTGATCCTTCCTTGCACCAGTCGTGAGCAACTAACTCATGAAAATGAATTAGACTCAATCCGGGGGTCGTACGACCATGTCCGCGTTGAGATAGACTGATCTATCGATTGAGATTTTAGTTCTACCAAGGGCAAAAGGTTGGTCAAGAGATGGTATTCATTCTCTTCGAGGCTGTTCAGGTCCATGCAAATGGAAAAGCAACCAACCAGTAATGATTTCAGTCCTACCAAAGGTAGGTAATTGGCCAAGATGTGTAAACACTCTTCAGGGCTATTCAGGTCCATGCAAATGGAAAAGCAACCAACCAGTAATGATTTCAGTCCTACCAAAGGTAGGTAATTGGCCAAGATGTGTAAACACTCTTCAGGGCTATTCAGGTCCATATAAATGGAGTAGCGGCCAAAAGATATCTTTCACTTTATTCATAAAATGCTATAATGAACTACATCGAATCTAAGGGTAGTATCGTAGCAAATGCTCCACGTGCCAAGGGCGACGTACAGGCTTCCCTTGCATGTCTTCTAGATAATAAGTACCGGGTCGCACAACCCTAATAACCCGATATGGGCCTTCCCAATTCGGATCCAACGAACGAACAGGAACTCCCAAATTTCGCCTTAGAACCAAATCTCCGAACTGGAAGGATCTATGTCGAACCTTTGCATTCCGATAACGAGCAATACGTTGTTGATATGCTGCCACTCGTACTTGGGAAGCATTTCTTCGCTCTTCCAAGAGATCGAGGTGAAGTCGGATATTTTCCTGATTGCTTGCGGGATCATACTGTTCGATCCGATATGAGGGCACTTGGATTTCCACTGGCACCACTGCGTCAACACCAAATGATAAGGAGAAAGGAGTTTCACCTGTCGATGTACAAGCTGTGGTTCTATAGGCCCATAGCACTTCTGGCAGAAGTTCTGGCCACACCCCTTTACATTCACTTAGCTTGGTCTTTAAATGATGCTTTATAATTTTATTCACTGCCTCGACCTGCCCATTCGCCTGTGGATGATATGGAGAAGTGCGGAGATTACGTATTTTCCATTTGTCGCAAAATTCATCAAAGGCTGCGTTGTCGAACTGCGTTCCGTTATCGGTAATTATGGTATGAGGAAGTCCGAAGCGACATATAATATTTCTCCACATAAACTTAGTAGTTTGTTTTTCAGTAATTTTGGCTAATGGTTCTGCCTCGGCCCATTTGGTGAAATAATCAACCGCCACGATCGCGAACCTATTCTGTCCCTTTCCCATAGGTAAGGGACCGATGATATCGATCCCCCACTGAGCAAAAGGCCAAGGGCTGTCGACTGGGGTCATCCGCTCAGACGGTACGCGAGGTATAGGTTGATATCGTTGACACTTGTCGCATTTTTTAGAAAATTCTATGGCGTCTGCTTTCATAGTAGGCCAATAATATCCTTGCCTCATCGCTTTATATGCTAGAGATCGCCCCCGGGGATGATTACCACATGCCCCCTGGTGTACTTCATCTAGAACACGATGTGCTTCTTCTGGATGAAGACACCTCAAATAAGGCAAGGAGAAGCTTTTCCGCAACAAGATTCCTTCTTGTATGGTGTATCTGGCAGCTCGAAGCTGAATTTGTCTTGCAGCTTTCTTGTCTTCTGGTAGGTATCCATCTCTAAGATAAAGGATGATAGGATCCATCCAGCATGGAGACGATTGTAACGATATAACTTGCTCGGGAGTCACTTGGTCGATACTCGAACGTTGATGGTGCTCGATGGGGATCGAATGTGATAGTTCTGATTCTGGTGCAGAAGCGAGTTTTGCCAAGGAATCGGCCAGTTGATTCTGCTCGCGAGGGATATGGAATATTTTGTAAGTCTTCAGTTTGGCGAGCAGGATGAGAACACGAGACTTGTATAAGGCCATTCTTTCT